>CM041798.1:26896465-26991465 GCA_023376895.1 Aspiorhynchus laticeps
TCCCATCCTCAGCACCTCAGTGTGTGTTATTAAGCTTCTCTAGTCTTCATTCAGCACACATACAGCCAACAGCAGAAGTTACAGAACGAGCACTGCCCAGACAGTGACACCTGCATTATTTACCAGAGAGACTCAAACCAAGGAGGTATAATAATACTAGGAGAACGTGTATTTATTTTGTAGTGTTTTTTTTTTTAAGAATATTTTGTGAGTGCATGTGTTTCAAAGAAGTCTCTTCTTCTCAACAACACTGTGAGAAATAATTTTCTTACTTAGTATTTTTGCCTTGTTTTCCAGCACAAATATCTAGCATTCTTGTATCTAGAAGTACTGTATGTACTTGAGAAGCAAAATGACAAGATATTAAGTCTTGTTTTTTGAAAAATTTAACAAAATTGTGTTAGTTTTTTGAAGCAAGCAAAAAAATAATAATAATAATAATCTGCCAGTGGGGTAAGAAAAATAATCTTGACTCAAAGGGAAAACAAGACTATTTATCTTGCCCCATTGCCAGATATTTTTCTCCTTTAAAGCAAAAAATTTGGGGGAAAAAAATCAGAAAACAAGACTTAAGTTATTTTGCTTCTCAAGTAAATATATCTAGATTCAAGAATCTTTGCATATTTATGCTGGAAAACAAGGCAAAAATACAAAGAAAGAAAAAAAATGTAGTGAAGGCTGCATTTATTTGATCAAAAATACAGTAAAAATTATAAAATATTAGTACAATATTAATACAATATGAATATCTGATGAATTGTAATGTATTCCTGTGATCAAAGCTGAACTTTCAGCATTATTACTCCAGTCTTCAGTAGAGGTGGGACAATAAATTGATTTGTGGATCGATTATGTGATTGTCTGAATGCATCATGATTCTCTCTCGAATGGATTCTGAGCTTAATTTTTAGCAGCAGATGGCACTGTGTGTTTAGAAACAGCTGTACTCTGCTTGCTACCAGTTCCTTTCACACACCACTTGAACCTAAAATAATCATTCATAAAGTTTGAAAAGATTGAAGCGAATTACAAGAGTGTTCACAGTAGGCTGTTTACATTAATCTCACATCATAAAAGCATGAAAGCCGAGGTACAAGTACATTTAACCACTTCCACGACTCAACCAAACACACAAGCATTTAAAAACTTAAACTTTTAAACTTAAACGTTTGAACTGCGGTTAAAAACTCTACCTATAGAGCGCCATCTGCTGTTATCGTCCAACCCCTAGTTGTCTTCAGTGTCACATGATCATTCAGAAATCAATGATTTGCTGCTCAAGAAACATTTCTGATCATTAGCAATATTGAAACATTTGTGGTTTTATAAAAACGACTTTATATACATTAAATTGCATGGTTTGTAGTTCTGTGATTTGATTGGACAATGATAGACAGAGTAGGTCAACTACTGGCCGGCATCATTAATAACCTGTCACTCAATAAAACCCAATTGCCCTTTGTTATTTCTGAGCTAATTTAGCTTTCGATCAGCTTAATGCATTTGACATCGCTTACTAAAGAGGTTTTGTGAGGGGTTTCATTCATCTAGGACATCATATTTGCAATTTGAAGATATAGTGCCACTCATTCTAAATGTGGGTGGCAACACATCTTCAAACAATGCAAGGTACAGTAGGTCAAGTCAGAACACATTAATTCTACCTGGTATAAAAGGCATGCATTAAATGAATGAAGTCAAGCAGTCGTATCCCATAAGCACCAGAGCAAACTCAACAACCGGTGATCGCAGCGCATGCTTAAATATAGTATCACACGTTCAGTCAGTGATTACAGATAGAGATGAGAAAAAGTGTCTCAGGCAACTCATCTGTTAAATCAGCGAGCGGATCATGGAAACACAGGCCCTCCTCTGGCTTTAGCTGCGGTGTAATCAGGGATTTAGAGCTCCTAATTGCTCCTTTGGAGTCATTGTGCTGGATAAATGAATTAGATTTGAATCCCTCATGCCAGCAGGGCATATTCATCTGATCCTTCTGTGTTTATGCCACAAAGTGACAGGAAAAACACACTTAGACCAAGACACCATGTTACGCAGGTCTGAAGAACTTTAGATAGTTACTCTTCATTGCTTTATTATTTGAATCAACAATGAACTGATTTGAACTGAGTAATGTCTGTTTACTGTTGTCTTTTTAGAATTGACTTCTGTCTGCATCATTGAATTGTTTTGTTTATCACTGTGAAGTTGTCTTGAAACAATCTGTATTGTATAAAGCGCTATAGAAATCAAAGTGACGAGTTTTTCTCAAGGTTTTTCCACAACAATGCCTTTGTTCAGATCTTAACAAGACTAAAGGCTGGAAAAACAACATTGGTCTCATGCTGGGAAAGAAATGTACAGCGTATTTGGATAGTTGTCACATTTCTTTTCTCTTTAAATAACACAATTTTAGCATGCATATAGCACGATATTGCTTATGGGCTGATATTATAGAGTTTTATTTTTTTGTCCCATATCTGATTTATATCAGCCGTTATTGGATATGTATTGTGTATCCTCATTTACCCTGTGTTTATATAACAATTTTATATTTACCATCATCTAATATTCACTTAAAGTTAATATTTAAAAACACAAATCATTTCGTAATATTATAATCTTTAGAACCTTCCCAAATTAATATCCATTTTTCATACTGGTCATCTCTAAATAGTGTTATGAGTAAACTCACTTGTAATTTTATTTGTGTGATTTATTTAGACTTTGTTAAACAAAATAGTGTTGAGTTTTAATGTCAGTTTTAATACCATTTATCGTTAGTGGCCATAACATAAAAATAATCATCACCTTGTCTGTATTGGTCAATATTTTATCGTAGGCGTTATAAATGGACACAATTTCCTGGAAGGATTGTAAACACCGTTTTGCTTTTGCTATTTAATAAAAAATAAAGAATTGTCCAGCAGTGTGAATTTTTTAAAGGAAAAATATTCAGTGTAGACACTCAATTAAGGTAATAAATAAAAGCTGGAATAATGTAATTATATATATATATATATATATATATATATATATGTATACAGTATATATTGTTTAATGATCAGTATGACTTCATGGGGTTTCATTTTATGACTTAAAAGTGGGTTGGATCAAGTAGAAATAATGTGTATTGTAGTGCATGTAACCACATTTTTCAGTGATTCATAGATAATAATTATGCTGGTTATCATAGATTCAGATGTAGTATAGCAAGCATCCTGCAATACATTGATTCATTAAAGAGCATAAAGTTGTTGAAACTATTAGAATCATATATAATGCATTTAAATAGTGCTTTTCACAATACACAATGCAAAGCCTTGATGTTGTTGATCTTAATATCTTCATGTTTTATAGTCACATAAGTAGAGTAGAGCTGGTATATTTTGTGAAGATACAAGCACACTGTAAAACCTGATAAGTTAAGAGTACTCAAAACATTTGAGGAAACTTACTGCCTCAAAATATTTGAGTAAACGAACTCAATTTGTTTTTAAGTTAGTACAGCTTAAAATTTGTATGACGAGTGTGGCGGGTCTGAGAGCCATGGGAGCCAATCCAAGCCTCGCTTCCATGATCCCACTCTTCACAATGACAATTATATACAACTTGCTTCCATAAGCATCACATTCATCCAGAGCTTTCTCTTTTCATTCATATCTAAGTGCTGGTTAGCAAAAGCACACCAGCATGTACTGATGTAGCTAACATAAAGACACTCACTATACACTTGCATGTAAATAGTCAAACAACATGCAGTATATGTAGTCTTAACATTTTGCAGTCCATACTAAACCTAACCAAAGGCTCTACTTTCACCTCAATGATAACACTACAAAACCAACATAACACAAACCTGTGTCAATCATATCCAGTGTTGGGCTCGTTACTCAAAGAATGTAATATTACTCATTACTAGTTACTCCTTTCAAAAGTAATATTGTTACTTTACTTATTACTTTCTGGCAACAGTAATTAGTTACACTACTAGTTACATTGTTTCTTCATGCCCCACAGAAGTTGTAACAGTGTATCTTCCACATAAATGTTACTAATAACATATTTCTGCCTCATCATTTGACCAAAATCCACATTGGATCACGCTCAGAAGTTATTACAAACACTCAATAATTAATAGTAGAAGTGTTGTATTAATCTCATTAATTGTTATGTGTAGCTTGAAGCTAATTGTAATTTCTCTGTTTCCTATATATACAATTATATTTCATTATGTATTTTATCAAATCACATAAGTTTGTAAGAAACTGTTTAATTTTCCAAAAATATTTTTTTATTATATTAATATAATGTACATGTTGATCAGAGGGATGTAACGCCAGAGTAAAGTAACACACAACAGTGTTCAGATCATCTTTATTCCTGACAAAATCAATATAATGCAATATTTATATCTGCTGAATGTAAGCTTTTCTATATTTCAAGCTCGTCTGCTGCACCTCATCACATGCATGAGTCGTGAAAATTATGAAAATAAATGTAGGAATTATTTGATTGTTGGATTTTAAATCAGCGGGTCGAGGCATCAAAAGCTGTTTTATGGATAGTAACTGTAATATTATTACTGAAATCTTATTAGTAATTAGTTGCACTACTACTTACTGCAAAAAGTAATATTATTACAGTAACTAGTTACAGTAACTAGTTACTGCTCAACACTGATCCTAACATAACACAACATTTCAGCACTAACTTCTGGCTCCCTATGCTAATCTTGTGCAAAAACACACAGTATTTAAACATTTATTTTCCTTGTTGTCTGATGCAAAGCATGCTGGGAACTAGAAAACTCAATCCTTTTAAGTTTAGCTTACTATAACAACATTTTGAGTTTACAGAACTTATTTCAATTAAGTCAAATGAACTTTCATTATTATTTGAGTGAAACTAACTAATTTCATTTAATCAATTGCACTATATAGTATATATCTCTTTATTGATATTATAAATATCAGTATTATATTTATATTTATTTATATATTATAAATTCTACATTAGTATTCAATTCATTAAAGTTTGAACTTATAAGTATACTTTACTTGGAATTGTTTGTGTTTACAAGGATTTTTTTTTAAGTTACAAAATGACTAAAACCTAACTTTCTGATACTATTGTTCCCATCAATAACTGGGGCATAAATTATTAATAAAGTTGCATTTTTCACTGTTGTCTTGTTGTATTTATACTGTTTTTATCATTGCTTTTGTTGTTAGGTTTAGTAACTGGCTGTTTTGTAATATCTGGAAATAATTTTCTACTCAAAATGATCAATTCATACTTGAAAACTATCCACTGTCATTGTGTATTGTTGTAATAACAATAACAATATATATATATATATTAAGTCTTGAGGTCTCTGTGTTCGGTTGGGTATCTCATTAATGATATTGTGTGGACATGTTGTTTTTCAAAGTGTATCAAGCTGCCTTGTTTATTAAAAAGTCTTGTTTTTTTCAAGTGAACCCTACGCTTTAAAGACAGGGTTGGTGATTTGGTTCAAAAACATGTTTTGTTATGCTGGTTGAAAGTCTCTTCACATCCCGATAGCAATCACTAAGTGGTCTAAATATATTTATATTATCTGTGGAAGGCATAGGACCATATAATGTCCAGTTATATTCCTGTAATATTATGCGCTTTGTACTGTAATGTTTTCTCAGCGGTGAATGAGACATGAGTTAATCCTGTGAGTGGTCATGTGTCTGGAGGAGGCGTGGCTTTGGAGACTGATTTGCAGGGAGGGTGGGATCTTATGCTTTCAAAGCTAGCTTGCTATTGCTACATTGATTAGGTAACATTTACAAACAAAGACTGAGTAAAATGTATTTGAGTATTGCAGAGTAAACTTCAGATGAGTAAATAGAAATTAGTCAACAACACTAACTGGCCGAGTTCAATTTACTGATTCTCTTTGTTAATTTTACATAGATTTTATTTAATTCCATACTTAAAATGACTTAAAAGTAGTGCTGTCAAATGATTAATCGTGAAAATAAAAGTTCCAAAATAAAGTATTAATTTACATTATAATTGTGTGTGTACTGTGTATATTTATTATGCATGTATAAACACACACACACACACACACATATACTGTATATATATATATATATATTTAAGAAAGATATGTTATGTTTATATATTAAATATATTTATATATAATATAAATTATACAAATATAAATTTATACATGTAAAGACGTAAGTATTTTCAAAATATATACTGTATGTGTGTGCGTTTATATACATAATAAATATACACAGTACACACACAATTATAATGTAAATTAAAACTTTACTTTGGATGTGATTAATCGTGATTAATTGTTTGACAGCACTACTTAAAACATGAGTGTAAAAACATGCAAAATATATTTTTTCTTGTGAGTGCATGCAGATAAATATGATGTGCTGTATCTATCCAACTTTTAATATATCGCTGAGTGAGTCATAAAGGCCCATGCTGGGAATCACAAAAATAATTGTAGTAAATTAATTTCATATATTGACACTCGCTTCGAATATCATGTTGAACAACCTTCAAGTCAAAAGGTTCTAAACTCAATTCCATTTTTGTTCAAACTGTTTAATAAAATGAATTATGATCCTAGGATCATTGCAGCGCTCTGCTTGGTTTCTCCTGAGTTGACTAAAGTAAAATTAAACTGACCTTCAAGGTGATGCTAATGCATCTGTGATGATCGAGGAACGCAAACTGATTATTTCATCTCTCTCTCTCTCTTTCTCTGATGCAGGTGGTGGGTCAGATCGACAAACTCACATCAGATTTCGACTTCGACCAGGAGCCCGACGACTGGACGGTGGCGACGGCGAGCAGCACGTCGAGCAGCGAGCGTGGTTTGGGTGAGGCTTTCAGACTGGACTTCCTCAGCCAAGACATGCTCTCCGACGGCTGGGACTTCTGCAACTTCCTCGAGGCCTCCAGCCGGAAAGCACAGCGAGAGGAGACGGATGAGGGCCAAGAGAGGCCGTCATCGTCCACAGCCAGTGTCTACTCACAGATGAACGGGGGCCTCCCCGTCCCCAACGGGCCCCTAATCATCACCCCAGACTCCTCCAGCGAGGAGGCATCCAGCTCCACTCACAGCCAGAAAACTAGAGAACGAGTCCGCTTTAGTGACAAGATCCTCTACCACGCCTTGTGCTGCGACGACGATGAAGACGAGGAGGAGGACGGCGGCGCCGAGGAGGACGATAAAGTGGACTGTGGGACCCCAGACACAGACAGCGAGCCCAGTCCTCTGGCCTGTTCGCCCGCCGAACACCCGCTGGGCGTCTATAACTGTCGAGAAACGGCGTCCGCGGGCCCCTCGCCCGTGAAGATGCCAGTGATGGGCTCTCACACGTTACCCAGGAAAGGTCTTCTCAACCCGGGCTGCCGGAAAAAACTGCTACGGAACAGCAGCACACAGACGGTTTCGGATAAGAGCACTCAGACTGTACTGCCCTACATCCCCGCCAAACAGAAAAACAAGGACCTCTGAGAGAACAGCCCACTTTACATATACACCAACGGACTGAGACAGGATTACAAAGAACTGTATACTATTTAATATTAAATACATAGATAATAGGTTTAAAAAAACAATAAATGAATTATTAAATAAATTATATATGGGAAAATTTCAAGACTTGCCAAAGTCATTTTATGACTCTTGCACATATTCAGAAGAGATATTCTCGTCCTTTCATATATTACCAGAGCTTGGTTTCCTTTCAGCATTGTTCTGTTTAGGATTTATTGATATCGAGGTCTTTAAAGTGTTCATATGAAAACTGATGAAGTTATGAAAGGTTCAAACACTGTTTTGCGCACAAGACCAACAATAATGATTTTTTGGTTTGTTTCTAAAAGAAGTCTCTTCTGATCACCAAGGCTGCGTTTATTTGCTCAAAAATACTGTAAAAACAATAATATGTTGCAAAATATTACTAATATTTAAAATAACTTTTCAATTGTAATATATTTTAAAATGTAATTTATTCCTGTGATGCAATGTTGATATTTTTCTCTTTTTTTTTCCATTTTTCTTTTTTTTCTTTTTTTTTTTTGTAGAAACAATGATACACTACCATTTAAAAGTTTGGTATGGATGGATGGATAAATAAATAAATAAATATTTCTATTCATCAAAGAATCCTAAGAAAATAAAATAAATACATGAATAAAATAAACATTTGTATCATTGTATCAAAAAAATATGAAGCCAGTGTTATTTTAGTGTCATTGAGATACTATATTTTGAATAATTTATCATTATTTTAGTACATCAATTTCAACTATTTCAGTTAACACTTATTTAATTTCAAGTAATGAAAATGTCTTTATGGTTTTAGTTTTAGTTTTTAATTAACTTTAATAACAGCAGCACGACTGTTTTCAACATTGATAATAATCAGAAATGTTTCTTGAGCAGCAAATCAGCATATTATTATGATTTCTGAAGATCATGTGACACTGAAGACTGCAGTAATGATGCTGAAAATACAGCTTTGATCACAGGAATAAATTACAGTTTATCAGATATTCACATAGAAAACAGCTGTTTTAAATTGTAATAATATTTCACAATTTTTACTGTTTTGGTATCAAATAAATGCAGCCTTGTGAGCAGAAGAGACTTCTTTCAGAAACATTACAAAATCTCCGTCTCTTCTGGCGGTAGGCAGGTAAATCTCCTTTGATTTTTCAGAGTATTTGAGGATCACACTCTCAGTTCAGAGCCTTTGGTTGGGTGGGATGAGGGAAGGGATAAAAAGACGTATTTTGAAGTGCCTGCTTTCCTCCCTGACATTTACACTGCTTCTCTTGCTTCTCTCCTCTCGGTGGGGAGGTGGAGGTCGCTGGGGGTGACGACTTGAATCTCGGTGCACAAAGCCGAGATGTGAAAGGTTATGTCTCCCTATTCTTGGGCCCAGTGGGGATTGTGAACTCAATAGCGCTGTGTTTTATTCAAAGGGATGTTGCCAATATCGCAGCGGATCGATCCTCAGCGAGGGGCTTCGGTGCTGAGCCCTCGTCTCACGCCTTTGAGGGTCTTTAACAAAAACCTGCCTCTCTGCTAGAGCTCGTGGTATTTACTCTACAGTGCAAAAACAATCCTGTGCGTGGGAGGAATGGAGAAAAGAGAGCGAAATTATACATTAGAGAAAATGGAAAGGCAAATGAAGGGTAAAGTAGTCCAGCAAAATGAGTGTTTGAAGACAGATTGTTCTTAATTACCCCCTCGGCGTAATCATTTACTCGGATTCATCTCCCGCGGGAGCCTAGACGGTCAGACGATAGATCCTGAATGACCGGCTCGCTCCGCAAACCTCCATCTAATGGGCTTCCAAACACACTGCTTCCGTTTTCAAGACGAGACGTTTATCTTGTGAAATCTGATGGTGGGTCATTAGGCCAGATTGTGGATTCAAATCAAGCAGCTGATGGATGACGTTCGGTGTAAACTCAAGAGGATGCGTTATAGGCTCAAATGTCACCTAAAAACCAATACGGGTCAGATGAGCCACAGGAAGATTTCTGCCAACACTACAGCAAACAAGAGGTTATTAAGATTTCACAGTATGCAATAATGAATGAAAACCAGCATCTAAAACTCACAATCTCACAGGAATTCCTCAGATATTTCTACATCTTAAAACATTATTCTTAATGTCTTGTACAGAAATGTACCATAGTAACACTAGCTTCCATCAAATGTGAATACACTGATCATCAGGCCAATAAAACAACAGTAACTTGGCAGTAAACTCTGAAATGAATACGTTAAATAAAATTGAAATTGAAATTACATTTATGAAAACAGAATAAAAATAAACAAAAAGTAATTATAATTATATACATATATACATACACATATTATTGAAATTGAAATGTTATTTACAAAAAAGAAAAAAAAAATATTTTAAAAAGTGTAATATATATATATATATATATATATATATATATATATATATATATATATATATATATAAATATAAATAAATAAATATACAGTATATTTTATTTTTATTTTTTTTATTTTTTTTGCAATTACAATTTATATATTTTTTTATAAATGTAATTTTTATTTTAATTATGTATTTTATATATATATATATATATATATATATATATATATATATATATATATATATATATATTTATATATCATTTTTTTATTTTTTTATATAATTTTTATTATTTACAATTTTTTTTTTTTTTTTTATAAATGTAATTTAAATTATATAAAACATATATATGCACAACCGCTCAAAACTTTGGGGTCAGTAAGACTTTTTTTAAAATAAATTAATACATTTATTTAACAAGGAGGCATTCAATTGGTCAAAAGTGACAGTAAAGACATTTATTATGTTACAAAATATTTCTATTTCAAATAAATTATGTTATTTTGAGCTTTCTATTCATCTGTGAATCCTGTGAAAATAAAATGTCACAGTTTCCACAAAAATATCGTGCAGCACGACTGTTTTCAACATTGATAATAATCAGAAATGTTTCTTGAGCATAAATCAGCATATTATTATGATTTCTGAAGATCATGTGACACTGAAGACTGCAGTAATGATGCTGAAAAATAGATCACAGCTGTTTTAAATCGTAAAAATATTTCAATTTTTTTTACTGTTTTTACTGTATTTTTGATCAAATGAATGCAGCCTCGGTGAGCAGAAGAGACTAACATTTCAAAAATGTTATCCACATGTGTTCAATTTGTGTTAACTAAGGTATTTTGGTGGATTTGGGACTAAAGCATCAGTATAGTTTATTGGATTGCAGTCGAGACAATGAAGACAATCATCCAGCGATGGTGTCAGCAAATGCGGCTCACGTCTGCGCTCATGCTGGCGAACTGAGCCCGACATTTTGCTCACATTTCCATTCATCTTGTGTGTTTAATGTTGATGGGGCTTTGTGGTGAAGGATGCATTGAATAACAATCAAAGGATCACACCCCGCTGCTCCAGCTGCCATTTCCTCCGGTTAGATTGAAGACCAACAGGTCATCAGACGCATTAGCATAAACAAGCAAAGCAGCAGCTGCAAGAAAAGCCATCTATCAGCAGAAAAACAGACCAAGAGCGGCACCTTCACGGCCGTCTTCTATCCAGTAAGGGCTAAAAGACCGAGTGAAGCTCGCTCTGTTTTACTAACATCCCATTAGGTGATCAGATCGGCATCGAGAGATTTGTCTTTAAATGAACGAGCTTGGTTTGGTAATTGAAGCGATTCGGTGCAGAGCTGATTTGACTACAAAGCAAATCAGCAAAACTGATTCTCACAAGGATGAGTTTCAGTTAAAACAGTCTGTATGATGCATGATAGTCTGTATCTTTTATCAAGGATCATTTACATTTATGCATTTAGCAGACGCTTTTATCCAAAGCGACTTACAGTGCATTCAGGCTATACATGTTTTATCACTATGTGTGTTCCCTGGGAATCGAACCCACAACCTTTTGCGCTGCTAACACAATGCTCTACCACTGAGCCACAGGAATCAATTATTGCATGGGTAAAAATGTGACCAGTTTATACCAGATCTTCTCCAGTCGGCCATACAGCGCCGGTCTGCCCACCAACAAACAAGTGCGGTGGGAGCGAGGGGGATTATTTAGCCAATTAAAGAGGATAATGAAGTGGATTTGCTGATACAGTCCTATTGGAGACTGCGGTCCAAGAGACGGGAACTAATAAGCCTTCAATCCGAGAGGGTGGCAAGCGTTTTTAACTACTAGCAGACAGCATCTCAAACCGTCTCCAGGCCATCATTACTTTGTACCTAAACAGAACAGCGACGTTTCATTCCTGTTAAGACTTTTGTCAAGTGTTTATTTCTGGGCACGTCAGGGGAAAAACCTCAGCTGACATCCACATGAGCTCTGGATCTGGACACAGGTCTGCCACAACTCAACATTTTTGGTCATTTACTGGGTTTTAGAAATACTTTCTGTCATTTAGATGGGTTAAAAATAAGTTAAATGGTCTGTTGCATTCCCTACTTAACCCTATAAAACCTGAAATAATAGTCATATGAAATAATGTCCAATGAGAAATGGAACAGTTTATTGAATCAACTTTTGCACATGTGTTTTATATTTTGTATCATATTTGATCATCAAGCTTTTATGGCTCATAGAGTGTGATACAGTGAGAATATGGAGGAGAAAACAGATCAATTTTGTTGAGACTCAAACTGAGTAAAACTATGAATTTGGTGCAGATGCTGATATTTCTATGATAAAATTCTAATTCTTGTAATGAGATCTTTATAACAGTAAAGCAGATGACATAAAATGATCTAAATATCAGTCGTCACTCTATATCTCCAATAATATGATCCAAACATATAATGCTGATTGAGAGATGAATAATAAAGGCTCCTCAGAAGATGTGAGATGAAGATCATTCCTCCGTTGAGGAACAGTGAAAGTAAAGCTCCTCAAAAGATCCTGATGATCAGATTTGAGACTAAAACATGATTGATGGAGAATCAAGTAAAGCTGAGCTGCTTCAGTAAGTGTTCATCTGGAGATATGACTGCAGTTATTCTGACGCTTACTTGATCAAAATCAGTCAAGATTTGACTCTGAAGCAGCAGCTGAAGCTGGACGCTTGTATAATTACACTAAAAGAGCTTTTACTGGATAAAAACCTCTAAACTATCAATCAGACGAAACAGGTGTGAAGAAAGTTTGATCATGATAGAAATGTGTGTATCAAGGCTTTATAGAGTTCAGAAACAGTAAAGGATGGTTAAATGTATTTGTGGTGAAGGAAAAGAGAAAGATGAGTCAAGGACTGGGCAGAGAGAGTAGAGATTTCAGATGATATTCAGTGGGAATATCGCCAAAATACATCGTCTGGGGTTTTTTTCATAAAACTATAAAAAAGGCAGAAAAGGCCAAGAATCCTCAATACAGCACTAATAAAAGTTGTTTTGTTTTTGTTTTAATGATATGGACGTCACATTAAAATTAAGTCATTATAATTTACTTAAAGTAAACGATAATGACTTGTAGCACAACCTCTGTATTATATTATATTGTGTTTTATATGGACAACATAAATGTGGTTTGAGTGAGATCTGATCACAAAATATCTGATTGTGATCCCGTCACTGAACATGCATATTTAAGGGCTCTGATCTTGTTTTTTGACATAGTCCTAATCTTCACCCATCGTCTTGTTACCAAAAATCACTCCTCACTTTTATGCTCATTCTTATGCTTTTCCTTGAAACACAAGCCACATCACAAAACCACAGCAATCCCGGCACGCAGTGCTGTAGCAGATGGATGTTCAGGGTCCATAAGGAACCCAGCAGGCACCAGACGTCTATGTAACGTCAGGGTGATGTTGGACATGACGTCAGACAGACGTTGCATTTTGGTTGAAAATGAAAATCGGGTTGACGTTGACTTATCGTTGGATTTTGGTTACACAACCTAAAAACAACAAAATCTCAACATCCAGCCCGATCTCACAGCAATTCGTACATATTTTACAAGGTGGCTAATTCGTACGACCTCACTCGTACAAATGCATACATTTTTTGCTAAATCGTACGTATTTTACGAGTTGCCAATTCGTATTTGTACGAATGACCTACACCTAACCCCGCCCCTAAACCTACCCGTCACTGAGGTTTAGACAAATCCTACTAAATCGTACGAGTGAAGTCGTACGAATTTGTACGAATTAGCCACCTCGTAAAATACGTACGAATTGCCGTGAGACGTCGGTATTGGACTTCAATTTAACATTGACATTAGACATTGGATTTACATTGAATTTGGGTCACCCGACGTCGCTACCAAAATTTAACCAAATATCAGTGTCTTATGACGTGTGCCTGTGTTGTGCCTGCTGGGAAGAGCTGGATACAGTCGCACTGATTACTGAGAACTGGCTCACTCAAGGAAGCTACTCAGACTTGATTTGTTTCATCTCCGTCATTTATTTCCTGCTGCAACTCTTTCTCTTCCCTCAACCTCTCTAATATGATCTCTCTCCACATGGCTGGTGTGATTTTTATTCATGTGTGATGTTTTGTTTGATAATCCAGTGAAGTCGACTAAAAAGACAGCACTGACTAACTTCTGAGTTACTATGCATAACAATCACATTTAAACAGGACAAAAGATATATATTAACTTTAGCCTTTTTATGTGATAATCATTTTTTGCAAAAGGGGATTTCATATCTTTACAGGTTTAAATCCATAGTACGTATAAACAGAAGATGTAATATGAGTTATGAATACATTTTTACAGTGCAATGTGAAAACATCAACTTGGAAATGTTCATGAAATATTTAGATAATTCAATAATAAAAATAGCAGACATCTGTCAGAACAAAGTAGGATCTCAGTATACAGTTTTATTAGCAAATTTGTATTTAAATTAAAAATATCTAATTGGATATATATTTTTGGTAATGACTGCATATTGTACAGAATCTTGTATGGATCATTATCTCACATTGTCCATCTTTACCAAATATTCAGGTATTAAAACTCGTTCAAACTTTTGTTCAATAGGAACTGGAATATTCATATAGTTTCTGTATGATGCAACAATAAAACATGGCTGGTTTAATATTAAAGGCATCTTAGTTGTTCTAGTCTTATGTGTATTAAAAAATCATACTCAATAATAAATAATTGAGTATTGATATGAAAATCATATCAGAAATACTCCATAAATAATGTATTTTTATTCTACTTCATCATGCAGAGAATGAGGATGATGCAAGTGAAAAAAAGCTTGATCAAGTTGAATGAATGTTGCTGCTTGAGCAAAGCAAGAACGTGTAGCATTAAATGCAACTTACATCATACTCATAAAATTATAAAATGTGAAAATCAAAATAGTGGTGCATGTCATCAAATTGTTTTTATGTGAAAAATTACATTTAAAAAAATGTAAATGAAAAATAAATAAAATGACAACTGGTTAATCAGAATCAAATAATGATTCTTATTCGAACAAACACGTGTTTACAGTGTCACTTAAATGTTCATGTGATTTTATGATTGATTAAAAATTGATAAATGTCTAATGCGACCGAAAGACAAGCTCAGGTAAGCTGGTAATCTTCATACCTCAAATGTACATGTTTTGGCTGCAAAGATATAAAAAGAGTGTAAATGCATTAAGCAAGTCATTTCATAAAGTGCTTTAAGCCTGTGGGAATTGAGGTCACTTGTAGTGCGGAGTCTGAATAGAAACACTGTTTGTTTGGAAAGCTGTGGGTTTGGGAAAAACCTAATGCTTGATGTGTCTATCAACCACTTTTCTGACAGAGCACAATGAGGTCGAAAGAAAAACACGACGTTATTATTTTTCTTTTAAGCGTGTCAGCTTGTCAGCACTTCAGTAGCAATCACAGGTTCGGTCAGCAGGGCACATTTGTGCTGACCGTTTACTTCAGCACGTAAATAAGAGCTAAACACAGACTGAAATGCCTGTAATGAAAAACACAGATGCAGAGAACAGACAGAAACATCTGCTATACAAGATACACATGTATATGAATCTCAATACGGACGGATGGACGCACTTGGAGCACAATAAGATAAACAGAACATAATTAAAACTTCGTTGTAGCCCAGAACACTTCAGACCTGCAGTTTTTGGTTGTAAATACACACATATGTGGGTTTGTGAAGTGGGCTGTGAGGATTTTTCATTTTTCTGGTATCTGACTAGGCTGGGATAATGAAGAGTGCTGAACGCCGGCGCGGGGTTAATTATGAGCTGGGAAGTATGTGCTGGACCATAAGATGAATTTGATTAATCAGCGAGATCCACCCACACGCTTCCTGAGGTGAATTTACAGGACCACGGGAGCAAATCATTTTCAAGCTGATCAAGTTTGCATTACTTCAGTGTGTTAGTTGCTCAAATCCTTCTGCAGATTTTCTTTGTCTGGTTTGGTGCGTCATTCTCTTCTTTTGCATCACTAGGTGAACTAAGCAGGTTTTACCCACATATGTGACCCTGGACTACAAAAGCAGTCATAAGGGTCTTTTTATTGAGATTTATACATCACAAATAAGCTTTCCATTGATGTATGGTTTGTTAGGATACAACTATTTGAAAATCTGGAATCTGAGGGTGCAAAAAAATCTAAATATTGAGAAAATCACCTTTAAAGTTGTTCAAATGAAGTTCTTAGCAATGCATATTACTAATCAAAAATTAAGTTTTGATATATTTACGGTAGGAAATTTATAAAATATCTTCATGGAACATGATCTTAATATCCAAATGATTTTTGGCATAAAAGAAAAAAACAATAATTTTGACCCATACAATGTATTGTTGGCTATTGCTACAAATATACCTGTGTTACTTATGACTGCTTTTGTGCTCCAGAGTCACATATATTTATATTTTAAAATATTATTGGTTATGGTTATTGTGCATATACTGTAGAAACATGCTTGCACTCTATATCATCCAGTCATTAATTCAGTATTCCCAGGGGCTTATGATTTGCACAATGTGGAAAACGTGAATTCAATCATAAAAACTGTATTTACTGTATAACTCTGAATGTCACAGAATTTGGCAAAATTTGGATGAATAACCCAAAAGTAAGACTTTACACTTAATCAAATGTTGATGTGTCTGTGAATATTAAAGCACTGCTACTACATACACTGAAACACGCATGAATCTCATCAGTGTCTCAATATATGAGGACATGAACACATGAACTACTTCATCAGCATCATCATCACTTCACCAGCACTTTACCATTTCATTTGAGAAAACTATTGGAAGATACAAACAGAAATTCTAAGATTTTCACCAAAATAAAAGTTCAGTTTAACTTGAAGAAACTATTACAGAAATATGTACTTCTAAAAGTAAAAATTTACTTCCCAAAGTAATCATTTGAACATTGTTAATGATTATATATATATATATATATATATATATATATATATATATATCATAAAATACAGGATCCACAAAAATGAAAAGAGATGAAAATGAAAACAATGAAAAACTTATTAAATACTGTATTTGCAGTTTAATGAATTCAATAAATAGAATTCAATAAAAAACTAAACTATAAACTTTAATTAATTCAATTAATGCTTTTTGACTATTAAAATTGGATTAAACAATTAAACTGGAATCCAGAAAAAAATCAAAAGAAAAACATCAAATTTGAGAAAAAAATAAAACATATTTCATAGGGCACTGTATTGTTAAAATTAAAATAATAAGTATTGTTACTAAATGATTCAATTATTACAATTGAATAAATTCAATTAATGCTTTTTGATTATTAACATTAAATTAAACAATTAAAATTGAAACCAGAAAGATATTGATAGGGCTCTAACCAATTGGTGACAGCAGCAGTTTTCTCCATGTTTGATGGAGCTGAAGGTGAAGCCCCATCAGTGCTGATGACTCGACGAGAGCCGTCGACCCCCCATGATCACAGTCCTCTCACTGTCTGTACCAGGGCCTCATGCTGAGCAGACTCAATCAATATGATTTGATGTCCCACACACTCTCAGAAATCAGGTAGTAATGATTCCTCAGACATCATGTTGTTCAATCACTCCTCAGGCACTCGAGAGCATCCCTTCAAGTGCTGCTGAGGTTTCTTCTAATGCCATGCTTGGGATCCTGGTTTATTGGCTGCTTCGAAAGTACTTCAGTTCTATTCATAAAAGGACATGCCAAGATCCTGTCATTGTGAAGAAGTGGAGAGCTAAAAATGAACTTTAGTGCAGGACTAGTAGCAGTCCTTTAAAAAAGTCCACAGCTCCACAAATCTGTCCGCTCTTAATAGAGAGAAAAGACGGTTTTATTCCACTGATCAGCAGCGACAGACCCCTGCTGCTTCTTACAACCTTTTTATATGAATATCTAAATATTAGAAACCATAAGTCATGTTTCTACTGTTTGTATAAATGTTGTGTACAAAAATACAAATAAAGTCCAAATATATACCCTTGTGAAAAAGAAGTGTGCTTATGTCACACCCTATGGACCTGTTACCATCCCTCGTGTGCTCGTGACCTAGTTTCCCCGTGTTTGATTGTGTCATTGTGTTCAGGTGTGTCTTGATCATTATCTTTATTTGCCTGTCTATTTAAGTCCCATTCTGTTTGGTTTGTGTTGTCTGGTAATAAGTGTCTATGCGTTTAAGTTTGTCACCTATCTGCCTGTGGATGTACCGTCTTGTGGATTATCAAAATAATATTTTGCCTTCATGTTCTTCATGCGTGTTTATCCTCAACACTATGACAGCTTAATTGCATTGAATATGCACATGCAGTGTATTTCAAATCTTAAAAGTATATGTGTGTGTGTGTGTGTGTGTATATATATATATATATATATATGAGTCATTTAGCAGACACTTTTATCCAAAGCAACTTACAAATGAGGACATTAGAAGCAATCAAAACCAACAAAAGAGCAACAACATGCAGGTGCTATGACAAGTCTTGGTTAGAATAGCTAGAATAGAAAAACAAAGCTAGCAGTTAGAGAATAAATATGCAATTGATAGAGGGTCAAATATGTGTGGGTTTATTTTTTTTTTAATAAAAAGACTGATACAATAATATTATAATAGAGAGTGCTAGAGTTAGATGGTCATATATATATATATATATAATACACAACTAAAGCACGTAAAGTACTTCATTATAATTTTAACAGCAATAAGTTATTTGAAATTACATTTAAAGTTAACATATTTTAAATATACTAAATTGTAACTTCATTACAAATTTGTAATTGCAAATTTAATTTAAAAAATGGTCCTACAAGTTTCAATAGAAATGACATGAAGTTCTGAAGTCTTAAGTGGGTCAAAAACACTCTAAAGTTCAACTAACAGCATATAATATCAATTTAAACTATAACACATTTTCATTTAATTGTAAATCATATGCACTTATATTTCTGAAATCATTACATTCAGTCCACACTTAAGTGTATTCTGTTAAAGTATATTAATATAATTACTCTTTTTAAAACTAAAATGTACTTTTTCACAAAGGTGGTGCGTTTTATTTAATCGTTTAATAAGAACCCATCCATCCCGCTGTCTTTAGTCCCATGGTATTCCTGTAATTTTATAACTGAATGTATGGAGCTTGGCTGTATGGAATATAGTTCTGCATAATTAATCCCGTTCCTTACTTTAGGTTTTAAAAGTCAACGGTCTGTTTAACAACTTTCTGCAACACTAAACAGGCAATTAGTCAAAGCCAAATCATTTTTCATACATTTTATGGATACGTCCAGAACCCACTAGAGCTCTCGAGGGGGCAGTTAAACACCGTGGTAAACGCGGTATTACACCATTCCTCTGAAGATTCATCATTAACATTCTCAAGGCATGAGCTCAATGCCGAGAGATGTGATAATGCTGCAGATCATGCTCTTATATCATCTGTATGTTATTTACATTGGAGTACCGGCCGTTTCCCAAAGCAGTGCATGATATCTCTTGTTATTAAGCAGAACTTTAGTGCATTATTATGGGAACACAAAAAGTCATGCATACACAAACAAATGAACGCTGGAGACCAGAAAGGCAAGCTCATGCTAAATGTCTGCTGAACTCTGACCTGCAAATTTACAGCCAAAACACGACTGACCTCTTGGCTGAGTTTAAATAAACCTTAAGAAGCTGCCTGGTTTGCAGCGTTGCAGGATCTGAAGTCATTTAGTATACTCGGAGCGTAGTGCGACCACAACTTTCTCCAATACGTCTTAAAGTTTGTCACCCAAAAAGAAAATGGCATGAAAATGAAGCCAAAAATAGAAAATGAAAATGAAGCCACGGCATGTCATCGTGTTGAGGTGCTGAAAGTTATTAAATATTCTCAATTTAATAAACGAAATGATGGCTTTGATAAGATATGGATTCAGAATATAGTCAGATACTTCCCTTCTTAGAGATGAATGAAAATTATGATAGATTAATACATTTATTATGACTGCGTGTGATCTGGATCATTTAAAAGGGTTCTGCAGATATTATGGAGACTATAATTGTGCTCATTTCGTTGAAAATCTTGGCCACCACTGTACATATGATTATTTTCACACACACACACACACACACACACACACACACACACACACACACACACACAGATTTAATTGATTTCTTTCCTATATTGCAGTGACTGCTCTAAAATATGAGACACCAATGTTTCAGGAGTTTAGGACACATGCTTATTCCATAACTGTTTTATTTCCTATTTGGGTTTGTTTATATGCTTTATTTTTTATTTCAAAAACAGTATCATCGTTATTAAACTATTTCTTGTTATGATTTTTAATCTGTATTTAACCTCAAAACAATCTCAAAGACTTAAGAGGTTCTAAAGTCTGATTTTGTGGTGGTTGTACTTTAACATTAAATAATTATAATCTTAATTCAAGTGATGAAGGATTCTGAAAGTCTGGCAGTAATCAGTGTTGAGTCCTAATGTAAGGTTAACCCTGTCTGCTTTACATGATTGAAAATGATTAACAGTTGAAAACATTCGTTAGATATTTAGAAAAGTCAAAAAGTATTCAGTTGCATTGATAAAGTAATTGAAATGGTTACACTACTTATTACATTGAGTAATATGTAACGATCACATTTCCAAAGTAACGTTCCCAGCACTGGTTGTTTTGGTCTGTGTGTTCCTCAGAGAGACTGACCTGCTTTCTAGCACTGAAGAGATACATCAAAGTGGTCCGGATGTTAATTAAAAGTTTAGTAAATGACTGACTGAGCAGACGAGCACACGTCGGTGTTGAAGAGTGTTTCTCTATCCTGGAGTACTGCATTTCAACAGCTTTCTCTGATGAGCTCCTCTGCTGGTCTGATGTCACGCTGAGGAGCGAGGTGAGTACCGGTCAATGCAAAATAACTAATGATGCATTTACGAGTGTTTGTTTGCAGACGGTTGGAGAGCCTGAGAACAAAAGCCTTCTGCTTTGTATTCAAACAGCGAGAAAATCAAGCCCACTTCGGCGGAGATCAACACCTACTACACAAGTGCGAACTGAATTTTATTAACATTCGGTGTATTTTAGCAGGACAGGACGGACACGCATGCTGCCGTTTGTTCTGAATCATCCTCCGGATCAAACACAAGCGCTGAATTACTCATAAGACCTCAGCGTCTCATCACTTGCTGTGTTCCTGGCCTGCATGCAACTAGCATTGACTTGAAAGTAATGGAGTATAAAGCAGATAATGATGAACTTTGTTGTGGTGCTAATATATTCCAGCACATACTCGTAGAGCGAAGACTACAAATAGTATAAATGTAACACAATTGCACGTCTTATAAAGGCAATTGTAAAATCCATCTGTGAAATAACAATCTGCTAAATATCCTGTATTCAGAGGCGCCCATGCACAACACCATTAATATTATTCGCCGGTATAATGTGCTTTTTTGTTCGTTCCATTGTCTAATCTAAAATTCGAACATTTGCCAAAAGTTTTACAGATGCCTCTTTTGTCCTTCGCTAACTTGCAATTAGTTTGGAGGGATGACTCTAATTCCTGTGTATTCATCTCATGACCTGCCTCTCCTGCTCTCACATTATCATCTGCTGGAGATGAATTCTGCAGCTCGACCACGCTCCCTTTCACATGCATCTTAATATTCAGCCTTCTTTATTTTCTTTTCTTTTCTTTCTTTCTTTCTTTCTTTCTTTCTTTCTTTCTTTCTTTCTTTCTTTCTTTCTTTCTTTCTAATAGATAGATAGATAGATAGATACAGTAGATAGATAGATAGATATAGATAGATAGATAGATAGATAGATACAAGTAGATAGATAGACAGATAGATAGATAGATACTGTAGATAGATAGATAGATACAAGTAGATAGATAGATAGATAGATACTGTAGATAGATAGATAGATAGATAGATAGATAGATAGATAGATACAGTAGATAGATAGATAGATAGATAGATAGATAGATAGATAGATAGATAGATAAAAAGTTGCTTGCATTTATCATACCATTTATCATATACAATACCATTTTTTTCTGAAATAAATTAATACTTTTTTTCAGCAAGATTGCATTAAAATGATCGAAAGTGACAGTAAAGACGTTTATAATGTTACAAAAGATTATATTTCAAATAAATTCTGTTCTTTTGAACTTTCCATTCATCTGTGAATCCTGTGAAAATAAAAAGTATCACAGTTTCAATAAAAAATATTGTGCAGCACAACTGATTTCAACATTGATAATGAGCAGCAAATCAGCATATTATTATGATTTCTGAAGATCATGTGACACTGAAGACTGCAGTAATGATGCTGAAAATACAGCTGCGCATCACAGAAATACATTACAGTTTAACACATATTCACATAGAAAACAGCTTTTTTTTTTTTAATTGCAATACTATTTCACAATTGTATTATATTTTTGTTCAAGCAGATTCAGTCTTGGGGAGCAGAACAGATTTCTTTCAAACACATAAAACATAAAAAAATCGTACTGACCACAATTTTTGGACCAGTATTGTAATATTGCATTTCCTAATAAGTAACTTGCCAGTAACTGTTTTATTCACCAAAGACGTTTTGATTCAGATAGATAGTTTCAGCTTTATATGCTGTTTAATGTTTGAGGATCGCATCATTTTACATATGCATCTGCTTACATGCACACTTGCTTGTTTCTGCTTCTTCTTCACGTGTTTTGATCCAGAGATTCTGTAATCTTTCAGATGTGTAACAGCGCCATCTACCATATAACAGTGAAAACACAGAAAAAAAACAGAGAATTCTGTCAGTGGCGGGAAAGAGTTAACTTTCTTTACATTATTGCTCTTTGCACTAACAAAATCATGGTTCTTTTATGAACTGCTCACTGAAAGATTATTTTGCGAACCTAAAACGGTTCGAACCTTTATTTTTAAGAGTGTGGATGGATGGACCCTTTAAAGCAAATGTTTTTTTTATTGGCAGCAATGTTTCCACAAAGAACTATTAACATTTCTACCTGGTCTCATGGCATAAACGTACATGGGGCACTTTTTAGCGAGACGCGAAATACGTACCAATAAGTACATATAACTGCAGCTTCCAAAAGAAACGAACACTAGAGGCAGTACAACTCAGACGCCTTTTATTCCTTTAAACACAAATTTACAGTTTTGATTAATAAAGTGTAATTTTCACACAATTACTTGAAGAATATCTTGTTATGACTTCAAAACAATACTACATATGCTGGGAGATTTGAAAACTGATGCTTTTGAATGTTAGCATCACAAATATCCAGCTTCATATGGGTTTATTCATATTATTTATATGGGTTTTCATAGACGGTAGGTTTGTTCGGTAGCTCACGGAGTATGGAGATGTACTTGAGAAGTGAGGAGCTCGGGTAACGGTTCGACAAAACAGTTCAAATCTGCGTATAAGGAAGTTCAAATAGCATGATTGCATCAACAAATGCGTTTTTATATCAGTTTTGTATTTGTCAAAACTATCAGGTCGGTTTAGGGTTGGGTTTGGTGTAGGGCATATTTCCAACATGGTAGAGCATTATTTTTTAGCGACGGTCCCCGGATATTTGAATTCTGAACCGCCGCAATACAGTATGTACCTGAAGCAACGTAATAAAAGCACAGCAATATGTACCTATATCAACATAATAAAAACACAGCAATATGTACCTGAAGAAACGCAAGCAATATGTACCTATATCAACGTAAAAACACAGCAATACGTACCTGAAGCAACGTAATAAAAACACAGCAATATGTACCTGAAGCAACGTAAGCAATACGTACCTGAAGCAACGTAATAAAAGCACAGCAATATGTACCTATATCAACATAATAAAAACACAGCAATATGTACCTGAAGAAACGCAAGCAATATGTACCTATATCAACGTAAAAACACAGCAATACGTACCTGAAGCAACGTAATAAAAACACAGCAATATGTACCTGAAGCAACGTAAGCAATACGTACCTGAAGCAACGTAATAAAAGCACAGCAATATGTACCTATATCAACATAATAAAAACACAGCAATACGTACCTGAAGCAACGTAAGCAATACGTACCTGAAGCAACGTAATAAAAGCACAGCAATATGTACCTGAAGCAACGTAATAAAAGCACAGCAATATGTACCTATATCAACATAATAAAAACACAGCAATACGTACCTGAAGCAACGTAAGCAATATGTACCTGAAGCAACGTAATAAAAACACAGCAATACGTACCTGAAGCAACGTAATAAAAGCACAGCAATATGTACCTGAAGCAACGTAATAAAAACACAGCAATACGTACCTGAAGCAACGTAATAAAAGCACAGCAATATGTACCTGAAGCAACGTAATAAAAGCACAGCAATATGTACCTATATCAACATAATAAAAACACAGCAATACGTACCTGAAGCAACGTAATAAAAACACAGCAATACGTACCTGAAGCAACGTAAGTAATATGTACCTGAAGCAACGTAATAAAAGCACAGCAATATGTACCTATATCAACATAATAAAAACACAGCAATACGTACCTGAAGCAACGTAATAAAAGCACAGCAATATGTACCTATATCAACGTAATAAAAACGTGCCAGGGTTTACATATTGAACCCGTGTTTTAGCACCACTCAGTGGACATTTATCTTTGAAACTGCGGTGAAACGTGCAGTAAGGTGTGTAAAAACGGTCTCGCTAAAAAGTGCCCCCAGGTATGTTTATGCCATGAGACAGAACCTTTCCTTCACATAAAAGGTTCTTTATAGTGAGAAAGGTTCTTTACATTATTAAATGGATGGATGGATGGATTGATAGGTAAAGTCTAACTGTTTGAAGTATCTGATATATAAATGCCAATAAAAAGCCGGTGTGTTGATCATCTAGATCTGTCTGTCTCCTTGTGTTAACAAATGCAAAATCAATCGAGAGTATCAATCAGTCAGAGCCGCTGTCCCCTACGGCACTGACACATGCTCCCGGTTTTTAACCCTTATCCGTGTGACAGCATGATGCCAGGTGGGAAATGTCTTTTGAATGATGTACTTTTAGAGAAACATCAAATGTGCCTTGAGAAGAGGACAAAATAATAAGGTAGTTTGACAAATGATAGCCATCAGTCAAATGATCAAACTCAATGGAGATTTAGAGAATGTTTGTAGGAAGAATAAAGAGCGAGAGCAAGCTTGCTTTGTTCCTCAGATGATTGTGCATCATTCAGAAATTAATCTGAGTCAGTACACTGAAAAATACACTACTGTAACTAAAGAGCAATTAAAATAGGATGCAATTCAAAGAAAGTCATATAGCATAGAAACATACAACTAGAAAAGCGTAGAATATTAAGTGTTACATTTATAAATACATTGTTATAATTAGCAAATTATGCCTAATCATTATTATATTTAATCGTATTATAAAATATCTAAATATATATTTAGCATCTGCTCAGGTCAGAATAAATGCCTTTTACATAATGTAATAAATATATATAATTAGTTATTAATTATTGATGCAATTATTCTAGTTTTGTACACCTTGAACTATGGATAGTCATATGAATTTGTACAAAATTGCAACTAAACTAAAACTATGGAAAAGGGAGGAAATATATTTACATTTATGCATTTAGCAGACGCTTTTATCCAAAGCGACTTACACTGCATTCAGGCTATACATGTTTTATCAGTATGTGTGTTTGTATTGAACCGTCACGGTTCAGGCATCTCGGTTCGGTGCATGAGGTCTTACGACGAATACAGGCAATTCACCCCCAATCCAGAAGGGGGCGCTGCAGCAATGCAACACTGTTTGATAACCGCCAGCAGAAGAACAGTGAATGCTACCAGTTGTGCACTTGATAACAAAGCCCCCAGACAGTGACCATGTGCTGATTCTGAACGCATCTCTCACATAGACTGATAAAGGAGTATACTTGTACTTTAAAGGCTTGTGCACTCAACTGTTTGTGAAATGGGGCTTTGTGCTCGTGTATCCTACCTCTCTCATTCGGCACAAATCCAAATATTCCATCATATTTCCATATTTGTGATGTAACGTATCTGAATGCGAAACAATTATTTATTATGTAAATGATAGGCTTTGTACTTCAGTCACGTTCCAGTGTACACTCACAATGAAAACAAAACAGATTTTATATATTTAACAATGTAATAATATTTAGTATTTTCACATCTAGATGGGATTTTTTTTTTAATTTGCACTACTGTCTGTTCAAAATAAATGAAAAGAAACCGAGCATAGTAGATTTGTTTTTTTCCTGTTGTACAGAAATCGTATCGACCCCCGAACCGAGGTACGTACCGAACCGTGACATCTGTGTACCGTGCCACCCCTAATAAATATATATATATACAGTATATTTAGCCTATAGCTAAATTACAATTTTGTAAATTCTGATTCAAATGCAAATTCAACATCCTGTGTTGCCAATTCAAATTTCCACTCATGAATTGAAAAGAAAGCCAATTGTAAACAATGATAAAATGTTTCATAATTTGATGAACTTATGCTCGGTCCATGATTTGAACTGAACTGAGTTGAGCTGCATAATAACACTGGATTCTGTAGAGCTGTTTTTTCTGAGGTTGTTTCATAACAAATGAACTTTGCAACACTGTCACTATCATTGAACTAAATTGAATAAACACTGAACTAAAGTGAGCTGCATAATGATTCTATTGTCTTCTGTAGAGCTGATTCATTTCATAATTGAAGAACTTTGTAACATTAATACTGTTATTTTCCTGTTTATTACCGTGAAGCTGCTTTGAACCAATCTGTATTGTATAAAGCACTTCAGAAATAAATGTGACATGACTTGACAAAACAACAATAGAAGAAGATAATTACAATTTTAGCATTCATAATGAAATGACATGAAGGTGTGACTGAGCCACAATTCCCACTGACAAAGAAAAAAATATTTTGAATCTATTTTCACTCAGAAATTGTGAGTAAGTTTCACAAATAATTACAAAGAAGTGGCAAGTAACACGTTGAATTAAGCATGACATTTTGAGCATTTTGACATTTTCTTGTGAAACACTCACACTTATTTACAACTTAACAATAATAATAATTATTATAGGCACATGTAGACACAATAATTAAAGATAAGACACCACATATGCCAGATATCTGTTTTCTTTGTCTGAAAGGGATGTTTTCCCATGAAACACACAGAATAATTTCCATTCAGTCTCTTCAGACCTTATCTAACCTCTGCAGGTCCGAGCTTCTCTTTCTCTCCTCCTGCTTACATATGTTATTACATACGCATATGTACACACATACTGATAAAACATGTATAGCCTGAATGCACTGTAAGTCGCTTTGGATAAAAGCGTCTGCTAAATGCATAAATGTAAATGTAAATGTTATTATTCCCAGCTTTCCCACACACTTTCTCCCATCCCGCCCTCTGAGAGTCAATCTGTGGAGTCATGAGGATGAGGATGATGATGCACAGCCACGCAGGAGTGTGCCAGATTGACGACAAAAATGATATCTCAATAGTTTTGGGGATTGTTTGAGTTTTTGTGCTGGTCCCTAAGCTGGTTTAGGAATGTCATGGATAAATAAATATGACACTAAAATCACCAGTAGGTGGCAGCAATTGCCTTAATGAGCGATTCATTGAAAATTCAATAAGAATTTTTAATGTTAGATTAAAATAAGTGTGTCCCAAAGCGCCGTATGTTGAAAAGAGCATGCCACAAGTCCCTGGATGGTCTACAGGTTGATTTTTGAAGTGTGGATCTGTGCACACTCTAATGGCTAATATTGCCCACATTCCATTGCACTTTGGTCAAGGATTCGGTTCAGAACTCCAAACACGAATAAAAACTGTTTAAAGCCCGAAACACACTGCACGATTTTCGGCTGTCCCAGACGAAAGACTGTAATCGTGAAGCAATCATGGTGATTTCTGATTGGCCACGATTGTTTCACGATGCCAATCTTTCGTCTGGGACAGCCGAAAATCATGCAGTGTGTTTAGGGCTTAAAAACTACAAACATGGCGGATGTGTGTGACCGATAGTTAACTAGAGTTTTATATAAAGGGGTTTGAGTTACTAATAATCAAAATTAACCTGGTAAAATGTAATTATTTAATGTAGGGCTGTCAGTTTAACACATTAACTTAATTAATTAGTTATGAAAACATAACGCAATTAAAATATTTTAACACAGTCAACACACTGGCCCCGCCCCCAGACCTGTACCTCATCTTACATTTCATAAAGTGGACTGTTGACAAATATGATGCAGGGCAACAACTCCATAAATGCACATATGCCCTAAAATTCAAGATATTGGGGCAAAAATGCTCCTATATGAGTTTTTGTCTCAGATGTATATCATATGATAAGCTATATCACAAGAACAGCGAGAGCAATATCACAAGAGTGCTGTTTGTCTCGAATATAACGAGTGCAAATACAATAGTTTTGCTCAGTTTTGCCAACAAAAATATTATCTATAAAGCCACAGCAGAACTGTTGTGTGTCTTCGAGCAACACAGCGGTGTTTAGTTTCTGAATGAATCTGCGTTTTGAACGAATCGTGTGAATCAATGATTCAAAGACCCATTCATAAAGAGAGCCGTTCACTGAATTCCTGAATGAATCAGCCGTTTGAACGAATCGAATGAATGAATGACTCGTAAAGACCTTTACCGCCACCTGCTGGCAGTTTTAGTTGCTTATTTATAGTATTATTTCATTTAAAAAAATAAATAAAGGGATAGTTCACCCAAGAATATTAAATTGTGTCATCATTTACTTAGTCTCGCGTAGACAGACCTTCAGACTGACGGCAGAAGGTCTGGGAACTGTGGCTGCTTTGAATGGCCAAGCCCCGCCCCCAAGAGGCCATATGACTGACAGGTAAAGCAACCAATCACGTTTCATTTTGTTCCGCGTCACGTTTCGGGGCATGAAAATGTCGCCACAATAACAGACTGATGTGTAAAACTCTCGGACATATTTTAGAGATTCTATGCCGCATACTTTAAATTTTTCACATACTTTTGAAAATCCAGCGTTTAGTTGATCCTGACAAGCGGAGTTATAAACACGATGGCTTTCTTCTTTCGTGAGGGGGTTTGGCGTCACGGCATCTTTGTTTCCAGGTGGAATATTAAAGAACGTGACACACACATCTCCCGGATATCCTGTATAATCTAACCAATCCGATGACGACTTTGAATGTTAACTGTGACGAGATGAATGGCAGGCCAGTTTATGTGTAATGTTTAAGTACATATATAAGGGCGTAGTATGAGTATGCACAGCATTAGTGACTGTCTTTATGAATGGATCATTAAATCATTGTGCCAAAAATATAACTCACTCAGTATTAACTTCTTGTTTTTTGAACTACTGTATAACATTAACAGTGCTGAGTAGTTACTGATTACATGTAATCTCTAATATATAATCAGATTCCCCCAAAAAATAAGCACTTGTAATTAGATTATAATGCATTTTAAAATACTCATGATCAGACTGCAATTACTTCTTTGCTGATAACATGATTACATATTCACACAATAGCAATAAATTATTCATAATTTATTGATTCTCCCTAATTCTTCTTTTTCATAATCTAAATTTTCCATTTTCACCTAGTATATGTACTTGAAGTCCTCCTGAGATTTTAAGATAACAAGTTAATAATTAAGAAACTCATTTGCATGTTGAAGGTTCTCTGACATTAAGTAAAGATCACATGACTTGCAGGTGAACAAATGTTATATATATATATACACACAGTATATATTTAGTGAATGTTTTATTTTGATTGTTGTTATTTTAAAATGATTTACTTTTATTTTTATTTTTTTTATGATTTAATTAGTTAATAGCTTTTCATTAAACTCACAAACCCCCTGCAGTTATTTTACGAACCCCAGTTTGGGAAACATTGATGTAATTTTAATGCACTTCATGTTAATAACAATGACTGGAACATATCTTCCTTCTCTTTGTATTTTTATATCAGTATGGTACAAGATTATCCTATTTACATCAACGTGATAAACAAGTTAGGTCAAAAGTAATCTAAAAGGAATCAAAAAGTAGTCTGATTATATTACCTTAAATGTGTAATGTAATGGATTGTGTTACTAACTGCAATTTTTTTCCATGTAATTTGGAATCAGTAATGGAGTACATTTTTTAAAGTAATCTACCCAGCACTGAAAATGAATATCATATTCGGAATCAAGCTTGCATGCTAATATTCAAGAAAATGGCACAAAAAAGGCCATGCAGGGATATTTTTTGCTTTCATAACTTGAATTATAGGGACATTTTAACTGCATTCTAATAGGCTTCATCACACAGTGAATGCTTTCGGACTCTCAAGACGTGTTTTTGTTTGTTTTTTTGCATATACTCATTCATGCTTGATAATGTCATCTTGCATATCATTAAAACAACAATTGATAAATATCACACACCCCTGCAGCTGCGGCATCTTCCTCCTCCATGAGCCTCATCTTTGAGAAAAGAGCAGATCGATGAAACGGCAATCATGTGAAGATCGGTGGTGTTCATGCACATGTTCACATCAGCCTCTCTTTACTTGCATCCGAACGTGAAGCCTCTCCATAAGTCGGATTCCTGTTTATAGCTCAACAAGTGTTTCTTGTGCTTAATCCTCTTGATTTTAATTAACTTAGCAAAAAATCATTAATGGGTCCTTTTTATCTCTGCCATTGTGAGGCAAATCCCTTTAGTTGCAGAGAAGCGTGTATAATCTTAAGGAAATGGGTTGTGATGTTTGGTGTCATCTCGCTTTTGTTCTACATCAGCTGCAGCTAAATAAGCAAATAATTAAAGTCAGTAGGGGTACGGTGGCCTGTTGGTACATTACACAAGTCACAGAACACGAGCACAAGGGAAAATCTTGTAAACAAATTAGGGAAATACAACAGCTAATAAAGAAAACAGCATTTAGCATGAAGATGACGATCTCAAGGGAGGAACAATTACAGTCATTACATGGCCACGTACTTTAAGAAGTTATATTTCATGTTCACTTTAGCATGAGTGCTCCCTCCTGAAAAGATGAAACGTTGTAAATGTACTGTAGTGTAACGAAGGATGCAAGATGAAAATGTGCACAAATGGTAGTGTATCCAAAGACGTGCGCACTTACAAATCTGCCATCTTTGCTCAAGCCATAAAGGATTTTCACCTGATATATTAAAGTCTAAAAGTAAGATTTATGCTGTATTAAGGCTTAAATATTTTTATTTTATTTGTGGTGTGATGTATTTAGGCTTAAATTTACATTTAATCATTTAGCAGACGCTTTTATCCAAAGTGACGTACAAATGAGGAGAACAATAGAAGCAATCAGACCATCGAGAGAGCAACAGTATACAAGTGCCATGACAAGTCTCAGTTAGTCTAGCACAGTACACGTAGCTAGGAATAATTATTATTATTATTATTTTTTTTTTATTAAATAGAATAGGTAAGTGTTAGTATTAGTTAGTCAGGTGCTGGCGATATATGCACCGGATATATTAAGGCATAAGCTTTAGATGTACGTATTTGAACTGCATATACTATTTCCAACCATTTGGGTTACACAGTTTTAACAAACAAAAAGCACACACACACACACACACACACACACACACATACACACATAACTGTATTTAAAAAGTGTAAAAACAATTTTCACTCAGCAATTGCAAGTGGATTTAATAAACAACTACAAAGAAATGGCAAGTGAATTAAACGTGAAATTTTACAGTAGAAAAACTGAAATAATATTTTCTTGTAAAACATACTCCAATAATCTTTGCTTTATTTACAACTGAAAAAATAAATAAAATTTTAGACAGCAATAAACTTAAAGTGATGCATGTTTGTCAGTCATACATAAATTAAATAGCTCAGATTTCTATAACCAATAACTAGATTTATATATTTATCATCAATAATTCTGCATCCCATCTCACACATTTTACAGTTTTTTTTCAACTTCTTACACAAAATCTTCACTTGTCACACAGTTTCTGAAAGCTGACTCTCAAACAGCAGAAACACACACCAAATCTGCAGAACCAGACACTAATTCTCAGCCTTTGACTCAGTTTTCAATTTCATAAAACACTTTTTGCAAAACACAACACATGATTCTCTATGCAACACAAAAATCTAACAGGAATTATTATGGCAAAGGTGTTTGCAAATGTTTGCTTTTGAGATGTGTTTGTGATATTTTGAATGTAGTGCTTCATTTGGCAAGAGATGTGAGGCGTTTAGCATTTTGTGTGCAATTCTTGGATTTGTGTGTAACGTTTTGAAAATGTGTGAGCAGCTGAAAAACTAAAAACTGTAACTAAAAGGATATTGCTTGTTCAACAGCAAGCTGTATTTTATCCATATTCATTCTTTTTAACTCAAATACTTATCTTTCCCACAATTAACAGATTTATGCTGACTAAGTGGGGGAAAAATGAATTTTGATTAAAAAAAAAGGATTCCATGCATTAATTAAAATTGAAATTCTGACCAACAAATATAAGTCATGTTTAGTTTATTAGTTTGTTTAAACTACAACTTTGTAATCCAAATGGATGGTAAATATAAGCAATTCAGACATAAATCTTAAATTTAGGCCAAAATATGTTTTTGAGTGTAGATGTCATCTGACTAATACAATGGAGTCACAGAAAACAAATGGCATCTGCCATAGGTAACCTATTATAATATGGTAAAATGCTATCAATATATCTTCTATATATACATACATATATACACGCACACTGAAGACTGGAGTGATGGCTTCTGAAAATTCAGATATGCATCACAGGAATAAATTACATTTTACAGTAGATTTTAATAGAAAGTGGTTATATCAAATTGCAATAATATTTTACAATATTACTGTATTTTGGTCAAATAAATGCAGCCTTGGTGAGCAGAAGAGACTTCATTAAAAACATTTAAAAATCATATTGTTTCCAAAACATGCTAGAGAGTACAGTATGTTCAGAGTGCACTGAAACTCTTAACTCAAAATGAAAATGAGATCCCTCGTGAATGATACGACCCCTTTAGTGCTGTATGTTCTCATGCATATAGTCATACAACATGTGCATTGTGCTCGTACTGTGAAGATAATCCAGTTTATTGCTGTGCTGTAATTTCACGAGTCTATTCATCACTGCTGCTGATGCGTGGCCTGATTTTCAGTATGAGCACAGAAAGTTGCAAACGGTGCATCTGAGAAACTATGGAGTGTGTTAACAGCTAAATGGGTTCGGAGCACAATCGGACGTGCAGCCGCACACACCAGAGCAGGCGCCGAGGCTGACGTGATGAAGCGATTATAATTGATTAAACATTGCCTTGTTGTTTTCTTCCTTAGCACATACTAATGGAGTTCATTAACTAAAAGAGGGGCGGTTAATAGAGTTGTAGTTTACTATAACTCACACCAAGACACGATACTGATACCATGGCTTCTTCACACAAAAACAGCCTGGTTAATATACAGTATATATAAAAGAGTTACTGTTAGCAAGGAATTGCAACGTTACATTAAAAAGTTTGGGGTCGTAAGATTTGTTAATGTTTTTGAAAGAAGTCCCGTCTGCTCACCGAGGCTGCATTTATTTAATCAAAAATACAGTAAAAATTCTAAAACAATATTATAATTTAAAACAGCTGTTTTCTATGTGAATATGTGTTAAACTGTAATTTATTTCTGTGATCAAAGCTGTATTTTCAGCATCATTACTGCAGTCTTCAGTGTCACATGATCTTCAGAAATCATAATAATATGCTGATTTGCTCCTCAAGACACATTTCTGATTATTATCAATGTTGAAAACAGTCGTGCTGCACAATATTTTTGTGGAAACAGTGATGCATTTTATTTTTCAGGATTCACAGATGAACAGAAAGTTCAAAAGATCAGCATTTATTAGAAAAATAAATCTTTTGGAACATTATAAATGTCTTTACTGTCACTTGTGATTAATTTAATGCATTCATTCTGAATAAAAGCATTAATTTCTTTAAAAAAAAAAAAACTTTGGGATGGTAGTGTATATGGTATCAGATGAAATGTAAGATCAATAATCTGACTCTAGTAACACCTTTTTCCTTAGTGTAAAATGTGTATAAAAGTGATACAGTATGTCTCTCTCGAAATGGCTACTTTGTATCTATTCATATGTCCCAACTGTAGCATTATATCTCACAATGTGATTATTTCTCATAACTTCAACTTAATGTACTAAAATAAAATAATAAAAACTGTATAAACACATAAAAAAACTAATAAAATGATGAAAACACAACAAAATGACAAACTTAATTAAAATTAAAATAGAAAAATGAGCACTAATTTAAAATATTAATAAAACTACAATAGTATGTCAAAAATACAACTTTATGTCTTTCAGTTGTGGCGTTATATCTCACAATGTGACTTTATGACCCATAATCTAAATGCATTTCTCATAACCGTGACTTCATGCATCACAGTGTGACTTTAAATATCATAATCACGATACATCACGTCACATCGTAACTGACTTTATATCTGACATCATGACTATTTCTCATTTTAAACAGTTCAGGACCGTCTATGATGGCTGTCTTTTTCTCCTGAACTCTGTTGTGACACATATATGGAAGCCAACTACTGGTTTAAACCAAAACAGAAATATGAGGCACTAAATCACAAAGTGCACTGGTGTTTTTTTTGTGACAGATGCAGTATCAGAGAGATTTGATGATCTTGAATATGATGCTGCAAGCGACACTTGAGGAAAAACAGCTAAGCAATCCCATCATCCTAAGGACATGGCCTGCGGGAAGGTACAGTGGTGGCCAAAATTGTTAGAACGCTTGGCATATTTAAGAGGTTTGAGTTGTTTTTGTTGAATTGGCCATTACAATACCCATAAAACAAACTATTACTGCGATGGAAGGAATCTGCTGGAAGACTGAAAATGATTGACCAGTCCCTCAAAGTCCAGACCTCAACCCCATCCAGCAAATTTGGGGCGAGTTGGAAAATAAACTGGACAGATCTATTGTACATCCAAAGGAAAGCCTTTGGCTCGAGTTACAGAAGGCATGGGATAACACTAGTGTTGAAGGAAATATACTGACACTATGCTAGAGAGATGTGCTGCTGTAATTGCTGCAAACGGTGGACAAAAACAGTACGACTTACTTCATCTGATATTTGTTGTGCACTGAGCAACCTGCATGTTTCATGAACATTATGAAATTAAATCATGTTTTGGAGGCAAAAAAGTTAATATTTTCAGGTCAGGTGTTTTTGCCACCACTGTAAATCTTGATTCTCTCACCACTGCTGTGTCATTGAGTTAATTCTGGACTGTATACAGTATACGCACACATATAGGTGTACCATTCAGAAAAAAAACAGCCAATCTGAGACGATTGCCGGCTGTTTTGCTTCAACTAGTCTTTCTCTTTTAGAAGAATATTGCTTTTTAGAGCAGAGTGAGCTGAAGATGCACTAAATGGATTCTCTGTGATAACCTCAGACTCGCTCCGTTCCAAAATAAACCCAAATGTCAATCTGCGCTTGCCTGCGATGACAGCCAGCAGCCTAAGCCTATTTCCTCCGGAGTGAGGAATCGTTTCCTAATGCTTTCAATTTCCAGCAGCCTTGGAAAGAGACAGGACTGTACACAACGCAACCGCGATGACCTTGAGCGAGAAAGAGGACGCTTATATCACCGGCCTTCTCTTATGTGTTTATCGTAATGATGTTAGCATGCTGCGAGCAGAAGCGGCTTCGCATCGGGTCTGAAATGCAGCATTAATCTGGTAATATGATATCATGTTAATTGCGGGCGATCTGGCCTCCGCTGGCACATCAATATAGTTAAAAGCATGGTCGCTCCATAAGTGATTTCCCTGTGGACAGTGACTGTTCCTAATGGAGGATTTTATGACACATTTTAAAAGACAGATTCATCACAGACTCGTGTGACGACGCTGCTGATCAAATCGTGTCATTCGTTCAGAACTGATGAGCACTTTCATGTCATTTACTGTGTTTTGCTGTAGGAGAAGAGCAGATCAAAACATCGCCCATGCATGTTCTCTCACTCTGTCCTCTCGTTTCAAAAGAACATGGACATGTATGTTTTCCAGGTCAGAGCTTGAAATAAAAGTGTGATTTAAAAGCATGAGAAACATAGTCAAAAAATGACTACTGTCCACTGTCCACTGTCATGGCAGGATCTCATTAATATTCATAAGTATTCATATGTAAAGTGGGGTTCAAGCACACTTTGTGCGTTTCGTTACACGCTGATATGACTGATGCTTTAAAGCGTACATCTTTTGCATATATACAACTTTAGAGAAAAAACATCTATGAATGCTTCATAGAATATTCATAGGAATTCATAGGTTGATTGTATCATATTTATAATATGCAAGATTAATTAAATAGGCCTATATTTATGATTATTATATCCAGAGATGAATTAAATATATTTAGTGTATTTGATGACTATTATATCCAGACATACATATGATGCAATTCATTTTTTTTTTACTACCATCTGAATTTTAAAAAGGTCTTTCTTAGACTTGGACCAGTTGAAGTTTGCAGTAATTCTTGATCTGTTTTAAAACGTATTACCTTACAGATAATACTCAAAGTAAGTAGTGTAATTTAACCACTTTAAATTACTTCAACAGTGGCAGGTAAATAAGTATGAATAATAAGTATAAATAAGTGATACATGAGTGAAAACACTTGCTAATGCACAAGTAAATGCATCTAGATTTAAGATTTTTTTAGATCAAATCATTTTGTTTTTATTCTAGTATTAAATGGCTTACAACTGTATAAGAAATATATATATATATATATATATATATATATATATATATATATATATTCATGAAGGTAAAAAATAAATACTATCATGCATGGCAACAGCTTCATTCTTTTTTATGAGGAAAAATACGAGGAGTTGTTTATGAGGAAAAATTAGGAAATATATATTATTTGCAGCATTCTATACATTGCTGAAGGCTAAAACTAAACTCAGAATAAACATTAAATTACATAAAATGACAACATTCAAATGTATCAAAATATGCAACCATAAATTATCTGAATATACATATAAAAAAAACTGAAATGTAATTTTAACATTTATGTATATGAATTGTGTATAAAATTGCAATCCATTTGGATTACACACACATCATAAACTTAATATGATGAATATTTGTCAGTCATACACAAATGAAACAGGTCAGATTTCTGTAATAGTAGTAATAAACTGCATTTAAATTTACATTACATTTATAATACACAATAACCAGGATTACATGATACATTTATCATTAATAAATCTAAGATGTTTCGATCTCATACAGCTTAATTAATTGAATATTGCTTGTTCCACACGCTAGCCAAATTGTAACCATGTTCATACTTTTAAACTGAGTAAAATACATATATTTAAACTGAATGTTTAGATTTATGCTACTAAGGAATTAGAATGAATGCATTTTAAAATATGATTATTTAAATAAAAATAAAATTAATAATAAACAATATCATGTTTTTTTTTTTCTTCTACTTCTTCTTGAGTGCAGAAATCAAATCTGTTTCATTTATGAGTGACAAATATGCATCACATTAAGTTTATTAGTTTATGTTAAAACTTTGTAAAACAAATGCATGGAAACTTTATGCAGTTCATATAAATAAATGCAGCGGTCATGATGGAAACGCTTTTTGCCTTGTGTAACATAAATTGATTTTATTCCTTATAATACTGAATTTAATTTAATTTGATGTTAAAATATGTTCTAATCTCAGTACTGTTTGTTTATGGGCAGGTAGTGGAGTCCGTCGAGGGATCTCTCAGCTACGAGTGAAACTCGAGGCCGCGGTCTAAAGTTCAACAGCAGTCCTTCACCGTCCTTCACACAGTCCTTCACTCAGATTTCAGCGACACACCGGCACAAGAATTAGCGCTATTTCGGTGAAAAGTCATTACAGAGAACGGTTGAATACATTTAAATTAAAATGCTACTTTTAAATGTTACATTTTTATTTCTAAAATGCTTGTTAAACGAGTTTAAATGTATGCAGTATTGTAAACTATGCTGTATTCACCCAAATAAATTCAGTTTGTCTTGTATTTTGTCCTTGGGTGTTCTTGCTGAATAATACATGTTTATATTTTGATTTCTGCTGTTGCCTCTAGTAATTCTGTTTGTGATTATTCATTTCCAGACCATTTAAACCAGCAATATAATACTTTTTAAACATTAGTTAACTTAAATAAAAAAAAACGCATGTTGGGTAAAAACATTTAACCCAACCATTGGGTTAAAATAACCCAGCATGTGTTCTGTTCAATATTTACCCAGCACTGGGTTGCCAAATAACCCAAGTTGGGTTGTTTTTAACCCAGCATTTTTTAGTGTACTTGTACTCTGCATAATGACAATAAAGTTGAATCTAATGTAATTGTCACAAGGCGTCGGAGCAAGGGAACGAGGAGACAAGGAGTTCTTCAAAAGAATACCTTTTATTGAAGTGAACACAGAAAACATAGATCACAGGGTTTAGACAAACAATACCAGACATTAGAGACAGGGAACCACAGGGCTTAAGTAAGGGAACTAAACGAGGAACAACTAGATAATTAAAGACACACGGCTGGAAACTAATCAACTCATAACCTAAACAGGGATAGGAACAGGAACTAACCAAATATGGGCACAAGAGGGAGGGAAACACAAGACATGGGGACACAGGACTGACAGTGATCTAATCTAATCTAATATTGTACAATTCAGAGTAGGGTTGGGCCAATAGATGAAGCTATCGTCCATCGCCGATAGCTGATAGACATCATAATGTTGAGCCGGCATTGTGAAATCCCCCCCCACCCCCCTCTCCCTCAATCCAGCGCATCCCAATACCGTGTTCGGAAAGAAAATTCCCTGGGGATGGGTTTCTTGGAGGGGTTGGCCCTGGGGCTGCGGGCTTGGCCTGGATGGGGTATTGGTGACTCTTGGGTGTTGTTTTTCTGGCGGCTGCATGCGGCGCTGCTGGGGATGCCTGTGCCGGCGGACGTAGGTTGCCAACCTGGCGGCCGCACTATTCCGGGATTGGTCCAGGGGGGGGCTTGGGGTTCTGGGGGCGCTCTGCCTCCGGGTTGGGGTTACGGCTGGGCCTGGGGGGCTTGGGTCCTGGTTGGTGTGCCGCCGGGAGCATGGGTTGGTGCATGCGCTTGGGCCCGATTCTGGTGTGGGGAAAAAAAAAAAAAAGGAAAGAAAATTACGTGTACTACGGAAGGGAATAAATACGAGATGTGAAGAAAAATATATATACTTTACTAAAAATATATATGTTCTCTTGCAGTTATATCGTTGGGTAATTATACTGTATATACATTTTGGGCATCAGAGAGCTGCTATTAATATGCAGGGCATTGAAACCGCTTTTGAATGTGTGCTCTCTCTTTACTTTCACTTTCGAGATTTGCGATCACACATACTCTATACTACGGAGCAGCAGGACTGATTAGATGTTTGTCAGAGGTGCTCAGGATCTGCAAATCATATTCGCCATCGTCCTCAGTCACCTGTCCTTACACCATGTCCACACCAGACTCGACGCGACAGAATCAATCAAATATCACAGCCAATCAGAAGCGTGCGTGGGCGGAGCCTCTCTGGAAGCCATCTGCATTCACAACTAAATGGATAAGTTTATAATCTAGTTCAAACCTTTTTAACATTATTAAATGTACATACTGAGTGACTGATGCCATCTTTGTTATGGAATACACTGGTTGGTTCGCAGTGAGTTCACAGTTTTATCGTACATGCTTGCTTTAATTTATTTTCAACTATCTGTTGTTGCCTTCAGTATGGCTATAAATGTCTTGTATTATGATACTCAAACATTAGACATGTTTAACTTTGAATAGAGCACATAATCACCTGAGATTATCTCTGTCATATAGTTTGTATGTTGTTGTTCCAGCCGCGACGTCTTCTTATTTTATTCTTTTTCATTTTATGGCGGGTAGCACCAACATTAAGATGCATTATTGCCACCTGCTGTGTTGGAGTGTGGATCAAAGTATACCCAATTCATTCATTCAATCCACACTGCTCACATAACCCTGTTGGATGTTTATTTATTCATTTTAAAGTTTTATTCAACATAGTGTGACCAACTCTTATTCTTCCGTCGCAGCTAGTTAGGACAAAATCTCAGATTAACATGGAAAAGATACATTTTATTGCGGCGTCACATGTAGCTAGAACACGGTGTTACTGTCTTTATGTGGAAAGTGAAATGTTATGTACTGTAATATAACAGGCTACTGCTAGCAAGCGGCTAACCATGTCCCTTTAGTGGCTCTGTAGAACGAGTTAGGGTAGAGTGGGGGAAAACGCCCCCCTTTAAGAACTGTGTAAATTTATTCGTGCTAAATGTGTTCGGGAAAAGTTATTATAGTTTTAGCGACACTGACATAAATTATAAACCAAGTATGAAAAATGTCCAGAGTTTTCATGTTGTTAGATTTTTAACAAAAATGAACGACCCCATGGGTGGGGTAAAATGCCCCCCCCCCCCCCCCAGGCAAACAAAGCAATTTGCTTAAACATAGCTTAAAATAAAAAAGAATATGATCAATAATTATGGATTACAAAATTATAATAGTCTATTTGAAAAAAAAGTTAGCTTATGCTAACTTGAGGTCATTTTTAAATATAAAGTCCAAATATTTTGATTCAACTAACTAGCTAGAATATATTTGATGTAAAAACAATAGATGTGATGTTCAGAATAGAATAACTAAATTAATTGCTCATTGCCCCCTGGGGGTGTTTTACCCCACTGACTATGTTTGAGAAACAAATGATGTCATTCTGAAAATATAATTATATTTTTATTAAATAACACATACTCTCTATCTACAGGCGCAACTGTTCTCATATCATATTTAACTGTGATGTTCAACAAAACACTTTTTTTCTTACTGCTGAAAATTAGATAGTTACTGTGAAATCAGTTTTCTCTTCTATACATCACCAGTGTAAGCTTCATGGTGAAAACTTCTACATCACTCTCGTCAACGTAGTCCTTAGTTTCAATAAAAATTGATCTTGACTTTATCTTGTGGTTATTTTGGGAATAACAGTAGGGGTGGCGTTTTCCCCCACTCTACCCTATTTGTTTTCCATGCCTTTCTGAATATGGATTCACGCTTCGGGCACACCCCTAACCCCGCCCCCCTACCCCCCCAATGTCACTGTAGACACTGTCCGATGCCAATCTGGTAGACCTCGCCAAACCCTAATTCAGAGTCTAACCAAGCATACATAACCACACGTTACATAGCAGTAAAGCACAAATGTGAATAATCAGCCTGGTCAGAACGCTTTGATGAAACCTCTGCCACTTCCTTTAAAGTCTTACTGCTATTCTCATCACCACATATTCATTTCTTACAATAAATTAGTGTGATGTCAGATACTTTGATTTTGCTCTCTGTCATCACTTTTTTTTCCAGGCTACTTTGATCGGTATAAAATATTCAGAAGCCAGGCCTCCACGAAAGACAGCATTGATCGTGTATTACAAGATGATGTATGACTGAGCTTTATGGTTTATTCATTAGCAAACACAGGTCTACAGCAAGACCCCTTTACCTCGCCGCTTATCCGGACGCCACGGCCGTGCAAACGAACGCGCTCCCTTCACACAGCGCTTCAGATTATTCTCTCATTGTACGGTTCAGCAGCTTCATTAAACTTTTACGCATGCGATGGTGTTTGGAATTAGCTTGCTTTTAGCCAGAGCGATCTGATCCATTTGCACCGAGGGCCCGTGCGCAGAAGGTCAATACAACATATTGAGTGCTCTACCAAATATGATGAGAAAACCCAACGGGGGAGACGGTCGTATTAGAGAGCTGGAGATCTGATGCAGGCAAAAGAGACAGGCATTAAGTGGAGAGAATTAGCCACAGCAAACAATGCTCTTCCTGGAACAGAGATGGCCTAATCAAATCAATTTAACATAGAAAGTCTGCTGCCGCTAGATAAAATATACTCCTGCAAATACGCCAAACAGCACAGAACCAGCTCATTCGTTTTCATATCACTGAAAAACATGATTTTTCAAACTTGTAAACAGAACAAAGATTACTGAAGTACGTTGTACAAGAAGAGACCTTAAAATGTTATTTAATTGAATGTTACTTGTCGTTTATTTGTGTGGACTTGAAAATGGTTTCAAAAAAACCTTTTTTTTCAGTGTAGGTATTTGTATCTAAAGTTTCAGCACAGTCGTAACTATTTTAGGTTTTGCTGAATTGGTGGCTAATTCGTATGAATTTGTGCCATCTCATGCATGCATTACTGTACAATATGATTATGCTTAGGGCTGAGCGATAAACAATAACATATTGAAATCACAATAAAATGTATGTGGTATCGATGATAAGCTCTAGACATTTCTACTCGATATGGATTAGTTTAGCAGCAGAAATGAAGATGACAGCATGTCTCTAGTTTCATCTGATAGACAAACTCAAACACACGTCACGCTCACGGTGTTTTCAGTGTCTACGTCTCAATATATGAGACATGAACACATGAACTTCATCTCCAGAGCTGCTCCGAGAGACACTTCAGCAGCTTTACACACAACTACCATCAAACACACACTGAAACTCACAGATCTTCACCACAAACACACCAAATAAAATCTCTGTTTAAATTATGACTGAAACATATTACTATTGCATACTAAAATATACTTCCCAAAGTATTATTATTATTATTATTGGGGACCATATAATCATAAAGATACAGAATTATGAAGACAATAGGTTTAATTATAGTTAGTAAATAATCATTTTGTTTGCAAATATTTTTAAATATGCACACATGCACGTTTATTTGTATGCATAATATATCAAAAACACAAAACGTTTTGTGTCTTGTCACATTCAGTCAGGAATTACATAAACGATACCATATTTTAAATTCAAAACGGCCATACTGTATTTGACAAAAAAAAGGAGAGTAGTTTGCATCCCTGGACATTACTGTTGGTCGTTTAACATTCCGGTTTAACAGTGTAAAACACTTGTCAAATATTACATGTTTTGATACTTATCTCTTAACTCACTCTCTTTCAACGCTAAATTAACACATTGCATTGGAATTCGCACTCTGTAAACCATAAGCCCTGCCTACTTTTATTTGATTGGTCATCTCAGTCATTTTGAGGCAGAGGCAGATCAGATTAAGAATGTAATTTTAAACCTTTTGTCATCCTAAAAACAAACAAAGCACTGCGTAATGTAGTGCAGCAGATCAGTGCAATAAGTAAGGAATAATTGACGACGGGCTGAATTATTAGAAAAATAATGCACACCCGAGGTGGTTTGTCATGACAAACAGCGCCGTTGTTCTTCCCTCACTTGTGAGAAGTCATGTAGTTTTTAAGTTGTTAAACTATGTTACTGATAAGATCGGCAGAGTAGCGCTAACAACTTTAGCACTTATGTTAACGTGTGTGCAAACTGCTTCTATGAGGGAGAGAGAGAGTATTGCTTTCCGTAGATAATAAAACGTAATTTTGTGGCAAAAACATGGATATGATCTGTCGTTTTTATCCTTTTGTTTACTATATTTATTTGTTTGGCCAGTGTCGTTGTGGGTTTTGGTTCTTTTGCTGTTTTAGGCTGTAAGGACCTTTGAAATAACACAAATCATTTGGCAAAGTGATATGGACATGTAATGCGGTGCCTGGAACTACGTTCGCCTTGCGTTTCCCTGAAAATAATTGCACACCTTAGAATGTTCGTCAGCCAATCACATTCAAGCATGCAACGGTCCCGTAGTATAATTTCAAATATTGGGGAGGACAAACCCTAACCACATGGCTTGGTACTTCAGTAGATAATAAACCAACTTCAAATCAAGCACATGTACTTTTGACAGGAACAAGCACTCGACAACAAGAAAGTGTTTTTTTATCTCATTAAAGTTAGCAGGGGAGTCCAGGCCTGAATATGCCATGTTCCAAAAGCAGCATATGTGTTTGGCGCAGTGTTGCGATTTCTGCCGGTCTGTGCATCTGTGGTGCGACTCCAACAGAGAACAATGCCATGCCAGCCTATTAGAGCCAGTTCCTCCCACCTCTGATCCAGCTGTACGGCGCGGTGCACCGGCTGCTGCTAATGGCTGAGGAGCCGCTAACGCCTAACAGCATCTGACACTTGCAGTCAGCATGGAGCATTAGAAAGAACTGCTTCCATTTAGGCCTTTCACATCGAATCCTCTTTTCCACACTCGGAGGGAAGAGATATCATGCTCATTTCATGCTACATTGGATAAAAAAAGAATGCCTTTCCTCAAACTAAAGCAGATCTTTATGACTCCGGATATAATAGAGGAGCTATTAGATCAGTTTCCTTTATGAGAAGCAGCGTATGAGAAATTGAACAAAAGGTTGACTGTTGTGTGTAATCACGACAAGAACATAGTCGTTACTTACGATAATTTCTTCACAACTCTACAGCCCATCAAGGGCTTATCTCTCACTTTGATGGCCTGTAGATGGAAAACAGCATTATTTTGAACAGACTGCCATCCTCGAAAGAGACATTTGATTGCTGAAGAACATTTGAGAGGGCGATAATGAAGACATGCATTTCCGATGGGTTAAAAGAGCAAAAACAAGGGCCTGATGTGATGCTCCAATAAATGAAAGTCACTTATAGACTGTGAACCTTGTCTTTTCTTGGCAAATCACTGAGGGACAAACTTACTGCATAGTCACTGCCAAAGCCTTTACACTCTCCAATCTGTGCATTAATTTATTTGTTTGAAGCACAGAATTGGCAGTCTTGACAGCATTTTTATGGACATTACCTCACTGACCGTATCCAGAACTGTAATGGATTGTTTTTGTGATGGTGTACATATTAACTATCTCCTGCTGTGACTTTGTCCACCTTTTGAAGTTTTATGGACAAATGTGTCCTTCGTGACATTTCTGTAAAATGATATTACGATATGAAATCAAATGTCCAGTGAGTGGTGCTAAAGAGTGTTCAGTTTTAGCCAGAACAGATAAATGTGAATCTGGAAACATTTTATTACACTGTTTGTTTTGTATCACATCAGTAAGATTAAATGTCTATTGAATGGCGCTAAATGGTGCTGTGTTTGAAAATCAAACACCACTAAACCTGACCCTAAACCAACAGATAGTGCTAAAAAAGACAAACGTGAGATACAAACACAACCATGCCATTTTATCTTGCTTCTACAAGTCTTTGAGCTCTTTTCTCCTGACTTGTGTTTGACAGGACTCGTACCAGAGCGCTTCACATCACAAGTGCAATGCTGTACCAGGTGCGCTAACGAGCAAGTTTACCATGTCAGAAAAACCAAACATATGAAGCTGCTAATGTGATGCAAACATCAAAATGTATTAATTTATAAATCATGCATTATGATAAAAGAGCACATGGACTCTTTAGAGCACATAACACTAAATGTTATGCAATGCGTTAAAAGCATAAATAAACCTTGTCAGGCATGTTTTACAACACATTAAACAGCAGTGCATATTTATTTAGTTAGTTTATAAACCTATTTATCAATGCAATATTGTACATTATAAGCTTTTATAAAGCAACATAAAATATTGTAAAAAAAAAAAAAACAATCTGGCTGGCTGGCTGACTGAATCAAGACAATTTAATCAGTTTATAGCTACACTTTGGGGTTTGGATTATGTTCAGTGCAGATTAATGTCCATTTGTGTGTAAATGTGATCCCCCTCCTCTTGTAAATTAGATTTCACAATGATCACAAGTGTATGAAATTCAATGGCACACTCCCATAACTGTTGTACTATTATTAAAAGAAACACTCAGTGTGATATGTCAGAAATTAAGCTGCTGATTCCCCTGTGCATGCAATGTGAAACAGGTCTTTGTGTTTTGGCTAATTATTTGTTTTTCCATGCATTTACGTTTATGCATTTAGCAGACGCTTTTATCCAAAGCGACTTACATTGCGTTCAAGTTACAGTTTTTACATTTTTATCAGCTCTTGCTTTCCCTGGGAATCGAACCCATGATATTGGCGTTGCTAGCGCCATGCTCTACCATTTGAGCTACAGGAAAGCTGTACATGCAATACGGACACTGAATTATAAAGTGTTATATCTGATATCAATTCATTGGCTATATATATATATATATATTATTTATCTAAAAGTTTAAACACAGCATGGCTGCCAGTATGATGTTGGTTTTATAGGAGCTTGAATCCTGTAAACATGATGTTGATATTGAGCATCATAATGCACATTTTAGACAAAATATGACCAGTAAAAAACTGATGCTCAGACTTGAACCCTTGAATCATGTGAAACACTCACATACTCACATTCTCTGTCTAAAACACACAAACATGGGCATGTGGAGTGATACAAACAGTAAAAAGAGCATTTTTCAGCATGAAAGTAAGCTATTCAGAGACTTTTGATTCATCAGGTAAATAACCAGAACAATAACAAAATGCAGTGGACTGTAAAATGATTAGCACTATGCAAACTAGTGTATTTATGATTACAATATTTTAATAAATAAATAAATAAAATTGATAACATATCAGTTTGCAGTATTAAGCAAAGCATCATAATGTTTTGTGTGCTGCTAATGACACTGGAAGTTAAAAAGGGCTGTGCCCACTCCCAAGTTAAAAACAAGGTGGATACTAAATATAAAAATCAATTTAGGGAACCAGAAATAAGTAAACTGAATTTAATAGGCTAATAAAGACATCATATACAGTAATTAATTTATGTTCAAGATGTCAGAAAAGTGTCTATGTATAAATATATTGTATTTCACTGCTTTGTGTGCATAAATCTTATATAATATTTAATTTATTGCAATTTTTCTGACCAGTAATAAAAAAAAATTATCATAAAAAAACCTGGGGTTAATATGCAACCTAGTCTGTCAGGTTGGGCTCCTCTCAACACCACACTGTGCACACGACATAGGAAATCAATAGCAGCTTGAGGCAAAAATATCACCAAAAGTAATAAAAATGCCCCAAATATCCAAGATTTGGTGCAAAAAAAAAAATTAATCTTCATAAGCATTACCACATGAGTAAGAGTGCTGTTTTCCTAAATATCAGCAGCACGTGTGCAAATGTAATATTGATTTCATACAACAGTTCAATGAACAAGTAGTTAATTAAGTGACTTACATTTTAGACACAATATATTGATTGTTTTTGCATGATTTTGCCAAAAAAAAAAATTTGTTCCAAATGCCATTGTGCATCTCCGAGAAACAGTTTGTTTCGTCACTGAATGAAATCATATTTTTGAATGAATCACTCTATGAATGACTCACTTGCTCTGTCCCTAAATGAATCAGACATTTTGAAAGAATCGTTTGACTAAATGATTCAGTGGCTGTTATTAATACAATGATTTGCTGCCACCTGCTGGCGGTTTTAATATTTAATTTGAGCTGAGGAGCTGAGAGAGTGACAAAGATTGACTGCTGTTTTCGGTCAATAGCTCTGGTTAAAGAGTTAGAATGCATTTACAAACAGTTAAATATAACAGGGATAATATAATAAAGTAATTGCAGTCGCACTACATACAATGTCTTTTTTTCTCATTGGAGGCCTCCAACTTTATTTGAAACAGGTCTCTGAATCACAGTGGAAAACAAGGCCTGTTTAATTTATGCTGATATATTTCTCTGTATTCGTTCTGTACGTTAAATCAATTCACTGAGATCAGATCCAGTGACGTGCAGCGAAGACTTCAATCCTGATGTGAAATCTCATTCTTTCTATGAGTAAGACGGGTCAAAGAGCCAGCGTCTTTACCCTCTCAATCAGCTGAATAAGGACATGAGGCGTGTGATTGGCCAGCTGCTGTGGGCTCAAAGCTTTTTTGTTCACCTCACGGAAGCACAAACCGGTTATGCTTTATTAGTCCGGCTCTCCTGAAACACCCAGACCCATAAAACACAATGTTCACTTATGCATGTGCTGAATTATCCTCGTTACAGTTACAGCTTATGAACCGTCCCGTCTGCATTAGGCCACAGGTTATTAACACGTCTCTCTACATCCCAGCCAAATATTGATATTACAGTACTGTTTCTTCTATCTGAGGTTGGTATGTTAATGAAAGCGCACTCCAAACCCACAGGTTAAAGGGCATAAAGTTGCCTGAACTTCCCCTCCACACACATCGCCCAGCTAATTACTACAATTCCCGACCAGCTGGCCTATGACATCATTAGCCATTAATTCAGCACTTACTCTCGGGGTGCTAATGTAAGCACTAACGCAATCCGAGTAATCGTTAGGTAATTTACGCAGGTGCACGGCCATTAGAGGCTAATTGTGAAAAGCTTTTCAATGAAAGTTGTGGTCAGGTGAAACGAGATGGTGTGTAAACAAATAAGCGTAACTGTTTCACCTGTGTTAATGACCCGACTGGTTAAAATAACCCCAGGACACCGTGAGCATTGGATGTTTGTTGGGAACAACAGAAGGCAATGTGGGATTTTGCCATTTTCTATGTTGCACTGTAAAAGAAAGAGTAGACTAAATGAAAATGTTATCGTTTCCTCATCATCGTGTTGTTCCAGTATGTGAAACACAAAAACAAGAAACTCGATGAATGTGTACTTAAGACTTTGAGCTCGAAATAGGAGCAAAAACACCATAAATGTGATCTGTATGTCTAGAAGTCATACAATGGCTTTGTGTGAGAAACAGACCGAAAAAACCAAAGGCATAATTCAATGAAAAGCCCAAACTATTAATCATGATTAATTGCATATTAATATATTTATAATGTCATAATTTCACACTGAATCTCCAAATTAATGTAGAACATAAAGATGGTATGTTTTAAATATGCATCTAATGGCATCTTTTTACTAAGTAGCCTATTATTAATGAAGGCCAGTGTCATTAATGCCAATACTGCTGCTGACGTCTCTATTAAATGCATTTTCCCCTCAATTTTACCCATTAATTATAGTGATAGATAGATAGATGTATGGATGGGTTAGATAGATAGATAGATAGATAGATAGATAGATAGATAGATAGATAGATAGATAGATAGATAGATAGATAGATAGATAGATAGATAGATAGATAGATAGATAGAGACGTTTTAGGCATTTTTATGCAGTTTCCAGGAATTAATTTTTCTTAGCATTTGTGACTCAAAAGCTCCTGTAAACTGGAAAATGTGTAGTTGCTCTTTTTGGTCACACTTTATTTTAAGGTCCTATATTCTCACTATTAACAAACCATTAACTATGACTTTTGCCTCAATAAACTCCTAATGTGCTGCTTGATCTGGTTTATAAAACCGATCTGAATTAATTTACAATCGCACTGATCGTTTGAAATCACTGATTCAATGATTGTCACAGCGGTTAACAGCTCAATGGAGGGGAAAATTCATTTGATGTTTATGAAATAAATAAAAAATAATTAAAAAACTTATGAACATTGCCACAAGGAATAGTTCACTCAGAAATGAAAGTTATGTCATCATTTACTGACCCTCATGTTGTCCCAAACCTATATGAGTTTCTTCTGTTGAACATGAAGGAAGTTATTTGGAGGGATACTGTATATGTACCCAAACATTTGCACGTCCTCAAATGACTCCCATAGGGGGGAAAAACACAATGGAACTCAATGGCTACCAGCAACATTCTTCAAAGTATCTTCTTGTATGTTCAACAGAAGAAACTTACAAAGGTTTGGAAAGACATGATGGTGAATTAACAACAGCATTTTCATTTCTGGGTGAACTAGTTATTTTTCAGTTCATTATAATCACTTTGCTGAATAAACCTCTTCAATTCTATATTTGCTGAGCATCAATGGACATGACGAACCTAATGAGTATGAACAAGAGGAACATTGAACAAATGAACCAAATGAACAACGAGTCTGTTAAAAGATCTGCAAGCACAGACATTAAAGACTTCACATTGCATTGATCAGATTTATGCACTGAACACTAGCTGCCAGATCCATAGATGTTTCAATGTTTAAAGATGCAAATATGTATTTCTACATGAGCCAATATAACGTGACCACGATAACTCAGCTCATTCAGTCACTAGACATCTTCAGATCAAGACGGTTGAGATTGTATTGACAATTAAGCGATGGTGGTGTTGAATACTGGTTCAGATGATGCTTATTTTACACAGCACTATGCTGGACAGATAGCTCTGTGATTGCTTGTCATCTGCGAGAGCCCATCATTGTTGTGAATGGTTGAGCTCTCTCTTTCTGCTGGAAATGAGGTGTGCAGATTTCTGAATCCTCCTCGACTTTTCTGGACAGACACCTCTGAAACACGGTTGCCATGGAAACGCTTTCACTGCCCGTGATGGTGTGTGTGTCATGAATCAGCGTAATCAAATCGAAAGTGACCACTAAAGAAATAAAAGGATCAGGAGCATGCATAAACTTGATTTTGAGACGGGCTTTCTTCTCCTGTCTGGCGTGTCAACCACGCTCTGCTGGATATTAAAACTGCAAATCGATGGTGTTTTTGTTTTGATGACCATTACACAACACTGTAATATCATAAAACAACCCTCAAAGAAGCAGCGCAGTACTTATGTCGCCCGAATCAAACACAATCACTGCGCTGCTTCATTGCATCATCTGTCTCTCTGATGGATTTAGCTGGTTCTGCAATTAGGGGATTTAGATTTTGTCCCCCAAGGTTAATTTTTATTTTATTTATTTATTTATTTATTTTTTTGGGGGGGGGGGTATTGTGTCTCTTATATTTGTTTCCAGAATTTTATGATTTGAAACATGTCCCTTTCCCACATTTTTTTTTTCTCCCTAAATACATTTATAATATGAATTATTATTATTATTATTATTTTAAATTGTTTACATTTTAAATTTTCTTTAAATATTGCATTATATATGTATATTTTTAACATATTTTCATATCATGTTCATAACATACTATTATTGATGTTGTATATATGTGTAAAATCCAGATTCTTTTATAATAAGGAATAAAATATTTAGCAGACCAACTGAGGTTTTCTAATACAGTTCTGTTGTTGTTGTCAAGGCAATTATAGTTAACTAAAACCATGAAAAAAACATTCTCATTACATAAAGTAAATGGTAAATTTAAATAAAATATTTTTTGTAGCTAGCCAACATTTCTTATTTTCATTTAGTTTAACTTAAGTAACTAAAACTGAAACTGAAATAAAAATTATAAAAACTAAACATTAAAAAAATAATAAAAATTTGAAAAATTTACTAAAACTTTAAGTGTTAAAAAGAAAACTGAAAATATAAAAATAAAACTAATTAAAAATATTCATTAAAAATATAATAATATATCCACATACTAAAATAATTCTGCAAGTTGTTCTTTGGTTATGATGGAAATGATCAATGCAGAATTTATTTATTTATCTTTTTAAAGGTTTCAAGATCATTATCTGAGAGTAGCTTTAAAGCATTAGTTCGCTTAAAAATGAAATTCTGTCATTAATTACTCACCCTCATGTCTGTTCAAAACCGTAAGACCTTCGTTCATCTTCAGAACACAATTTAAGATGTTTTTGATGAATTCTGAGACACAACTGTAATGTCCCCAGGTCCAGAAACATACACTGTAAAAAAAAAAAAGTTGAGAAAACTTAAAAGTTTAAGGCAACCAGCTTCAGCAGATTTTTGCGTTTTCTTAACTTTGTTGTATAAATTTAAAACAACATGTTGAGAAAACTCAAAAATCTGCTGAAGCTGGTTGCCTTAAACGGTTTAAGTTTGCTCAACTTTTCTTTTTTTTTTTACAGGGCTGTAAAAAATCAAAAGTTGAGAGAACTGAAAAAACTCCTAAAAAAATAAGTTGAGAAAACTCGAACGAGACGTGAGACATGCGGATCCATATGCAAGGCTTTATTTTGAAACAGTCAAAACACAGGCAGGGTCGGACAGTGGCAAACAGGTATAACACAGACAAGGCAGAGAGTAATCCTAGGGCAAGCGTGGGTCGACGATCGGCGAACAATATCCAATAGGGCAAGGCAGAGAGATAATCCAGGTACACAAGCAATGATCCAAACGAGGTGCAAACAGAGTCCAACGGGCTAGGCTAAGGGTAAATCCAGGAAAAGAATCAAAACACAAAAGGCAAGGCAAAACTATGACAATTATGTGTGCTCCATAGAGTAACTATCTCTTGAAGAGTGATAAACGCTAAACAATACTCGGCGATCACAGAGAGAAAGTCCAAGCCTTATAAAGAGTGTGCAAATGGAAATCAGCTGTGTGTGATCAGTGCAATGGATGATGGGAAATGTAGTCTTTGGGTGATATGTAACTGTCTGTGTGGTGTGAAAGTCAATGTGATGGATGAGTGACCTCTGGTGGTGAGTGAACAGAAGTTCATGGCCAGGATTTGTGACAGTAAGGGCATCGATAAAACAGTCCATGTGACATCAGTGGCTCAACATTAATTTTGCAAAGCTACGAGAATACTTTTCGTGTGCAAAGAAAACAAAAATAACAATTTATTCAACAATTTTTCTCCCAAAGTCCATTTTTGAGAGTACCAAGACGCATGCGTGCGGTTTTCCCAGAATGTAATCATCGTTGTTTACGTTCAGGAGAAAGCGCGCTCTCAGATTTCATCAAAAATATCTGAATTTGTGTTCTGAAGATGAACGAAGGTCTTACGGGTTTGGAACGACATGAGGGTGACATCATTTTCATTTTTGGGTGAACTAACCCTTTAGCAGATAAAATTGCATTAAATATGTTCCCATCTAAAAATTCAGTTAATTATGCATTCAATATTCAATTAATTTAGTTTGACATGCTTACATTTAGAGTCAACTGACTGCTAGCAAACATCTAAAGTCCATGATTTTGCTCCAAAAATTAAAAAATGCCATTATTATCAAAAATCAACACCATCAAACATTTAAATCAGATGCTTGTTCCAGGACATTCCAGAACAAGTGTCCCTAACAAAGAGACAGACGGGGAACGCTAACACTTAGTGCTGCTATCAAAGGTGAGCGCTTGAACCGCCTGAAGGGACTTTTATATTAGCAGCCCGCGAGATTTACACAACATTTTACAAGCTCATTTCATTGCTTTCTTATTAGACAGGAACAGGTGTAAACATGGCGGTGTTCCTGTTTAACGTGAGGTTTAAGACGGTGTGATGAGAATCACTAATAGATCTGCTCCGTCAGTAATCACCATCCACTGCTGAACGTGATGATGTTTATCCTGGACTCTATCATCACGTCTCTCGCTGTCCTCAATCCTACAACCAGCTCTATCAGAACCACAAAACCCTTTTTATCCCACGATTCAATATTTGCTTGAACATTCTGATATTCATTTTCACAATAAATATAGCTGTGAATTCTGTGAGAGGGGATTATTTAGTATTCAAACCAGCTCAGTTTTGTCTCAAATGTGTGAAGCAGGACAGAGAGATGTTATCTGTATTGACCAAAGCCCTACGAGGTCCGGTTGGCCTATTGAGCTCCGAGGGCCAGGGGCCCGACTGATCTGAGGACTGTAGAGCCACATTTACAGTGGTCATGAAATGCAGTTTCACATTTACATTTATTCATTTAGCAGATGCTTTTATCCAAGCTACTTCATCATAATAAACACTAGAAGTGCTCATAATACAACGAGATTTATTGCATTTATCAAGAGTTGTTTGTTTACTGATTATATTATTACTGATAGAACTTCACAAGGACAAAGAGCTCTTTCTGTAACGGGCTCCCAGCTCAAACATGCAGCCAATTGAAATAAGAGCAGAACATGACATAAAGCATTTTACTGGGTAAGCGCTGGTTTAAAATACATCAGAGCTGTACACATATTTTTACATTTTTAATAAATTGTTTACTGGATATATATATATGTGTTGTACCTGTATGCATATATATATATATATATATATATATATATATATATATATATATATATATATATATATATATATATATTGCCAGAGTCTGGTGTAACCTTAAAATAGGTAATGATTTTCTATTAATATTATTTTTTTTTGTATTTATTTTTAGAAACACCTTTCTATGGACTTGAGATGCAAATTAGCAAATGCTATACTCTCCATGTACATTGCATATTTTTCAGCTTCTTCTGGCTGGAATCATGATTTTTGTACCATCCCTATCTAAATAAATCAAGAAATAAAAAAAATTAAAAAAATAGACATCGTTTAGAGGTTCGGATTTTTATGTTATGTTTCTTGGGGTTAATTTATAATATTTGTAAAAATAATAAAAATATCTGTTAAATTAAACTTTCAGTTTTTTTATTATCAATTAATTTCATATATATGTGTGTAAAAATTTCTAATTTGTATAACAATGGACATCGCTGACATTATTACTGCTATACATTTACCATCACAACAGATATTATAGAGAATAATTAAAGTTTTAAAAATTATTACTTTCCATCCTCATTTTAATTCTCTGTGAAAAACACTCAATTTCATCCTCTTGCAGAAACGGAAGTAAACACCGACTGCTGTGATTGGCTGACTTCATTGCATCATAACCATGCCCTCGTTTACACCTCGAGATGGCGAGCGCTGTGATAGAGCCGTATATGTTTGAGCTGAAATAACACGACCACAACAGTCTGTTTCAGCACGGTAACTGTTTTAACTGCTTAATTGTTCATATATATAGTTTTAAAAGTACTATTATTCCTTATCATATTACAATGATACTTCAAAATTTCACTTACTTCAAAGATATTTCAAAATATCTTCTATTGAACTCAACAGAAGAAAGAAACTCATACTTTTTTTGTGAACTATCCCTTTAATGGCATTAAAGGCTGGTTAAGACCACTTTGAGCCTCCATTTGATGACCCCTTTAAGACAGCACACTAATGTGACATCACCTTGTCACGAGGGAGGACGACACATTTAATTCGACGGGCTAATTACATGGCATAATTAATCATTGCCTCCTGAATGGGAAATTTCCCCCTGAAACACTTTCTCAGTCTGTCTGATCGACTCTCTCCCTCATTTTCTCAGGTAAGAGGATAAAACCCACTTTAAAACCGACTTTGATCTGCTTTGCCACTTCTAGCAAAACTATGAGATTCATACAAACAATCCATCAGGGTAATTAACTAGTTATTTTGTTATTAATGGCCAGCAGACAGCCTGAAGTAAGTGAGCTAACTGACAGAGCGAAGGTCAAATGGGACTGAGCTTGTTTTGCTATAATGTTCAATGAGCCCTGTCCATCGCAATTAATTATACGTTATGATTTACCTCTGTTATAATCAGGAGGCACTTTATCTAGCCTACATCAGGAATGAATGACCATTTAAAGTCAATGAAAGACAACACAATGAGTATGCAGGTAGAAAAAATATGCTTTTAGATTGTAAAAACCTGCATTAATGTAATTTTACAGTAAAATACTGTTTTTTTTAGATGCAAAAAGTATAAACTACACTGTAAAAAATATTGTTTAAATAAAACAGATTATTGCAGTATGCTTTATTTAAAAAAAAAAAATTATATACATGTTTTTTTACTTCAAAATTGTTTACATCAACCGACAGTGATTATTGAGGATGATATCTGCCAATAACAATACTAATACTGATAGTTTGGTTTTAAGGGGAACATTTGGTAAATTAGAGGTTAAAATGAACAACAACATTATATTCAATCACACTCAGTTGTATACAACTTAAAAACTTGTCTTCATGACGGATTTAATCAAACATGCAAATGTAATACAGCAATCTGTCACAACACATCTAAGAGCATCAAAACAGCATTTATTGTTTGAATTTTGTGATAAAATGTACAGGATTTAAAAGCTGAGATTGTATTTCTTATCAGAAGTAACAAAGCTCAAAGATGTGTGTATAAATTGGTTTGGAGGCACATTACAAATAATGTTTTGTGAAGGGAAAACCACAGACCTGGCAACCCTGGCTTTTTTCTTTTTTTAACAGGATCTACAAAACCATGTCTTCAATCCATGCAAGATATACCAGCAGATTTGGGTGCTTGTGAACCACAAACTGGTGCATTTAGATGTAATTTATGTCTGAGGAAATGTCTGAAAAGGGGAAACAGCTTGGCAGCTTGCGTGGGGCAATTTGTCTCCACCTCTGACTCACATTTTGTTAAAGTTGTAAAAGTGAAGGTCTGAACAAGCATTACAGTTTTTGAAAACATCTAATTCAAAACGACTTCTCACAGGAACAAGAAAACATTACAAGCTACAAAGAGTGGGTGGTTATACATTAATGATGAGTCTTTTGTTTCATATTTCATGACAGTGCTCTGCCATTACAAAGGCTACCAGAGGACCATTAGCCCGACACGATCAGCTACAAATCTTCAGAATAACATCCGTTTCATCTATAGTCCAAATTAGACATGGAGGACACAGGGGAGCCGTTCCAATAAGAGCATCTGGAGGAGTGTTGCACGACGGGGCGAGCGAACATTTACGACATGTTCAGGAAAAAAAAGTGCCATTTAAAGAATAACTCAGACAAAAATGAAAATGCATGATCGTTTACTCGCCCCTCATGTCGTTTCAAACCTGTATGACTTACTGATACTTTCTTTGCATGAAACAAAATAAGTTTAGCTTCTGTTTAGAACTTATGCTCGTTCAAGTCCTCCTGGGACGTTCGTACTTACGAGTTGATAAGGCGTTATTACGACATCGGGCGCGCTCAAGTCACTTTGGTCGGAACAAGATGGCGATTTAACTTTTCTACATATTTTTTTTTTTTTTTTAACTCTACATCTATAAAATGATGAATGAAGAATGTGCATCATTGTGTTTTTTCTTTTTTCTGTTTTTATTTAATTTATGATGGGGATGTAAACTGAATAATTATATATTCTATTATAATTAAACAATAATATAATATTTTGCATGTGTAATTTATATAGTTGTATTATACATTACAAAAAAATATATAATTTTATTCATTTCAACAACTTTACCGACGCTGCATATCTTTAGTCTTTGGCTGCGTCCATTGCATCCGACACGTTTTTTCACTGAAACGCCCCCAACTCGGAAACTCGGGGCTTAAAGAACATTTCGAGTTTCCCACTCCTAATAACGACTTTGTGGTGGCGTTCATGTGCGTTCAACTCATAAATACGATGAATCCGACATGACTTGAACGCACCAAGAATCACTATTTTCCAAAAGAATCTTTAGGGAGTTTCACCAAATTACATTTGTCAAAGTGAACTAAACTTAATCTTAATAAGGTGTTCTTTTCAATGATTCCACTCTTTTAATGAGTTTTTTTCTCCTTTATGACAGTACAACTGCTGTATCACTATTTATTTATTTTTTTTACTTTATCAACATTCATTTTAATAATAATAATTTACTCTTTTGTTTGATGAACAGATCCCATTTTTAATGGCTTAATTTTGCACTGAAACTCTTGCTTGACAGCCATGGTCACTATGAAACTTTTCAGGCCATCAGTTTCGGAAAACTTGAACTCCAATTAGCCGTACGCCAATCAAACCGACACAAATTAGACATCGAAAATGAAAACCCATTCTCCAAAACACAGAACCAGAGTCATATTTTGAAATACGATGAATTCAGACTGGCATGAAGAACACTTAATGACAAGATCAATGAATCACCCTTCTCTGATACATTAACATGCACATCACACTGCTTAAAAAGCTTGAACGGACATCTGTGTGAAGAGAGAGAAAGAAACATTTGACGCGACGCGGTCCGGCAGGTCATAGTGAGTCTGAGAAGAATCAAAACCCAACAAACAAGAATCCCCCGGACCTGTCATCGCCGGCTCGGATCAGTCTTCCTCTCCGGTAGGAACGGATCAGATTGTGATTACTCAGCACCCGGATCAATTTGAGGTGTCTCCCAACTGAGCCCATCTGCTGCGAGGATATACACAAGTAATTACTGTCTACATGTATGATTACCCTCAGTCTACGAGCTGCTTCCAGGAATGATGATGTGTGGATGCGTTTGAATAAATCTGGTAAACGGCACGGGGTCGATGGGAGCGTGTCATTAGTACAACTACAAAGTTGATGCTGAACTCCACATTGGTAACTGACAATTTAGTCTGTCACGCAGAGCTGAAGAGTTGGCCTTTTTCCCATTAAAATTCCACTGACTGGCAGAGATAGCTGGGAGTCGCTGCTATTAAGAGTGACATGAGGAACTACGCTTTCCTTCCAAGCAGCAAACACAAGCTCCTCGCTTGAAACTCGTTCTCACTGCTTTATTTGTGCCCGAGCTTCCTGACTGAGTTGGGTGGGAAGTGTCGAATCGGGAATATAAATAAATTACAGAACAACACGGCTTGGTTTGTGTTCTAAAATATTGAACAAACACAGTTCTTAAATGTCACAACAAACCAGGAGCTGGCGACAGGTCGGGATGGCCTGGATATAATATTCAGGTCTATATTGTCAACAACAAAAAAACAAATGTGACCTTTTCAGGGACTAAGACTCGAAGGCAATGCTTAATTTGGTGTCTAGAATCAAGACTAATGAAAAAGACCCCAAGGAAATTGTAATAAAATGAAAAACTGAACAAAGGCAAACAAGCTTCAATCCACATGTTTTTATGTGAATTTTGGGATATCGCTTAAAAAATGTGATATGGTCACAAGAAGGATGAACTTTATGAAGAAAAACATTTATCGAATAAAAAAAACATTTATTTAATAAATTACTAGATGCACATCTAAGAATAAATTTATGTGAATTTTGAAATATCACTTAAAAATGGTATATGGTCAATAGAGGAGAATAAACTTTTCCTTTGTAAGATGACGTGCATGTAAATTATGATGCAAAAAAAATATTTAATTAATTTATAGTTGCACATAAAAAGTATGGAAGTTTGTTTCCACCACATGATAAAAAAAATAAAATTTTAATAAAAAAGCAATTATGTCACAGTTCAGACTTTTTCTCACAATTCTGACTTTTTTGTTGCAATTCTGATAAAACAAAAATATATGAACTGAGATACAAACTATATAAATGTTTACTATGCTATATTTTTTTATTAAAAAAAAAAACAGAATTGTGAGATGATTTGAAATTGTGAGAAAAAAAGCAGAATTCTAAGTATGTGTCACAATTCTGACTTTTTTCCCCAGAATTGCAAGAAACAAAGTCAAAATTGAGACATAAAAGTATTTGTTTTTTCTTTTCTTTTTTTTCTTTTTTTGTGCTGGAAATGGGTTTCCACAAAAATAAAAACATGTGACTTCGTCTCTAGTTTTTTGACTGAATATAATAATCTCAGGCAATGTTAGTGTATTTATTGTATTGATGGCTCAGGAAGGTGTAATTGTTCAAATAACATATTGTTATTGTATTTCAATTGGAATATTTCTGTAAAATCTAGGTGAAAAAGTGGACGTTTCTGTAGAATGACCCATTTAAACAGTGTTAAAGATAAAGTAATGGACACGAGAGCTCTGCAGTCATGCCGTTCATGCTTAAGCAGGCTATTCAAGGTAATATAGATATACGAGCTCAAAGATAACATCTAATTCTAAAGCGAGCAAGGACAGGCCTGCATATGGCTAAATTCGTATGCAGCGCACATGGCGCTCGCCACACCTGAACGCGGCTCAAATATCTGGGGATCTCGGGAGGAGCCGCTCTCTTTGTCTTCTCCAGAGAAAGTGTGTCTCTAATCGCTTTTTTCCACAGCAGCCCCCATTTTTCAATGTAATCTGCCGCACTGCTGATTCAGTTCAGCAGATATGCAGTTTTATTAACACAGAAAGATGCTGAAGTGTGGAATATGCCAAACAAACCCTCTTTACAGGACGAATCCATCACTCGAGCAGCTGACAGAAAGTTGTGGGGGCAGTTTATGGGCCGCAATACAATGTTGCGACTTGATAGAGACCCCATAAAATCACGATAACCTAAGCATCACACAAAGCTGTGAAGTTTATGTGACATCAAAGATGATGGGTGTGAAAGAGAGGCCCGGTTGCAGGCGATCGGTGACAGTATTTTGGAAGAGGATTAGAGGCTGCAGGAAGAGAGACTGTTATTTGACGTTCTCTTGAGGAATATGAAATGGTGAACAGGCGGTCGGGCGGCTCCGTTTTGGAGTGTGCATCCCTTTGATGGCTGCCAAGATCAAAGACGGGGGATTTGCAGCAATCTGCAGTGATTTTTGTAGTCACCCCCAGTTCTCCTATCTGTTTTTTCAGAACATGAATGCTTTTTGTGATCACAGAAAAAGGTGCGGAGGAAGACTCGGCGGCGAGGACGGACGCTAATACATGCAGATTGAATAACACAATGTGGCGGGACCGTTATCGCTAGTCATTAAGCAAAGCCAATAATCTGTTCCTGATGCTGCCATCAAAATACATGAGACATGTTCATATTGGAATCTTTTGATTGAAAACGTTGGTGTCTTGGTAAATGCGAGCACAATGAGTGCGTTTACATTAGTGGTTGACCAAAATATCGGTATCGACATTTTAAATTATTGGTATTGGCCTTTTTTTTTTTTGCCCAATTTGTTGGAAGCTTTTATTTTGACAAGCTATTTTTTCATATTTATTTATATAAATTAGTAAATAAAATGTAAAATAAATTTAAACTTAATTTCAGCTATTGTTATGCATGTGTTTTTACACTCTTTAAATTAAACCGTGTAATATATATCTGCTTAATATTGACCATTGGCATAAGATATTAGAGTCGGCCATCAGAAAATCCATGACAGATAAATCGGCCAATAGTTGGCATTTTTTTAATTATTAGCATTGTTTTTTTTTTGTTTGTTTTTTTTTTGCTGATATATCGGAAGCTTTTATTTTGACATCATTTTTTTCAGATTTACAAAATTTAGGGAATATTATGTAAAATAAATTTAATTTTAACAATCGTTTTGCATGTGTTTTTACTCTCTCTAAATGAAATAGTGTGATATATATCAGCTTTATATTGGCCATCAGCATAAGATATTGGAATCGGCCATCAAAAAAATCCCCATCAGTCAACCACTAGTCAATTTTCACACATTACCCCTCTCTTCCTGGACATTTAAACATCTTAACATGCATTTCTTTACCTTGATGAAGTGTACATGTAGGGGAGAATATACAGTCAAACCAAAGTTTATTCAGACACCTTCAATATTTCTCACATTATTACAGTTTATTCGCTATAGTTTAGAAAATGGTAATAAAATATGACAAGAACTCAGAGTTAAACTGTGTCAGAATAAATTCATCTTGATAATGTCAGATAACTTTAATAGAAAGGTATTTAATGAATTCAGTTAAATTTAAGAACACAATTAGATAATACCAATTTAGATCAATCAATTACCAAGCAATGATTCATTTTGTTCGCATTAGCAATTAAAAAAAAAAAAACACTTAAGCAAAACATGCTCAGGTCGAAGTGTCTGAATAATTTTTGGTCCCAAAGTTGTATCAATTTTACTGGTAGTCCACTGTATAAAGAATTGTTGGGTATAATATGTCACAGTTTACTTTATTTTGCTATCCTCACTAACATAAATGAACTATAGTGTCCTGCACCCACTAGTAAAAAATATAAAAAATTATATCTGGTGTCTGAATAATTTTTGGTTTGACTGTATATTTTGATGTCACTGCCAGAAAAAAAAAAAAAAAAAAAATAACAAAAAAGATTTTTACGTTTTGAAAACACATTTGGTTTTTCTGCTATTATTTTCTGACAAAATACAAAAACAAAAAAAAAGAAAGAAAAAAAAGTCCCCTTAAGCATTATAAACAACCACCTGACATGAGAAATAAAATTCAACTATACATATGATGTTTGTCATTTTTAAAAATGATTGACAAGAGACAAGTGCTAATATTTCATTCTTCATCACAACATAAAACAGTTTTGAATTTTAATATATCAACATGTTGTTAATGGCTCTGCTGTAGCATGTGCAGTCCGAGTCATTCGACATTTTGACATGCAGTGAGGGTCTCTTTCAGAGCACGCAATCTGTGAGCCCACACGGAACAACCAGATGTCATCGTGCCATCAAGCGTGGCCATTAAGTATTTACGAGTCATCAGATGCCCGTGCCAGAAGCCACCAACTCATGAGGGCTCGGTGTCAGCCGGGGTGGGCGGCTCAGAACTCTACTTCACTTTGACCAATGTTTGAAGGATTTGGCACATATTTATATGACTTCATTCTTACAAGTGCACCAAGACCCACGGCTGTGATTTTTAGCACTAAGCACTGACCTAGAATAACAATAAGCTTCTGAACAGTGCTGGAAGTGGACTGGTGCTATGCGCAATGCTTTTACAAGCACCAGGAATTATTCTTGTGTATCAGCAGCTCTTATAAACTGATGCCTTTTCTATGCCTGCTTGAGAAGGCACTCTCTAAACATTACATTTGGTGGGTATCATAGCGTATTATGGCAGACAACCATCATATGTTGTCTGAATGACATACTAAACCACCATTCGCTGGTTTAATGTGACATTTAGACAGTGCGTAAAAGACAGCATCAAAAGGTTAGTGTAGGATATCAACATTAGGGATAAAAACATGCATGGAAACTCTTGGATGTCTCGAAATTATTTGAAGGCATTTAGCTGGTAAACTTTGGTAAAGTAGTTTATCACGGTGGCTCATTTCAGCCATCCAGTATCTTGCAAACAGCCCATTATATCCTTCAGTTAGTATGCATATTGGCCTATATTAGGGCTGTTAGTACAGGTGCATCTCAATAAATTAGAATGTCATGGAAAAGTTCATTTATTTCAGTAATTCAACTCAAATTGTGAAAATCGTGTATTAAATAAATTCAATGCACACAGACTGAAGTAGTTTAAGTCTTTGGTTCTTTTAATTGTGATGATTTAGGCTCACATTTAACAAAAACCCACCAATTCACTATCTCAACAAATTGGAATACTTCATAAGACCAATAAAAAAAAAAACATTTTTAGTGAATTGTTGGCCTTCTGGAAAGTATGTTAATTTACTTTATATGTACTCAATACTTGGTAGGGTCTCCTTTTGCTTTAATTACTGCCTCAATTCAGCGTGGCATGGAGGTGATCAGTTTGTGGCACTGCTGAGGTGGTATGGAAGCCCAGGTTTCTTTGATAGCGGCCTTCAGCTCATCTGCATTGTTGGGTCTGGTGTCTCTCATCTTCCTCTTGACAATAACCCATAGATTCTCTATGGGGTTCAGGTCAGGTGAGTTTACTGGCCAATCAAGCACAGTAACAAGTATCAATGGTCATTGAACCAGCTTTTTGTACCTTTGGCAGTGTGGGCAGGTGCCAAGTCCTGCTGGAAAATGAAATCAGCATCTCCATAAAGCTTGTCAGCAGAAGGAAGCATGAAGTGCTCTAAAATTTCCTGGTAGATGACTGCGTTGACTGTGGACTTCAGAAAACACAGTGGACCAACACCAGCAGATGACATGGCAGCCCAAATCATCACTGACTGTGGAAACTTCACACTGGACTTCAAGCAACATGGATTCTGTGCCTCCCCACTCTTCCTCCAGACTCTGGGACCTTGTTTCCAAATGAAATGCAAAATTTACTTTCATCTGAAAAGAGGACTTTGGACCACTGAGTTATTTTTCTCCACAGCCCAGGTAAGACTTCTGATGTTGTCTCTGGTTCAGAAGTGGCTTGGTAGCCCTTTTCCTGAAGATGTCTGAGCGTGGTGACTCTTGATGCACTGACTCTAGCTTCAGTCCACTCCTTGTGAAGCTCTCACAAGTGTTTGAATCAGCTTTGCTTGACAGTGTTCTCAAGCTTGCAGTCATCCCTGTTGCTTGTGCACCTTTTCCTAGCCAAATTCTTCCTTCCAGTCAACATTGCATTTAATATGATTTGATACAGCACTCTGTAAACAGCCACACCTTTCAGTAATGACCCTCTGTGACTTACCCTCTTTGTGGAGGGCGTCAATGTTCGTCTTCTGGACCATTGCCAAGTCAGCAGTCTTCCCCATTATTGTGGTTTCAAAGAACAAGAGATACCTGGAATTTATACTGTATGGATGGTCATTAATTGAAACTCAAATGTAAATATTCTAATATTTTGAGATACTGATTTTTGACTTTCATGAGCTGTAAGCTCTAATCATCAAAATTAAAACAAAAAAACTTTTGAAATGTTTTACTTTACATGTAATGAATCTAAAATATATGAAAGTTTCACTTTTTGAAATAATTTACAAGAAAAAATGAACTTTTTCACGACATTCTAATTTATTGAGATGCACCTGTATATTCAGTCTGTAAGTTTTGCCTATTTGTCGCCATCTCTGTTTGAAAACCTGCAATTGCAGCGGAATTATCTTCCTCGCGTGGGTTGTGCACCGGTACGGCTCCAGCGGGGATGAATCTAATGTTCGGAGGTGAATGTGTGGCTATCAGTCACCGCACTGGTGTGGATATTTACTGTACTTAGGAATCACAGATTTTCACCTACGCTTGGAATATATGACCCAAATAAGAATTTTCACCGGATATTGTCATCTAAACAAGTAACAAGTCTGCCAATTTTGTTCTGACCAACTGAGGAAAAAATCATTACAATAAATCACGTTACCAATGGTGATTAAATCTAATGATCGGTTAGCTCATATCACATCAAACTGTGCAAATTATTATTATTGTTATACTTTTTATCAATTTGGAAATGTTAACAACATCAGCATTGCGTGTATGTAGTGTGTATTAGCATTACATGTAGATTCTGTATTTCTGTACAGCCTAATCTCTAATTGTCATACCATTCGAATTTCATATAAATAAATTATTTTAATCCAAAAAGCTAATTATTCTTCCTTCGAACTGGTTCTCTTTAAAATACAAATCTTGTTTAATCCCACGTAGGCTATGTGTAATCAGATGTACATTTAAAACTGTAATATAATTTAATTTCAGTCACACGTGTTTCATAAACACATAATCTTTTCTGGATTACAATCCACCATCAAAATTATAAATGTAATTATTCCAGCTGCTGTGAGAAAAGGCTATAAACCATCCTCCACCTGCAGGATCCTCACATGTGATATAGTCTACTAGCTGGGACTCTTTATGTTTACAGACGTGAAGTAATGACGCAGCAGCATCCTTGAATTTCCCGCAAATTCCTACCAATACCACTCAAATTAGAGAACATTATTATAAGATAACCATTGTGAATCGGGCGAAAGGCAGTACTTTTGAACACTGGCTGGTTATGTACTTGCTCAAATATTGATTTTGGATCATTTTTAACCAAAAAAGTATGTATATTATACTTACACAGCTCACATAAATAAATAAATATATATTATTTAGTCATTTATTATTTAGTCTTTTAGCAGACGCTTTTATCCAAAGCGACTTACAAATGAGGACAACAGAAGCAATCAATTGAAGTATTAAAACAACTAAAAACAGATCCAAAACTAAAAGCTAAAACTTTAAAAATACTACATATACACATTTTAAAAATAAAGAAATTAAATAAAAATGACAGATGCATACAACAAAATTTCAAAACTTAACATTTAAATGAAAAACAAAAAATAAAGCTAAAAACAATTTAAAATATTAAAGAACAAAAGGTATACGAGTATAATAATGATTCTAACATAACAATAAGCCAAACACCAAAAAGACAACTATATATACAGTATATATATAGATAGATATATGTGTGTGTATGTACAACCACACACACATACATACATATATATATATACATACATACACATTTATAAATTCAATATATATATCATTTCATTTCCATTTAGTTTGTTGAAGTATTAAAATAACTCAAATTAAATAAAACTAAAACTTAATAAAAGACCTATACAGACATAATAAATTCAGACATAATTTAACTAATATTAAAATAAATAGCAAATGCAAATCAAACGACAGTAGTTTATCAGTAATCCTTAAAAATAACACTGAGCCAAACACACATGCTAAAAAACAACAGCTTACTTGCACATAGTAAATGGTTATAAACAACTGAAACAGAAGTGAAACAAGTCGTAGGAGAGAGGAGAAATAAAAAGCGACATATATGTATATTTTTTTTAATCTAGACTGCAATTGTTCATCAGAAGTGCCTACTGCTTGCAATTTTCCCTCAGTGTCCAAGCAGAAAAGAGATCTCATTTCGAAATCATGGTTAGAAAGATGAGGCTGGTCAATGACAGGCTTCTTCAGTGTGGCGATACAGAGAGAAATCAGAGTTACACAATTACATTGACAACCACAAACTGCACTGCACGGGTGGCTCCATAATTGATCCATTTTGAGGAGGTTTGAAGGGCCAGGCAGAAGAAAGAAATTTGCCTTTCAATCCATACGCATCTACCTTTTACTTCCTTGTTCTCTCCTTCCCCGCTCACAATTGCTGCTTTAGCAAAGGAAAGAACAGCAGCGGTGTTAAAAGGCTTGTCACATGCAATTCACACAAAGCTGAGCAGAAATGACACCACGTCCCTCAAAACACACTCAGCCCTTAGCCTCCTGCTAACATATAACACTGCTCTCTCAGCGCTGACACGGGGGGCAGGCGGGAGTCTGATGTTAAACTGACAGCCTATCAAAGACATCTGCTCACAAAGTCTCCAAATCAAGGAGAATTTCATTGTAGTGTAAGACGTTGCCAGCACAGACTCTTGGGGAATACTGTACATATTATTATTGGGAGGCAAATGATTGAAACATTACATTATGCTGTTCTTACTTCACTTACATTGTGTCCTAAACAGGCAAAAGTGCATTTTCTGTCCACATTGAAAGTCAAGCTGCTGCGTCCAGCCAATCAAAAGATGTTTGATGTTTAAGGTACTGTTATGTGGACTGGATTTTGGGCCAATCAGGTTTCAGGGTGGGCGGGGCTACTCAATGATGCTGAAATACAAACTCTGACCAAACGTCCCGTCACTCAATGTTTGTTGACGTCGCTGGTTAGGACCAAAAGTCAGATTTACATGCAGAAAATTGCTTTTACTGCTTGCCGCTTCATCACGCCTGGATGGGAAACTGTGTTACCTGTCAGAAAAAGAGACGAAGGAAGAAAAGTTGGAAAAAGCAGAACTGATACTCCTCTGGGACGGTCATTCTCAGAGCTCCTTAATCTTTTTTTTTTTCAGCTCCAATAAGTCCTATGAAGCAAAGACAGATGTTTAATGCTTGAGAGAGAGACGCCTCAGCATGTAGCCAGCAAAAAAATTAGATACTGGCCTAAATTTCATCCTGTTTTCACTTTTCTGTAGCAGTTCAGAAGTGACACAATGAAATCTGAACAGGACTGTGAGCTAAGCATCTTCAGGAAATCGAAAAGCAGCTAGCAAGAGAGTGAGGGAGCAAAGCATTTTATCATCCTGCATGAATCTTACAGTGAATTCAAGGTTTTTACACTGCACTCCATTTGCTGGTAGAAATATGCAATATATATTATAAATATATGCAGTTAGGGATGCACGGTATATTAGTACCATATCGGTTATCGGTTAATATTACAAGTTTTTTAATGAATTGGTATCGGCACATATTGAATATTTAAATTATGCACACTCATTCCTGTCTGCCACATTGCATATTCCATATAAATATACAATATGTATTATCAGTATATAAGTTTAGGAATGTTCAATATTAGGGCTGTTAGCCGAATACCTTAGGCACGGATATTGGCTTTTAAAACGAATAACGGATAATGAATAATTCTGCCCGAATATTCGGCTGAGGCTGCAGCATGTGTTTGCTAGATTCACAGGTGAGCCAGGGGATCAGCGTGATATTTTACACAAACCTCTAAATTCAATGAATGTAAACTTTATGGAAGAAAAGAGCACAAATCAAACACAGCTTGCTGTTGCCTCTCCGTGCATCTCTCATAAATCAGAGCTTGGCAAGAGTAATATTACCTAAAATAATACATCATACACGTTCTAGTATTTGTGTATATTTAAAAGGCAATGGTTTAAACCTTATAGGCTACAATATGATAGGCTACACAAATGAATGGAATAAGCACAGTGCGATCACCAATCAAACAGCCGCGTTGCCGTCTCTCAAAAACCAAACCAGGCCTGCGTTCACCCCCGACAAAACGGTGCAAAACGTTTATTAAACAGAAACGGTGGTGCGTTGAACATCCTGTTTTGATGACACAAGTGTTGCAACTATGGCAGCTGAGAAGGCCATTATTTGTGTTCTTTTTGAAGAATTTTCAGAGCCTGATGAAATGGGTATAAATACGTGTATAATACCGCAAAATACGCTCGATGTTACAGTCACTGCCCTTGCCGTCCAGAATAAAAGAGAACATCCCAATCCAGTGAAGGGATTTAATTATTGTGATCTAACATTTGCCTCGCATTTCAGGTTAAAAAAAATATTATTATTATTTTTATTGTGAGTATTAGGCTTATCATTATTGCTGATCAATGTTGTTGTGCTATGATATTGTAATATTTACCATTATATAATGAGAAGAGCATAGAAAGGTTTATAAAAGTGTCACTCCACAATACAATAGCAAAATATATAAATATGTATAGTATTTTTATGTTACATTAATCAGTGTCTAGCACACCTTCCTAAGGAAAGGATATGGACCAGAAGACATTGCAATCACTACATGATATTTAGACAGACTTAAAGAAGTTCCAGATCTATACTTGTGCTCTTATTATTTCAGTTATTTTTTCCTTTAATGTAAATAAACATGTGCAAACAATATACTTGCTCTTGTGAATTTATTTTGATGTTAATTACATTTACTTACAAATTCATCATCATCATATTGATATGCTATGTTACTATAAAACTCTTACGACAAACATGTCTTCTAATATCTTCAATTGTTGTGTATACCGAGCTGCAGCAGACACATTTGTAAACGACTTCACTTGGACCCGTTGTGCGAGCTGTCTCTTTAATACCACGTGGTTTATATACATGTTGCTGCTAATTGGGCTGACATTTTTGAGACACCCACCAAACGAGAGAAAACGTATCTCAAACCCCGTTGCACACCGTTTCCAGGAAACATGTCGTTCAACCCGGAAACCGTAGCTAAACGTTGGGCATCGGTTTGAGCCTGAACGTGCCCCAGCTCTCTGTCAAGAGTAGGCTAATAATGAACTTAGATACAGATACATTTTCTACCAGGCCTACATGTTTGCTTCTTTATCTTTTGCTGGTTTGCGTGGCACATGCACATTTGTTTAGTGAAGTAAAAAAAAAAGACTTGTTTAAAGAGTCCTGCATATAATGAAAATGTGTGCCTTGAATTAATTCAGTCATATTCAAATGATCACTAAATGTTTGTCATGAAATCTCTCTACTTGTATGATAAATTTATTTTTAGAATTTTTTTATTTGATATTTTATAACACTGAATAGGGCAAATAGTCGAAACAAATATGTTTTCATATTTGTTCCCTTTTTTCCATAGCCTACTTTTCCAGACCTGCAAATTACTTAAGTAAAATACTTTTTAAACTGTGCAGGAACCGGTGAGCCAAATGAAATCATGTTGTTTTACATAAACCTCTAAAGTTAAAACTCAGTAAGAAGTGTGTGAAGTAAATGAGTTTAAAATACTAATGAAATAAGCACAAATAAAACAGCAGTGTTGCAGTTGCCTTTCATGCATTTCCTGGAAATTACTTAAATCAGTTTCCATATTTCTAAACTGCATAGGAACCCTTACTGTTTTAATTAGAAGATATTTAAATATTTATTTATCGGATCACGAAATGTCCCCAAGCTGGGACTCAAACTCACGTTGCCCGAAGCACAACCGCACTGCATCTCGAAGCACTGCCTATACAATACAAGGGTACAATACATCGACTGTTAGAAGATATTTAAATAAATGTTATAATCATAAAAAAATAATTATCTTAGTTAAACACAGCATATTTGTTCAGTGATAACTAAGAAAAAAGATAGGCTGTAATACCATGAACATAAGAACGGTATTATCAAGTATATCTGTACGAAGTTCTGGTTCAAGCTCCGCCTACTTCTGGTTTTATCTGAATACAGATACAGATACGAATAATTTTGTGATCATTACAGATACAAATACTGGCTTAGCTGCACACCCCTACTCAATATGTTGGTTCAGTATCAGTTATTGATTAATAACTGATATTGCATTGATTTTTTTAGAGCTGCTTTACAGTAGAATTGAATTTTGTTTGTATCACTGAAACATTATTTTCCAGTTTAACACTGTAAAGCTGCCTTTACACAATCTGGATTGTATTAAGCACTATATAAATAAAGGTAATTGATTAATATTACAGATTTCTTTTAACGTCTCGGCAATGGACTATACTGAATATTGTGCATGATCATTCCTGTCTATAACCGTGTTCCTGAATAATATTACTGTTTTTTTTATGTATCAGTAATGGCCCATATTGAATAATTTAATCGTATATGCTCATTCCTGTCTCTAACCATATCGGTTATCAACCGATAGTATATGTTTTTAAATATATTTTTATCTGTCCATATTTAATATTTAATTGTGCATGCTTATTCCCGTCTTTAACCATATTGCTTATCAACTGATATTATGATTTTTTTATATATATATATATCTTATCAGTACATATTAAATATTTAATTGCACATGCTCATTCCCATCTTTAACCATATCGGTTATCAACAAATATTATATATTTCTTAATATATCAGTATTGGTCCATATTTAATATTTGATTGTGCATGCTCATTTCCATCTTTAATATATCGGTTATCAGTAGATATCAAAAAAAAATCTTAGTATATTAGTATCAGTCCATATTGAATATTTTATTGATCTAACAATCACCAATAGTTATCTTTCAAAATTCTAACAATTTAATAACATTGCAACATTGTATTTAGCAAATCTACAAATGAATATCTATTTTTCAGACAATGTTTTATTCAGAATTTATTTGCACAAAATAGTACAGAAATTGAATACCAGCCATTAAACAGTTGTCAGTCATAACACAAAATAATTATATGCTGCATTTTATTTTCAATGGCCATAGAAGGAAAAACCTTTTTGCAACTAGAGGTGCATTTACAACATTTGCCTGCAGACACTATGCTAACCAGCTAAACCTTGACATGAGGTAAAAACTAAATGCTGCTAAAAGTATCCTCATATTTATATGTTATAGGGAGATAGAGTAAGCTAAATCTAGGGGAGACAGACATGGGGAGTGAGCATTAGAGCTGGTGTATATGTTCGTGTGTTGATGTTGGCTGACAGCGCTGCCAGGCTCAGTGAAGGGGCTGTTTGCGTGCGTGCTGGTGGTCAGGTTGATTAATGGGGGGGCTGTGAAGCAGGACTGTGCTGTGATTAATTGGGCTCAGGACCTCATCTGCAATGTTTGATGAGAATGAAGAGAGGAGAAACAGGCTGGGCCGCTCGAGTGAAGGTGCCACGGCTTCACCCTAATGAAGCTCAGCAACAAGTAACGCCGGGGGCTTGATTGCGTATATGCGCGAGGACATATCCATTCTCGATATATGTTAGGATGAAATATTACAAATACTTCTGCAATCTCTTTAGGATTCAGCTCATTAGAATTCAAACTCTGTCCTAAGAACCTGGGAGACAATATGACTAAAAAACTCTCGCCTTGGCTTCAGCACTCAAATCATTGGGCTTCCATCTATATATGCCATAATGCACTGGGGTAAAGAAAAGTATTTTCTCTCTAGGCCTGAAGTATTTGATTAAATTCAAGAGTTTTATGCTACTTTGTATAAATCATGCAGTGCGGTCTCACGTGGGAGTAGCAGATTTTATAGGTGACAGAAAAATATTTGCAGCTATAATAGAGAAGAGCTGAAGCTCCGGTTTTGAATCCCATAATGGCAAATAGCTATTATCACCCAGCATGACCTAGGATCGACAAGTGACTAACAGCAAATCAGAGGTAAGCACTTGAGGTCATGTGTGAAGTGGTTATTATGTGAAATGATAACACCCAACCCCATGAACCCCATGTTCATTTCATATTTCATGTTTGGATACATTTAAAAGCTATATTAACTCGACTGAATTAGCTATATTAGTCTGTCTTAAAGGAATAGTTCACATATTACAATTCTGTAACCATTTATTCACTATTTCGAACCATTTTATTGAAGGGTAATGTGCATGAGTTAAAAAAATGCCGGGTGTTTAGGGGGTGTTTATACGACACCGTTTTCAACAAAAACAAAGCGTTTTTATGCATTTTGGCCATTCATTTACATTACAATGGTGTTTTCGGGGCCTGAAAATGCAAACTTTTGAAAACAGGTTTCAAAGTGTTTTTTCAAAGTTTTTGAAAATGATTTTCGTCTATGTGTAAACTATGGAAATGTGAATCTGTGAAAACTTTGGCGTCATGTGCATGTGTATTACATGTTAGTATCGTGTCACAAAGTGGCATCGCCAACTGCTGGTCTGGCTTGCATAATGCAGTGTTTTAGCCTTTTTGCAGGTCCGTGTGTACACATAAAATGCAAAGAAAAACTTTTCCATATTTGTCATGTATGCATACTCTAAAAAAGCACCAAAATAAGGAGCCCATATGCTTAAGTAATACAACAGTATTTTGTGAGAAACCAATAAAAAACCTTGCATTTGTAGTGCATACGAGTTGAGTCAAGTTTGAAACCTGACACACATGGACCAATGACGATTCAGGTCACTGATATAAAACAATTATATTAAAGATTGGCCAGAATTTTCTTTTTTCATGGAAGCAAAAAGTCATGCATTCAGAACATCATGTTTGTTTTGAAAACTGACTAGACTATGAGATGAGAACAAAACTTGAACTGAATTGAGTTGAATAATGACACTACTGTCTTCTGTAGAGCTGCTTTACAGCTGAACTAAATTAGTTTCATAACTGATTAATTTTGCAACATTAACGCTGTTATTGAACTGAATTGAATCCACATTGAACCACCTACTGTACACTGTCTTCTAGAGAGCTGATTATAGCTGAATTCAACTCATTTCATAATGAAATGTAATGAGATATTGAACTGAACGAATCAACACTGAACAGAATTGAGCTGAATAATGACTCTATTGTCTTTGTTTAGAGCTGTCTTACAGCAGAATCTGGATTTGTCTCATTTATTGAAGTTTGCATCACCGGTTTTCCTGTACTGTATCTGTACTGTATAAAGCGCTATAGAAATAAAGGAGACTTGACTAATCAGTCTCAAGGAAGCCTTGTATAATTAGGCTGATTTTGGGATCACCCAATACCAATCTGACACATTTGGATGGAAAACTTGTACTATTTCAAACTTGATGTGCTGTCTTATAAACAAATCTGAATTGAATTTAAAGATGCAACCTTTACAAGAGTGTTTCACTGTGCAAATGAGACCATCAAACACTTAGCAGCTCATCATGCTAAAAGCACTGAGCAGAAAATATCAAAACTACTGGTTGACCTCACTAGTTACTTTACTAACTTGTGCGTAAAACTGGAATATCGCATAAAACATTTGCGAATAAAGCACTGTTTCCATCCAACGAGTCAAAGAGAACAAAATCGTCACTTCCTGATAAACTGGCACTAAGTATCACCAAAAAAATTAGGAGAAGCCACTTAATATAATAATTTTCATATATGACGAGTTGCTTGCGCCTAAGAGCGAGCAGACGACACAATAAATGCTGTCATTGCTTTCGGAGGTGGATGCTGCTGTTTGGGAACGCAGTCGTGTAAGACAATTATACAGAAATACTTTGATGACAGACTTTGCTCAGGCATTTCAGTATGACCAAAACAACATTTCAGATGCCGTGCAACGAGATCGGTCCGCTGGTTAGTCAAGTTATCCCGTCCCATCGTGCAAAGTCACATGACTCTTTTGATGTGTGGAATTTATTCGGTAAATGTGTTTCCATCGTAGTTTATGCGCATTTATTCTTATCGGATAAAAAATGTATCCTACACTGTAAAAAATGACCGTGATTTTAACAGTAAAAAAACGGTGAAAATGCTACAGTAAAAACCTGTTAAATGGTTAACGGTAAGTTCCTGAAAAATTTACTCCTGTAAACTGACGTTCCCAGAATTCCCTGCGTTGCATTTCAAATTTTGTTTGAATTTGATGTTTTTTCTTTGAAATAACTGTTTCTTCTTAGTTTTTTTCTGATCAGTTATGTTTATTAGGGTTGTATGCTACATCTAATGTTGTTAAATTAATGTTTATTGCATATTTCAGTTTAATGAGTCTCACCATGATGGTGTTTAGTGTTTGTGTGAATGACACCGTGCACCTTCTACACTGCTCTCCAAAAGTTTGGAAACGCCTTAGAAAATGGGGTTTTGGACTATATTGGCATGAATTCTTTTCAATTTTTGATAAATTTGCACTGATAAGGGACAACACAAACTACGAAACCATATTTTATTACATAAACAGTTTATACATAGAAAAAAACTTAAATTTTCGATTCATCAAAATATCCACCATTAGCAGCTATTACTGCTCTGCATAATCTGGGCATCCGAGCTGTCAGTTTATTCAAACATTGACTTGATATATTACTCCAAGCCTCCTGAAGGATTGCCCAAAGATGATTCACACTGGTTGGACACTTCTTACGGACATCACGGTCCAGTTCCTAGTAGCTCAATTGGGTTGAGGTCGGGTGATTGTGGAGGCCAATCCATGACAGACATGATGCCAGCTGACTGTTTCCTCTCCAAATAGGATTTGCACAGCTTGGATGTGTGCTTGGGGTCAAGCTTGGAAGTGTGATATTGTCCAAAACCCCACTTTTCTAGGGCGTTTCCAAACTTTTGAAGGGCAGTGAAAGTTAAAACCGTAAAACCTAAAATGTTGTTACCGTATTTTTTTACGGTAGAATTCCAGCAACCACAATTTTACAGATTTTTTTTTACAGTGTACTAAATTGTGTTTTTATGCACATTTTTAGAATTTATGCACATCTTGGCGTTTCCATCCAGCATTTTTTTTTTTTGAGATATTCCAAAATGCGCATAAAATTAGGTGGATGGAAACATAGCTACAGGCACATACTGAAATTAGAGAGGAATCAGAGAGAAGTTGTTCACCGATGTACGCATCACATGCCCTTAATATAAGATATGCTGAATGAGTAATTCTGCTGCTCTTCTAATTTAAATACGTCCCGGGAGAAGTGAATTAAGTCATTGTTCTTTGTGCAGACTCCACCGCTGCTCTATTTGCTTAGGTCATTTTTATGTGAGGACTGTTTGAGGTGAGATTACGCATGCAGACTTCTGGATTCTATTCCTTTTGAATAGGCTCTGAATAATTTAACAATTGATATTTATGTATTATTTCACGCCTTCCTTTCCTGAGATATTCTCTTTAATGTAGGGGTATAGCGGCGCTCCTCTGGGTCCCGTTCCAGAGATTCAGTGCCAAGATGTTGGGATCTGCGTCTTTAATCATGACTTGTTTGGAACGCTGTCCTCATCTTCCACCGCAAACATGTTAACGGCACACAAACACTGTGCATTTTGGATCAGTAAAGCCTTGCACACATATGCACATCAATACTAGAGTGAAGGAATGATTTGTGCAATGTAACAATACAGTGGAGAATTTCACACTGGAAAGCTTGGTTCAGTAAATAAACCCTTTTTCTTGCCATTCAAAGAGTTTTTACTTGTAAGCAGGGCTTTAAAAATGTATCACTTGGCTTCAGTCTGAGCCAGAATTGTTTTTGTGTTTTTTTTGGTGAGTGATAACAAAAGTTGAAATAGTTCATTTTAGTTACCGCCTCTCTTTCAAATAATGAAACGCAAACTGGTTCCAAGCATATAAGAAGAAATAAATCAACTGAATAGTGAAAGCAGAAATGAATGCACGTTTGCACAAAATCATCATTGCAGTCTGTCACTGAATATGCTTTTTTTTATTATTATTTGTATGAAAAAGGAATGACTTTAAACAGCATTTGTTTGTTTTCAACTGAAAAGTGCTGGAGGACTAGAAATGAGATTTGTGCGTTTTTCCGAGGCAGCGAGGAAAATTCAGCCTCCGAACATTTTTGGAAAATCCCATTATGCAGTCATCAGCGTGACACAGACAAAAGCCATATCAGGACTAATGAAGTCTCTCTAATTCAAGGATATAAAAAAGTCATTTTGATTCTGTGCCACGTTTGACACATTTTTATAAACATTTGCATCTTCTTTGATCAAAGGAGGTCTATCATTTCTGGAAGTTGATGCCGTTCATTTTAACGGCATAAGATCTGCGACTTTGTTCATGTGCGATCGTTTCCAGGTTGTTGTTGAGTTGAAAATGTCATGTGGCTAATTCCATATACAGCAAACAGTGCTCAATAATAAATAAATTCACATCCAAAACCCTATTAGAAAAGGCCTAATATATAAGGATTAAGTTTCCTGCTCATAAAAATGCTGCTTTCACTCTGCATTGTCAGCCCTGTTAACTAAACGCCAAACACTTGTATGATAAAGAAGTCGGAAACACATTAAATACTTTGCTTACACACATAAACAGTAATGTGTCGATTTGAAGTACTCTGAAGACACAAGCGCACTGGGAGATGTTGCTCGCTCAGACCCAGAAAGCCAGTAACACACGAGCTGCTGTTTCTTCTGAATCTCAGCCTAACAGATCAAACCCAGCCGCAGCACAGAATTACCCATAAGACCCCCGCGGCGATGTACGAGGCTCATACTGCACGCTAAGAGAGACGGAGACGGGGAAGAAAGTTAAGAAGAGCGAAAGGAAAAACAAGAGGCTTGGCCATAACATTATGTTCCAGCACCTCGAGCCACTTGGAATATATCAGAGTCACATGTTGAGAAGGGAATTACAGACGGCCGTCAGGGGCCCAAGAGCCGCTTTATCAGCTTTCTAGAGCCATGACTTGCAAGCATGCTATTTTGAATGAAAGTGATATTGTAGGCAGTCAGCCTGCTGTCCATAAATGTCAGAAAATTTGGCCTTCGGAGCGATTATGTCGTGCTCGATAGCATCAGCTCAAATGAGGCATTGATTTAGCACAGCTTTGAAAGGTCAGCAGTTATGATTTGGAACTAATAGTTTGCTTGCTATCGTCAAAAAAGTGCTCCTTTCCTAAAGAGTATCGAGATTTATATCTCTCTTACCTGTACTATTATGCAGCGACAGACTCCGCTTTGGTCAAGCATCACATTTTCCATTCCAGCCTGAAAAATGACCATTTCTCAGAGCCAAATAAACTGGCCTGAATCTCCAGCTCAATGCAATGTGTGCAATCAGGGTCTAACATTAACTTTTTCCCACAACTGCCAAGAGCGGGCGAACTGAGAACATTTATCTATAAATATTTCTCACCAGTTATGGAAGTGAATTTTGCATCATTATTTAAAAACAAATCCTGCATCTGCATGCCTGTGTGACTCTGAATTGGAATTGTAATATTTACCTGTTTTTGTATACTTAAATTATTTTGTATGATTTTTTTTCCATATTTTGGATTAATCAATTTCAGATAAACCCCTAATTGGCATGTACATACAAAACCAAATGTGGTCTGATGTATAAGTTAGCCGGTCTCATTGGTGCATTTCCCAAACAATAACTAGTATGATGCATTGTTGGTGAAACTAACTAGACTTCACTGTTTTGAACTTGAGTGTTGTTTGAACCATGTTTGATTAGTATGTCATTAAAAAGACTATAGAGTGATAACTTCTGATAATTAATCAGCTCAAGATCAAATTAATGTTAGGTTATTGCTTTAAATTACAAACATGGCATCTGAGGACTGCTGCACTTTCTGTTCTCCATTTTTTTTAAATCATTTTTTTTTTTATCCTTACGTCACACGAATGCACATGCACACTCTTCAAAAATGGTAATTTAATTCTCTTAACAAACTAAAAAACATAGAATGAAATTTGTATAGGCCTATGTATACTATGGAATATATGGGATATATGGGATAAAGATTGCACTATATGTCAGTATGTTTATTTTGCTCAAATGCATGATCTATTTAAGTCCATGTCACACTAACAAGAAACTATACTTTTCACTGCAGATCGAGAGCTGTACTTCTAACCACCTAAGTTGGTGATGCTGTTTACGAATGTTTATTTGAATTATGGATCTGAGAAACATCCACTCGCTGAACTTGTTGGTAACGATGGAACTTGTGACCATAGTTGGCTAAAGATGCTTCAGGGAAATGTACCACGGGATGGTTTTCGGCCAGAATGTGGATTTATTCAGTCGGGTAAGTTATCCTCAGATCCAACATCTCACATCTAAAGAGGTTCAACAAGTCACAAACAGTGAAAGAGTACAGAAACGTAATCACTCTTGACATATTGCCATATGTGTTAGCTTATAAGGCTACATATATAATTTTCACATACATTATCAGGGTAGATGAAAATATTTACACTAGAAAGTTTATACTACATAAAACTAAGTTTATCACCATAGTACAATTTGTATATGTACATATGCTAACAATATCTACATGATGCAATTTTTACATGTGACCATATATGTTAACAATATATAATTTATATATAAAACTTTATTAAGACATCAGATATATAAAAATTTGTATGTTTATGTTTTTGTAATACATGTTTTAAATATATATTTTTTAAATACAGTTTTGTAAAAATTATGTAAAAAATAAAAATAAAAAAAATAATAAAATAAATACAAATAAATACAAAAACAAATCTTTTTATATATATTTTACTTATATAATATCAACATGCATTGACAGGTGTTAGGATGGATATACAGTACATATGACATACAGTATGTCCAGAAATGTACTAAACATACATAAACATACAGATTTGTATGGGTGAGATACATGTTAATATATAAAACTGTTCTAATTTCTAAAAGGTTTCATATGTTTTTACTTCATATGTCAATATATTCCATATATGGATATTTAACATATGCACATATCTCACATTTGCATATGGTAGCTTTACGATTCAACCCAGTAATGTTGCATTGTTCTAATAAAAGAGTGATTTTCTGCATATGACACTTGGCCAGGGTTCATATTAGACCTGGACCCGTATTCATGAAAAATCTTAGTGCCAAGAGTTGCTCCTAGTAACACAATTCTACGAAAATTCTCAGAAATGTGGGTGTTTCCTCTTAAATTTAAAGAAAAAATCCTAGTAAAGAAAAAAGTAATTCAGAAAGCATCTTAACCCTTAAAAGAGGTCTTAAGGTCCGAAATTGTTAGGAGTACGAACAAGGACTTTTAAGAGGTTTAAGAGTTTATTTAGCAGCGGAGAAAATGGATGAAACATGAAGGAGAAGAAATGTGTTGCACACAATGCATGACAGTGAGGTAATAAGACGCTACACATTAGATCGTGCAGGGATCATGTTTGTGACAGATCTTATTAAAGACACGCTAACATCTCCGACACCGCGCAGAAATGCCATAGCACCAGAAATGGAAGTAATCACTACATTAACTACATTAACATATTTGACAACTGGAAAAATGCAACTATGCAGCAGCGATGATTTGGGTCTGTCACAACCTTCTATAAGCAAAGTGATCACACAAACAATTACAGCACTTTCAGAACCTTATTGTGTCGCTGTTCATTTCCTATAAAAAGTATGACAGCATGGTAAATAAAAAATAAAGAATATACATATATTGTGTGAGTGAGTGAGTGAGAGTACAGTAAAACAGGAAAAATGACGCCTGTATTTTCAAAGTGAAGGCTTATAATAAACCTTACTCTTAAAAGTGCTCTTTTATTTCCTTCTTGGACAACCAACCAATCACAGTCTTCAAAAGACTATGTCATACCTAGCAACGGGGTCCGCCTCCTCACTAAGATAAACGTTTTTGTCTTTTCTTCGCTCAGAGTTGCTCTCAGATTGGTCCTGAATCACTTTTAAGCTACTCCTAGATAGATTGTTTTAAGCTAAATTAGGAGCTCTCTGAGAGGATTCTTAGAATCTTTAAGAATACGGGCCCTGGTGTATAATTTTGCAGCTTTCAGCAATTAACCGTGTGTTTTTGTGACACTATCATTGGTGCATTTGTAACTGATTTCATCTTAAGCAAACACAGACTGTGGAGTTATAAAGGAGATTATTCAAAAACATTAAAATGAATGTAAATGGACCAGAACCAAATCCTCGGCTGTTCAGTTAACCAGCCAAGTGTGGGCGAAGAAAGCTTTCCGTAGCCCAGAAAAGAGATGCAAATCACAGCGTGACTTACCTGGTGCCACACAATTACCCATCATTCTCTGTGGCATTATTCAACAATAACACGCTGCAAACAAACATCTCTTTGTGAGGCTTCTCATCATATAAACGCACGGCCGGTGTGTCTGGCAGAGATACCAGACAATTACTTGAGCGGGAGGATTCACATTGTGCTGCTGAGCTCGCAGCATTGTCAGAACGCACTCGCTGGATTGCTCAGGTGTTGTCAGATAATTTATTTAACATGGAAATTATTCTGCTTTGAGGCAAATTTCAATTACTCCGCTCCACCGGGGGGCAAATGTAGGTTTAACTAAAATGAACATGATGCAAAGATTTAGCTCAGCTGCTGCGGCTTGATTAAAACACCACAAACAATCCGATGGGAAAAAGACGTTTAAAGATCCGGTGCTGGTCTGAAACAGAGACAGTTGAATTACTGTTACCAAACACTACACTGATTCTCCTGCTAAATACAATATACTGCTTCCTTTTAGCAGTTGCACTGAAATTAATTTGATCAGATGTGGCCAGTGTTACTTTAGTATCATTGAGAGACTATTATATTTTTTGTTAATATTAGGAATAGTAACACTTTACTATACGGTTCCATTTGTTAACATTTGTTAATTACATCAGTTAACATGAACTAATAATGAAAAACACATTTAAAGCATGTATTAATCTTTGATGTAAATGTTACTTTTAACATTTATTAATACATTATTATAATCAAAAGCTGTATCTGTTAACATTAGTTAATACATTTAGATGTTTATTTATTAAAGTTAGATGTTTTTATTTATTTGCGTATTTATTTATTTATTCATTAATTTTTTCTGTCTTTAATTTTAGTTAGTTTTAGTAAAATTGTAGTATATATATATATATATATATATATATATATATATATATATATATATATATATATATATATATATATATATATTTATTTATTTATTTAATTGTAGGTTATTTACTACTTAAACCACACACACAAGAAGAAATGTTGCCTTAGAATAGAATAGAATAGAATAGAATAGAATAGAATAGAATAGAATAGATTTTTTTTATTTTGGTTAATATGTTAATTTATTTCCATTAATGAATTTTGTTTTGGTTTTAGTTTTAGTTAATAACGGTAACCATGAATTTGACTTGAAGAATCTGAAATATTTTCCCTTATTTTAAGCTTTTATGTAACATTAGTTTTCTTTCGATATTTAAAATTCTAACAACTTCAAATTTCAATATTTTAAAAGTGTATTTTATGTAATTTTTTCCAATTATGGTGTCTTTGATCATGTGGACTAATCATTTGAACTTTTTTTTTATTATTATTTATTATTATTATTATACTTCTGTTATGCCATGGTGATGACTATATTTATGTATTTATTTATTATACATTATTTGGTCACCAAAATGGAGGTAAAATCTAATGCAAACACACTACAAATAATCTACACTTCTATTCAAATCTACTCTGTGTGTTTTCTGTCAGTCTTCACACAGGCTCCAGTGCTACACAATCGCTCTGTATTCATCTGAAGGATAGACACGTGTTAAAACCTCTACTGGACTTAATGCAAGTAAAGCACGTCCTGGTCACATGACCGCTGTGATCTGCAGAAAGCTGTTTGCGCGTGATGCTTTATTGGAGTTTAATTCCTGTTCTAGCGTGTCCTTGAGCAGTCCTGTCTTTCTTTAACGCTCTCTTCCTATCTGTGCTTTAATGAAGTTTCTCTCCTCCGTGGGAGAGGTAATTAATGGAATGGAGCGGATGAAGAAGAGTCGTGCCGGAGTCTTAAATTACAATTTGCACTTCAAACCGGCTTCTCCCTTAACCCGCTGTATTTGCATATGACAAGACAAAAGGTGCATCAATGTCAGGCTGAAGACTCTGAAGACTCTGAAGACTCGTCTCTAAACACTGAGTCTCTGGCTGCTTGCTGTGAGCCGCAGAGGCCCGGATCATCCGTCTGATGGAAGAGAGACGGATGACAGACGGTTATAAAATGAGTTTATTGAGCGTCAAAGAGCTGCTGTTTTTGCCTGTGGTCAAATGAAGGTGTGATTTACATTAATAACGACTTCAATTTATTCAGCCTTTAAAAAGCATTCGTATTTTCTCCAAAAAAGAAAAGAAAAGCATGATTATCTTCCCCTGTCTCCAGCCGAAGGATGGACCGGGATCAACACTATTTACCTAAAAATGTACTTTTATTTTGTAGGATGATCTGTTATCAAAATCCATTCACCCCAGGAAAACAAGAAAATTTAATAGTGACCTGATATTTAAAATAAGAAATACCATAAAGTCACATTTTAAGGCAAAGCCGCGGATTCAAAAAACAAAGTCGCACTTGCTTTAGATTTGAAATGATAAGAAATGAAGATCTTACAGTATTTTAGTTTTTACTCAGATGTTATCTGGCTTCTGTGGAAGTCATGGAAATGTTTGCATTGATTCATTTAAACAATTTTTCGTGAGAACTATTATGTAGTATTAATCTATTCAGTTCAATTTCTTATATGCATATGTCACCTAAACATATTTTAGATTCATCTTATTATTGACTAATCAAATATATGGAAACTAAATGGATAATTTCTATAAATTGGCAACTGCATCTATCACACTGCATTTATTCATAGTTTACTTACAATATTTGTACAATACAAGATGCCTCAGAGATATTAAAGCGTTGTTACTTACCAGACATGTATGAGTCTGTTTCTATCACGGAACAAAACAACTAAAACAAAGCAATTGTGATTTTCAATTCTGACTTTATTTCTCACACTTCTGAGTTGTTTTGCAATTATGACTTTTTTTCTTAGAACTGCTAGACAAAATGTCAGGATTATGAGATAAACAGTTGCTATTACCTTTTTTATATAAATAAAAAAAAGTGGTGGAAATAAGCTTCCAAAGATATCAGATCTGAATATACAAATATTCAAATATTATTGTATATTCAATTTTTTTTTTTTTTTGTGATAATCTCAAATTTGGAACACAACTTGTTTAGATTTATGGCTTTGATTTTCTCACAGTTCAAAGTAAAACATATTTTGGAAAATACATTTTTCATATAAAATTAGAAATTAAATAACTTTTTTTTAGACTCACTTTTTTTTTTACTTCAGCAATAATCTGCCAAATGTCTTCTTTAAAAGAGACCAAAATTAAATCAGTTTTATGCTCAAAAAGTGGTTAACAGGTAATAAATAGATTATATCTACAGCATAAATATAATTGATAAAATTAAAAAAAAAACAAATTTAAATAAAAAACATTATTGAATGAAAATATAGTAAATTCAATTCACTAAAATAAGTCATTTTTGACTGCAATGAGAGAAGCACCAGGGGCCGGTTGCACCAGCTGTACGTAAGTTATAACTTAGCCTAGTTTTGATGTAAATGGGCACTAAGTTACAACTTACGCACTACTAAATATTTGTTCGTTGCACCATTACACTCTACGTATAAACTAAATATTTACAGAAGCATCTGGTCAGGAGTAACGGTTGAATAAAATAGCAGACTGAGTGAACTGCATCAATATGCTCTTCTTTTACCCGACAACCTTCAATCCTTTAGGCATATATGATGCTGCTGACATTTACACTCACGTACATATTAATAGAGAGAGAATATGTGAATAAACGTACTTTGTTTTTATTAGCACGTCTTCAACACCCCCTCTGTGCGCTTCGGTCCGTGTTGTGCATGTCAGATGAAATAATAAACAAATGACATTTCTTATGTTTTTTTTTCTTTCAGTATTTATTGATCCTTATTTATTTCAATTACAGTTTCTGAATGTTACTTACATATAAAATAGCTTACATATAGACTAATGTTATTTATGTGTCGTTTTTAATGGAAACTTGTTTTTACCGTTAGTATACATGAGGCAAAAGAAGTTAGAATGAAGGATAAATTAAAATTCATAGCATTTAATCAAGTTCTGCTCGCGTATTTGAAGGTTTCTATTGGATCATTTAGGGTAAACGTCATATTATGCGACTACGCATTACTTTACAGAGAGCTTACAAACTACTAGCCACGTCCTGCCTTACGAACAACTGGTGCAACCAAATAATGTATAGATTTAGTTACAAACTAGCTAGTAGTTACTAAGCCTCTAGTGTGGACTAAACGTTTCTAAGAACTTACGAATGGCTGGTGCAACCCTACAGGAGCTTAAAAGTCAACAAATCAGATCTGTGCAGATTTTAATGATGCTACGACTCATTCATCTAAATCGTATATTGTATTTAGTTATGCCTAAAGGGGTTAATTAACACTTTAATCCACACATTAAATAAAGAAAAAACAAAAGTCACTAACAAATAAGACATTCACAAAAGGAAAAAGGCTATTTTTTCCTTATAAGCGCCGACCAAAACAACACTGTTTACTCTGATAAAGCGTTTAAAGTGTAAACTTTCATCCAGAGCTTGTTTCTGCATCAATCTAGATCATCAGTCCGAACGGACAAACAGTTGTTGCAACTCATACATAATTTATGTTATCGTCGTCCTTGGAAGAAAGCATTAAAGGTTTGGATAGTTAGAAAATCATCCTGCTGTGCCGTGAACTGATAAATATTTCACTCTCGCAGTCTCTCATTGTAAAGCCGCAGTTCTCCTTCACTTTAAAGAGAAAAACAGCATTGATTTAAATGTTAGATGACTGGAAAGAGGTTTGAAATCCAGAAGTCATTAAAGATTGCAATCATGTGATTTTTACTCTGCTGGTGGGTTATTACACAAACACACTCCCTTAAAAGAGAATTAATAAATAAATAAATACAGCATGAACTGATGGAAGTCATTAGACGCTTGATTCAATGAGCTTTAGCAGTTATATTTTTGTTTATCCAGTAATTAAGTGTAACTATCTTATGTTATTATCTTCCCTATTTGTTTGTGCATGAAAACTGGGGACGATTCAGAACAATAGCACATAATTATTTTTAATTAACTGAAAACAATTGCTGAGGTATTGCATGCGCAGCTTGGAAAGGTTAGTGAAAAGTAGTAGTCTTGTGAAAAATAGGATGAGGAAATATTAATGTTATCACATAAGAATGGTGATGATAGTAGCAGAAATAGTTCAGGGCATATAAAAGAGATTGCACACACGGTCTCCAGAACTGCTCTTTTCTCGTCTGTTCAGTCAACAGCAGTTCACACGACACTGTTTAATTGACCTCTATATATCGCATATTCATTCAAATGACATTTCATGCTTCTGTAGCTTGGGAAAACATTGTGAAATGAAAAGGTAAAGCGCTCGTCGTTCTCAAAAGGGTACAGATTTTAGGGTCAAAAATACAAGAAGCATCTGATTTCAATGTACACACTGAGGGAAAGTCAGCTACCGCTTTCTGTTGTTTCTATGTGACATTTATGAGTTAATCTGCAACATACCTCAATAACAGACAAACTATTCACCGGAAATTGTCATCTGAACATGTCTGCCACTTTTGTTCTGACCAACTGAGAAAAACATTACAATACATCGCGCTAACAATTGTGATTAAATCGAACAATCACTTAGCTCATATCACATCACCATGCAAAATATTATTATTGTTATATTTTGTTCTCAAAATGTTATTGTTAACAACATCAGCATTGCGTGACTATGTGTATTAGCATTACATGTAGATTTCAATTTCCGTACAGTCTAATCTCTAATTGTCATACCATTCGGTTTCATTAAGAAATTGTTCTTTTAACCCAAAAAGCTAATAATTCTTCCTTAGAACTGGTTCTGTTTGAAATACAAATCTTGTGTATTCCCACGAAGGCTATCTGTAATCAGATGCACATTTAAAACTGGAATATAATCTAATTTCAGTCACTTACGTGTTTCAATAACACATAATCCTTTCTGGATTACAATCCGCCATCGAAATGATAATTTAATTATTCCAGCTGCTGTGAGAAAAAGCTGTTAACAATCAGCCACCTGCAGGATCCACACACTAGCCGGGACTCTTTATGTTTACAGACGTGACGTAATGATGCAAAGACGAACGGCGGCATGCTTGTATTTCCCGCGAAAGCCTACCAGTACCACTCAAATTAGAAAACATTATTACAAGTTTACAGTTGTGAATCGGGCTAAAGTAACACTGGCTGGTTATCACTGTAAAAAGTGATGCTGACTTAACATAAAAAAAATGTAGGAAACCCGTTGCCTTAAAATTATTAAGTAAATGATAATTAAAAAAAAAAGTTAAGTGACAATTGACAATTCACTTAACTTATACTTTTTTATTATTAATTTAATAATTTTAAGGCAATGGGTTTCCTCAATTTTTTTTAAGTTAAGTCAACTTCACTAATTATTCACAAATCACTAATTATTTAAATAATAGTTATTTTGCTTTACATCCAAAGCAATTTGGCTTCAGAGCAAACTACTCAACTGAGATGGCAAATTGCTACTTCACTGAAAATGTCAAGTCTTTATTAGATAAAGGAGGGGTCGTCGGGGCTGTGTTTCTTGACCTCAGGAAGGCCTTTGACACTCTAAACCATAGAATTCTTTTGTCTAAATTACTAAGTTTTAATTTCTCTCCACATACTTTAAGATGGATTGAATCATACTTGTCAGGTCACACACAGTATGTTAGTATACAGAATTATAATTCAGCTCCCCTAAGTATATCCACTGGTGTTCCACAAGGATCTATTCTGGGTCCTTTACTTTTTACGTTGTACATCAATGATCTTCCATCCGTCTGTCCTAACACTAACATTCAAATGTATGCAGATGACACTGTCATTTATATACACGGAAGTAGTGTGTCACAAGTTGCAAATGAACTTACAGAAACCTTGGTTCATGTTGCAGCTTGGCTAGAACAATGCTGCTTACAGTTAAACATCTCTAAAACAGTGTGTATGTTTATCACCAAAACTAAGAATTTAAGTGTAGTGCCAGATGTATTTGTATCAGGGGAAAGATTACAAGTTGTATCTGAATATAAGTACCTTGGTGTTCTGATTGATTCCAAACTTTCATTTAAGGCGCCGGTTAAAAAGGTCTGTAACCGGGTCAGATTTAGTTTATCAAATTTTAGATTTATTCGTGATTATATGTCGTCTGACGCCGCTCTGATGTATATGCATTCCATGATCATTTCTCATATTACTTACTGTTTAACTACTTGGTCGCAAGCCAGTATTACTACTCTGAAACCACTAGAGTCTTTGTATAAACAATCACTAAAAACTCTTGATAAGAAATCAGTTCAGTTTCATCATTGCTCAATATTAAAGAAATACAATTTGCTAAGCTGGGATAACTTGATCAAATATGTACATATTTGTCTGCTGTTTAAGACTATGCATAGCTTGTCTTCACCACTAAAACAGTTTGTGAATATTAGAACAACTGCTCACCGATCTACAAGGGGTGGGGAAAGAGGGGACTGTATTATTCCTTTCAAAAGAAGTAACTTCAGTCAGTCTGTCTTTTCAGTCAAAGCTGCAAGGCAATGGAACTCCATCCCATCAACAATTAGACGATTACATACTTTTGGCTCTTTTCAGTCTCATCTTAAAAAATGCTCTGTCTTTGTTTTTAGGGTGACCTTTTAACATTCTGTCAAGGGTCTACAGATGAAAAATAGCCTTTTGGGCTAATTCTGGCATGTTTACAGTTATGTTTATTAATGTGCATTGCCCCTGTAAATAAATAAACTAAACTAAACTAAAAAAAAAAAAAAAAAAACGTATCATTTTTTACAGTGATAAGAAGCCTATTTATGAAATATTGTGTGTCATCAAGCAGCACACAGACTCAACCAGAGTAAAACAAGCAACGTTTCACAAAAGTAAAATATTTAATTTTGTTTGGGGCAAATATCTGCTTGAATGCTGAATTTGGGGGCTGTAGCTAACTGCTGTAATCACTGTAAAAAAAAAATGTTGTTTCATATTAAAATAATTTATTACCCCGCTGACTTAAATTTTTTTAGTTTAGTCAACTAAAATATTGCAGTTGTCCTTTAAATTAACATTGAGTATCTTAAATTTTCAAGTTGACTAAACTAAAACTTTTAAGTCAGCGGGGTAACAAATTATTTTAAGTTGAAACAACTTTTTGAAACATCATTTTTAACCAAAAAAAGTTACGTACTGCAGTTTAACTAAAACTAAAACCATAAAAATTACTAAAATTAAAATTAACAAATAAAATGAAATATTTATAAATATTTAAACTTATTTTATCTTAGCTGCCAAGATAACATTTCTGATTTTCAATTAAAGTTAAAGTACTAAAATAACTTAATAACTAAAACTTATTTAAAACAAAAAAAAATGTGGGGGATCTAATTCATAATATTAACAGAAACTAAAACCGTATATCAGTGACACTAAAATAAAACTGGTGGTCAGTTTGTGACTACTTGCACAGAAAACAAACAAAAGAGCCAAAATAACTAACGTCTCGGTTACGTACGTAACCCTCGTTCCCTGATGGAGGGAACGGAGACGTTATGTCGTGACGACATAGGGGATTTACTTGGAAGCCCCAATCATCTCTGACTAGAGAAAACGCCAATGAATATTGGCTAGTGGAATTTGCATACCTGAGCCACTCCCCGTGCACACGGGTATAAATAGGCGACAGGTGCATCCACTGATCAGGTTTTACGCTGAGGAGCCAAGAACGTGTCCCTGGCACCCAGCGATGGTTCAAGATTGTGGCATGGGGACATAACGTCTCCGTTCCCTCCATCAGGGAACGAGGGTTACGTACGTAACCGAGACGTTCCCTATCTGTCGGTCACTACGAGTTATGTCGTGACGACATAGGGGTCTTATGGAAAGCGCCACAACCTGAACCCCGTCACGACCTTGTGGCATGCAGATGTTTGACAAGCGAGCGCGTGACCGACAAATGCCATGCAAAGGTCGCAACCTTCCCGTCGCCCCAGCGCAAATTCGCTAACCTTGGTGCCCGCAGGGACCACTGAGTACATCGCTGCTGGAGATAGCCAAGCCGCTGTTCCTTACCCCAGAGTCGGAAGGGATTTCGACCTTCAATGAAAGATGCTTCACGTCTTTCCTGTTTGTTGTTACAGCTTGGTAGTAACGACGGGGAAGCGAGCCTTCCGGAGAAGGGCGCTACGGAGGCCACATCCTGCCCGAAGGGAGGTACCATGTGGAGACACTGATATGGACTGACCCAGGCCTGGGGCAGTACTACATACGACTGGACCCTGGGGCAGATCCTACCTAGGAGTAGGGAGGAGGGCTGCCAGCAGGGCCTGACAGAGAGTTCTGTCAAAGGGAAGACACGGGTTTACCATGAGGGAAACCTTACCGTGGAAGAATACACGTATGGGATTACCCGAGGGGAATCAAAGCCGTACGGACACCTAGCCGAGTACAGGGGCTGACCGGAGACCCGGGCGAGCAAGCACAAGTACTGGGCCTGGCGTCAGACTGCTCCGCCCAGTCTGACTGCCGGGGGTGCTGGAGGACTCCCCCAGGGTTCGCCGTCCGGGGAACTGAACTGGAGGAGAAAACAGGCGCTCGTATCCCCGGGTGAGGGGGAATGGCGCAGCAAGCGTGACACCAGCCAGTTCTTCCCGCCACTTACCTGTTACCCAACACACGGGAAGAAACTGGCTCAACGCAGAGACTGTAGAATCTCGCGAAGGTGTTCGGTGTCGCCCAGCCCGCAGCTCTACAGATGTCTGCCAGAGAGGCGCCGTGCGCCAACGCATAGGAGGAGGCAACACTCCGTGTGGAGTGAGCCCTCACCCCCATGGGGCACGGCTCGCCTTGGGATTGGAACGCCAAGGCGATGGCATCCACTATCCAGTGGGCCAACCTCTGCTTGGAGACAGCCTTCCCTTTCTGCTGACCACCGTAACAGACAAGGAGCTGCCCAGAGCTTCTGAAGCTCCGGGTGCGGTCCACGTATATGCGCAATGCTCTTACGGGACACAGCAACGCCAAGGCTGGGTCTGCCTCCTCCGAAGGCAGTGCTTGCAGGTTCACCACCTGATCGCGGAAGGGCGTGGTGAGAACCTTGGGCACGTATCCAGGCCGGGGTCTCAGGACAACGTGAGAGTAGTCCGGCCCAAACACAAGGCACTCTTCGCTCACCGAAAATGCTTGGAGGTCCCTGACCCTCTGATGGAAGTGAGTGCGGTCAGGAGCGCTGTCTTAACCGACAGGTAACCGCTACTTACCTGTTCCCTTAGCTCGACTGAGTCCAGCGGCTCACAGGGACCCCTCTGAAGTCCAGCCAGGACGATAGAGAGGTCCCAGGAGGGCCTCAGGGGTAGCCTAGGGGGATACAACCTCCTGGCACCCCTCAGGAACCTCACGATGAGATCATGCTTTCCCAGGGACCGGCCGTCCACTGCATCGTGATGGGCCACGATAGCGGCCACATACACTTTCAAGGTGGAGGGTGACAGCCTACGCTCCAACCTTTCTTGCAGGAAAGAAAGCACTACTCCAATCGTGCATCTTCGGGGGTCTTCTCGGCGAGAAGAACACCAGTTCACGAACAGACTCCACTTCAGTACATAGGCTTGCCTTGTAGAAGGAGCTCCAGCCTGAGTGATGGTCTCTACCACCGCCTGTGGGAGACCACTCAAGTCTGCCGCGTCCCATCCAGGAGCCACACATGGAGGTTCCAGGGTCTGGACGCGGGTGCCAATGGTGCCGAGCCCCTGAGAGAGGAAGTCCTTCCTCAGAGGAATGGGCCAGGGAGGGGCTGTCGCGAGGAGAATGAGTTCGGGAACCAGGTCCGGGTGGGCCAGAACGGCGCGACCAGCAGGACCTGCTCCTCGTCCTCCCTGACTTGCACAGTGTCTGTGCGAGCAGGCTCACTGGGGGAAATGCATACTTGATGCATACCCGAGGCCAGCTGTGTGCCAGTGCGTCCGTGCCGAGGGTGCCCTCGGTCAGGGAGAAATACAGCTGGCAGTGGGAGGACTCGTGGGAAGCAAACAGGTCTACCTGAGCTTCCCCGAATCGACTCCAGATCAGCCGGATCGTCTCGGGATGGAGTCGCCATTCTCCGGGGAAGTGAGCTGTCGTGAGAGCGCGTCGGCCGCACGATTGAGCTCCCCCGGAACGTGGACAGCGCGCAGCGATTTGAGCTGCGTGTGACTCCAGAGGAGGAGATGGCGGGCGAGCTGTGACATGCGGCGTGATCGTATACCCCCCCTCCGGTTGATATACGACACAGCCGCAGTGTTGTCAGTATGGACCAACACATGCTTGCCTAACAGCAGTGGCCGAAACTGCCGCAAGGCTAGATGCACTGCCAGCAGCTCTAGGCAGTTGATGTGCCAAAGCAGTCGAGGCCCGTCCAGAGCCCCGAGGCTGCCTGCCCGTTGCATGTAGCGCCCCAGCCCGTGCTGGAGGCATCTGTTGTGACAACAATATGCCGAGACACTTGTTCTAAGGGCACCCCGGCCCGTAGAAAGGCAAGGTCTGTCCAGGGGCTGAAGGAGCAGCGACACTCCTGTGTGATGTTCACCCGAAGTGCACCGCGGCGCCATGCCCACCTCGGGACTCGGGAGTGCAACCAGTGCTGAAGTGGTCTCATATGAAGCAATCCGAGCGGCATGACTGCAGCTACGGATGCCATATGCCCCAGGAGCCTCTGAAACAGTTTCAGCGGGGCCACAGTCCTGCCTCTGAAGGAACTCAGGCAGTTCAGCACTGATTGGGCGCGCTCTTCCGTGAGGCGCGCCTTCATACTCACCGAGTCTACTCCACTCTAAGAAAAGAGATTCTCTACGCAGGGGAGAGCTTGCTCTTTTCCTAGTTGACCCGAAGCCCCAACTGGCTGAGGTGCCGAAGCACCAGGTCCCTGTGATCGCACAACTGTTCTCGTGTGCGGGCCATGCTCGAGACAGTTGAGGATCCTGATGCCCACTTCCCGTAACGGGGCAAGGGCACCCTCCGCGATCTTCGCGAAGACACGGGCGGACAGGGAGAGCCCGAAGGGGAGGACACTGTACTGCCATGCCCGACCCCCGGACGCAAACCGCAGGAACGGTCTGTGTCGCGGAAGGATCGAAACACGAAAGTAAGCATCCTTCAGGTCGATCGCTGCAAACCAATCCCGGGCTGTATGCATTTGATCATGCGCCTGTGCGTCAACATCTTAAACGGGAGCCTGTGCAGGGCCCGGTTCAGGAGTCGCAATCCAGGATTGGTCGAAGGCCACCGACTTTCTTGGGTACGATGAAATAAGGGCTGTAAACCCCCTGCCTCATCTCGGCTGGAGGGACCGGCTCGATTGCATCCTTGCCAGGAGGACAGCAATCTCCTCGCGCAAGACAGGAGCATTCCGAGCTGCCACCGCAGTCTCGAGAACGCCGCTGAACTTGGGAGGTCGCCTGGCGAACTGAATCGCGTAGCCGAGTCGAATTGTGCGCGTGAGCCAACGAGACGGGCTGGGCAGCGCAAGCCACGCCTCCAGACGCCGTGCAAGTGGCTCCAACGGCACAATCGACGTACCCGCAGTGGTGCAGCGAATGGGAGTAAGGCTGGATGGTACAGAAGGCCCTGCGTTCTGACTCATCCTCGCAGAACTCCCTGAGTCCCTGTAGGGACTGGCTAGAAGTGCGTGGGGAAGCACTGCGTCCCCGAACCGCACTCTCTTGGCCGCTGGCAAAATGGGTCGCGGGTGAGAGTGAGGAAGCAACGCGTCGCACACTGTCGACCCGTGGACCTAAAAACTCGGAGGAAAGGGAATTGCTCTTACTTGATAATGTGGGTACCGCTGGCCCTTGAGCCAGCGGCGGAACAGAATGAATGATTCTCCCCCTGCCCTCCTTCGGGGGAAGGAGTGGCGCTGTCCTCGCCATCTCCTGAGATCAAGCAGGCTCCCACATCTCCGGGTTGCCTGTGTCAGGGCCGCTTTATCGCCTCTCTGGACGACATAGGGGCCAGCTGGAACACAGGGGGCGCCGCGCTCCTGCGAGAGGCTCGACGCGCCGGCTTACGATTCAGCACGGGGCGGAGCCGTTACTTACCTGTTCCCTAACTCTGGAGGGCACAGGAGGGCGCCCACGGCGACAAGCAGACTGGGTCTTGCTCTGCGGCGGAGCGGTGCATCACGCCGGGGCAAGATGTGTTGCCTCGGTCTGCTTCTGTACTGCCGAGAACTGCTGGGCACAGTCCTCGACAGTGTCGCCGAACAGTCAAGCCTGCGAGACGAGAGCGTCGAGAAAGCTCACTTTGTCGACATCGCTCCTCTCAGCAAGGCAGAGCCATAGATGGCGCTCTTGGACCACACCTGTGGACATCGCCTTCCCGAGGGTCTGCGCTGCGACTTACCCTGCCCGTAGGGCGAGGCCAGTCGCTGAGCGCAGTTCCTGCTTCAACCTCGGGTTGGTACTACCCTCGTGCATTTAATGCCATGGCTTGGTGTGCACGCAGGATAGCCTTGGCATGCAGCGCAGAGGCGGCTTGGCCCGCAGCACTGCAAGCCTTGGCCGCGAGAGCGGCCGTAGCTTACAGGCTTTGGACGGGAGACGAGGACAATTCCTCCAAGTGGCGGCGTTTTGCAGGCACAAGTGCACTGCAACCGCACTCTCCACCTGGGGAATGTCGACGTACCCCGTAGCCGCCCTGCCATTGAGGGTAGCGAGGATGGAGGAGGCAGACGAGCCGCTTCTGGCCGTAAAAAGGGGCCGTCCACCACTTCATCAGCTCCTCGTGCACTTCCGGAAAGAAAGGAACCGGGGCAGGGCGTGGCCGAGAGCCACGGCCCGTGCCGAGGAGCCAATCATCTCACCGCGAGGGCTCGGGACTAGGAGGTGTGCACGCCTCCAGCCCCGATCTCGCGGCGGCCCGGGAAAGCACGGCTGTCAACTCTGGGTCTGATTCGGCGGCGGCCGCGACACCCGAGGGGTGCAGCTTCGCCGAATCTTCATCCTCAGAGGACGATTGCCCATCCACCGATGCCGCGATCGACATCTGATCCTCTATCAGCGCGCCAAATGAAACGCTGGGCACGCCGTGAGACGGCACAGCAGAATCACCGGGGAGCCGCACAGAACAGCTGCTGCGGGAGGAGTGAAAGGTCCGTGGGGACTGACCCGGCGGAAAGCTCTCACTGTAACCTCAGATCGCCCAGAGCACTAGCCGATGGTTCTCTGCTCGTGGCAGAGAAGCCAGCGCGGGTAGTGACAGAGGGAGCCTCTCTCATCCCCGAGAGGAGAGAGAGGCGCGATCGCAGCGCTGCCATGGTTACACGCTCAGAACGAACGCATAAACCATCCACGAACGCAGCTTCAGCGCGCTGGATGCCCAGACACTGAAGACAATGATCGTGGCTGTCGACAGAGGATAGGAAACGACCGCAACCAAGAGGACACGGCCGGAAC
>CM041798.1:26996465-27026465 GCA_023376895.1 Aspiorhynchus laticeps
ATTGGAAACATGAGCACAGAATAAAGTATTTTGAAGAATGTTTGAAACCAACCAGTTGATGGTAGCCATTAACTTCCATAGTATTTATTTTCCCCTGCTATAGAAGTCAATGGCTACCGTCAATTGTTTGGTTATTAACGTTCTTCAAAATATCGTCTTCTGTGTTCAACAGAAGAAAGAAACTAACACAGATTTGGATCAACATGAGGGTGAGTAAAAGATGACAGAATCTTCATTTCTGGGTGAACTGTTCCTATAAGAGCCTTTCAAAATATAGTCAAGCATCTTCTCTACAGTGTTTTCACAGTGAAGCCATAGAAGAGCCGTTTTTACTTCCCCAAAGAACCTTATAGTGAACAGTCCTTTAAACAACTTTTTTTATTTTTTTTTATGTGAAAAATGTTTTAATAATCTAAAGTAGGGCTGGACAATATGGCCAGAAATATTCCCACAATATTTTTTTTTTCCATATCATACAATATTGATATTTATCATTATATTCATTTCCCATTATAATGGTGAAGGAAAAGATTTAAACATGTCTGTTAGATTAGAATGTAAACATAACTTGTCAGTTCACAATTAAACTTCACAGAGTAACATACCTTTTAATTAAGGGCCTCATGAAATCCATTTTCACCCAAATCCTATTAAAACTATCTCTAAACTACCTCTATTAAATAAATAACGTGATTCTCAATTTATGCAGAATGGTGCAGCTCTTAAATGAGTCCAGTTTTATGTGGCCTGCTTTTTGTTTTTAGTCGCACTTTATTTTAAGATCCAATTCTCACTATTAACAAACCATTAACTATGACATTTGCCTCAATAAACTCCTAATTTGATGCTTATTAATAGTTAGTAAGGTAGTTGTTATGTTTTGTTATTGGCTAGGATTAGGGATGTAGAATATGTGCTTTATAAGTGCTAATAAACAGCCAATATGTTAATAATAGGCATGCTAATAAGCAACTAGTTAATAGTGAGAATTGGTCCCTAAACTGAAGTGTTAATGTTTTTTTGTTTTTTTTTACCACTTGATCAAAACTGGAATCCATAAACAGAATCTGAATCAAAATTCAAACGATACCCAACACTATTAAAAACATGCACTGCTGTCATCACCTTAAATATCCAGAGATTATAATTGTTATCCACATACATATATATAGTTTACTGCCCAGCCCTATTCTGATGAACATAGTTCTTCTATAAGGAACCTTTTGTGCAGATATTTTGAATCATCAATTCCAGTAAATAACCTTTATGAGTGTAAAGCTGCGTATCAGGATTCATTTCAACGAGAGCACTGGAGCAATACGGCGAATATATATCTAAACCAAATCCAGACGGGACATTTAACAAAAGCAATGTCGCTTTTATCATCAAATCAAACTCAACAAGTGCGTGATATCACCCACGAGCAAATGCATTCTCAATTTCTAATCAGAAATTACGAGTTAACACGTAACGAATCGTTCCAAGTGCTCTCCGGAGAACACGAGCTCCTGGTTGGGAATCGCTGAAACGATGCTCTTCATGACTAGAAATGGATTCATATCCCTGAGAGCGAGAGATAGTCAGAGTTTATTGTGTGTGTGAACCCTGCAGCCCTCCACATCAAAGAGCGTGATAGTGACCGAGCTCTCGCACAAAGAAACTGAGAGAGCAGCAGAAACCGCTGCTTTTTTCCTGAATATGAATTGGAGTGCCCTATGATACATGAGGGCTTTGCTCACATTCAGGCAGGATCTCACAGCAATTAATCACTTTGTTTATCTTCCCGGCTGTTATTCTCGCAGCCTGGCCATTCTGCACACATTGTTTCAGGAGAAAGTGCCTCCCCGCCATGAATTCTTATTAGTGGAGTAAAAATAGCAGAAGGAGAGCTGAATGTGTGCAGCAGGGAGAGGCCGAGAGATGAGCGCGTGTAAACCCAGTGTAACTCTGTCAGTCTGTTTGCTGTGTTAAATTACCTGAAGGAGAAACAAACACTCTTATTTGACTGATGTGTTCAGAGCGTGGTGTGGAGAGTCACGTTTTCCTTGATTGTTTAACTGGCTTTAGTGCTCCGCTTGGTGCCGCTTGCAAGAAATACACTCATATTTCATTGAAGTGTAGTTTGGTTTAAAGGTCTGTAATGACTGAAGCATCCGTCAATGGCAGCAGCTCGGCTGGAGCAGGACTGGAAAAGCGTGATTCGAAGTCTGCTAACCTGTTTCATGGGAGTTCGATTCTGCTGCATGTTGTTGTTGTTGTTGTTGTTGTTTTGTTTAGTGTTTTTTTTTTTTTTTTTGATCCAATCATCTCAGCTGTAAATGGCATATGACTAATCACTCTCACTGATAAAAAATATTTTGTGGCGAAGTAAATACTACAGAAAAACAAATGTAATTTCTAAATAATAATTAATATATTTAGTTCAGGCAAGAATTTAAAAAAAGAGTAAATTCAATATTAGTACTCAATTTAAGCATGTAGAATTTAAAGTTTGAACTTATAAGTATATTTTACTTGGAATTGTTTGTTATTTTTACAAAGATAGTTTAAGTAAATATCAAAGTCATGATCCCGTTGTTCCCATCATGCACTCGGGCATGAATAATTAATAAAGTTTTTTTTTTTTTGCTGTTTTCGAGATGTATTTACACTGTTTTATGGGTGCTTGTGTTGTTAGGTTTTAGTAACTTGCTGTTTTGTGACATCTGGAGTTCATTTTCTACTCAAAATGACCCATTCATACTCAAACACTGATTGTCAGGTCATTGTGATCATGTGCCAAGTATCTCTGTGTTCATTCAGTTAGTAACTATATTGAGCCGACAGATTACATTCAAAAGAATAACGAGCTGTCTATTTGCTTACATACTTAACCACATGCTTTAGAGGCATTTTTTTATTTTTTCAGTGCTATGTTGTTTGATTAAAGTTTACAAACCGCGACTGAGTGAAATGTGCTTGAGTATTGCAGGGTAAACTTAAAATAATTAAGTAGAAATTACTCATCAAACTCTACATAGCCATGTTAAATTTACTTGTTTCCTTTGCTAAGTAAATTTAAGTAAATTGTACTTAATTCTGTATTTAAATTTTACTTAAAAAATACGCGTGCAAAAAACATGCAAAATAAAAATTAAGTAAATTAAACTTGTTTTTTTTTCAGCTGCAAAAAAATGACACAGCCGGAACCGACAGAACACAAACAGTCCTGAAGCCTTCACTAGTGTCAATATAAGGGGAAAATATCAGGTTTTGTGCGTGCTATTAAAGGGATAGTTCACCCAAAAATGAAAATTCTGTCATCATTTACTCACCCTCAAGTAGTTCCAAACCTGTATGAATTTATTTGTTCTGCTGAACACAAAGGAAGATATTTTGAAGAAAGTGTGTAATCAGGCTGTCTTGGGGCACCATTGACTTCCATAGTAGGAGAAAAATACTGCTCTGTTTCCCTCATTCTTCAGAATATCTTCCTTTGTGTTCAGCAGAACAAACACATTCATACAGGTTTGGAACTACTTGAGGAAGAGTAAATGATGACAGAATTTTCATTTTTGGGTGAACTATCCCTTTAAGAGCCCTTCAAACTATAATCAAGTATCCACTATATATAGCATATACCAGGGATGCCACAATTCTCAATATAACATTGAACCTGCTCAGCACAACATCCACGGTTCACGTTTCCATGTGTTTTATTTCTCTCAGAATTGCCTGTTTTTGTGTGTCAATGAGTTTATGTGCTGAAATGAGGAAACGCATTTGAAACATGCATTTGAAAAAGAAACACACGGCAAACATCTACCGCTGTAAAGACTTGTAATCAGAAGCATTTCTAAAACTGTTGTCCAACAAAAGAGAACATAACATGTTTTTACTCCACAACATCAGTCAAATGTTTGAAATAACTTCCTTGTGTGATCTGATGTGGCTTATCACAGAATGAGGCAGAAGATATAGTCTATACTGTAATAAAGGCTATATCGATTAGCAATGGATTACAAATATACACCATTGTGAAAATCTCCGAGATGGCTTGAAGAACACAGTTAACTATACAATGTCACAGTCAAGTGTTTATTGTCTTTGTTTTCATCATTCAAAACATTTCTATCGTTTTATTCAGTCACAGCGAGAGCTGGAAGCCTTTATCCGTATCAGGGATTTCCTGAAGCTCATCAGTTCTGTTACTGTTGTGATGCATATGAATGAAACAGACATTAAATGTGTTTATTTATAGCACTCCAAATTGTCAACAAAAAAAAAATAGTAAAAATAATACTTCTCTCAAAAGAAATTTTAAGTTGACGTATAATAACCCATGTTTTTCTCTCCAGTGTACAGAAGTGTACAGGAGTTTTGTGTTGTTCATTTGTATTAAAAATCACATTTTAAATAGCAAAAAACACTAATGTGTGAAGCCATCAGAACTGAACAGAACTGAAAACCACGGTTAAAAAAACAAGGTATGTATTGAACCATGCATCCCTAGTACAGGTATATACATAAAATTATTTTCAATAATATTTTAGATACTATTATATAAAATAACATTTAAATACACTACCATTTAAAATTGGGGGTCAATTTTAAGTAGTTTTTTTTTTTTTTTTTTGCCATGTTTTCAACAGAAGACTCTTCTGCTTACCAAGGCTGCATTTATTATTTTTTTTCAAAAATACAGTAAAAACTTACTCAAAATACTACTCGTCTTCAGAGTCACATGATCTTCAGAAATCATTCTAATATGCTGATGTTCTGCTCAAGAAACATTTCTGATTATTATCAATGTTGAAAACAGTTGTGCTGCACAATATTTTTGTGGAAACCGTGATATATTTTATTTTTCAGGATTCACAGATGAATAGAAAGTTCAAAGGAACAGCATTTATTTGAAATGGGAATCATTTGTAACATTATACATGTAATTACTGTCACTTTTGATCAGTTTAATACATCCCTTAAAAAATAAAAGTAATAATTTATTTAAAAAAAAAAAACTACTGATTTCAAACTTCTCATCAGTACTGGGTGCATATATTTTTAAAGAGTTACTACTAGCCTATATAAGTCCTCAACATGAACTAAACTTCAATTTGACTTCATTTGGTCTCTAAAATGTTGTGTTTTATGTTGTTGTTTTTTTTTGTAAACCATAAAATGTCTGCAACAGTGTTTTACAGGGAGCCTGTTTCCATCACAACAGACAATTAACCTGTCCACCTCTAATGCCTATAAAAAGCCCCTGTATTTATATGAATTTATGCTTATTTAATTGGATTTGTGTATCAATTTCATTAAAATTGGCTGCTCTCTTTTGAGCGATATATCCAATTTTAAGCTGTCAGTGTAACTTACAGGCTGGAGGATAATGTGATGATACTGCTGTCTCTCACAAGCCTTGATCTGTAATCTAATATAGAGGAAGATTTCCTGCTGTGAGACTTCAACCGTTCAGATAACAAAGGTTACTTGATGAGAGAGAAAGATCCAAATGGGAAGCATAAATACAACTCACAAACGAAGATAAACAGGAGAGGAACTTTGGCTCTGTCCTGCATGTCTTATTTTCTCTTGAGCCAATTCATGTTTTGCTTTTGATGTAGTGAAAAAAGGCAAAACAGCATGATTGATTTGATTCTTTTTTGTTGATTCCCGAGCTCAAATTTTACTGAAGGGGAAAAAAATGATCACATATTCAGACCGAAGTAAACAACGTTACCTGATCATTACAGCCTCTGCTTCATCCCCGGCTAATTTCTCATTTTACCTTATCTTACCTTCTAGAAAGCCAGAAAAGGCTTTTAGGACGAGGTGTGAAATTGAAATGCGAGCACAAGATAACTACAGCCACATTAGGAGCCAAAACACTTTAACCTTCGACTCAAAATAAAGAAGAATGTCCCGACACACTTATCTAAATGGCTAATGATCTATACCACAAAACATCGATTCTGATCTCATCCAGAATGACAGGGACTCGGTGGCTGGTTTTCTGTTTTTTTGTGTTTTTTTGTTTGTCTGCAGTGAGCCGGCTTGGCTGGATTCCCACGGTGACGGCAGAGAGAGAGAGGCTGAGACGGAGAGGTTTGGCAGAGGAAAAAAACACAACAGAAACAGAGAACTCAGCGGGGGATTCATACGACACATGCAACAATTACAGCCGGCGCATTCAGGAGCCGATGCTCATTCACCTCTCCTCCGTCCCCCAGAGAGAACATCTGTCCAGCCGTGGAAGAGACCCAGCACGCCACGCCGACATGCACTTCATTGGCTGACACAGATCTTCATGCCAACTTATGTTACATAATGCAAATAGAAGCAAAAGTAAATAGATAAAAAAAAACATGTTATGATCACTGTCTAAATAAAAAGTGTGCATATTTTAAGCTACATCTGAACTAAGTAGCATGGATTTGTCTAATCCTTTAGCAAATTCTTCAAATCAAACTAGTTCAGTCATTAAACCTGCAAAGTGTCTGTACAAATCCGGCTTCTTTTGGTACAAATCTGCACCATTTGCATCCAAAACCATTTTAGTGCATCCTAAAACATGCTGACTTGCATTGTGTGTATATCACAGAAGTTATCTTAAATTAATATAGAAGCAAAAGTGAATAGATTAAACAAGTATGTTATGATAATTAATGTTAATGCGTTACAATATTGCGTTGCTCCATATAGAAGTAACTGATTACGTTACTTGGTTACTTTTATGGAAAGTAATGTGCTATGTTACTTTTGTGTTTCTTTTTAAATCTGGGCAGGGCTTGCTTGTTTCATTTTAATGTAAAAAGTTATATTTTTGGCAAATGTAAAAGCCCTTTCACATCAAAAGTGAAGATAATCATCCTCAGGCTGAAAGAAATGTTCATTCAAAAACTCAAACAAACCTTTCAGCTGTGCTGCTGTTCTGGATTGCATGAAGAATAGGACGCAGGAGAAGGAATACAAAATAAATTAAACAAATGTTATGTTTATCTAAGTCATTTTTGCTTATTAGTATGCTGGATCATCGAAGGTCAGCAACAAAGACACTGGTTAAAAATAGGATTAAATACATAAAGGATATCTGTGTTATTTACCATATTTAATCCTAGAAGGTTTGCATCTTGAAGGTATGCGTTTATTCATTTTGAGGAACACTGAATGTGTTTTTGTGCATGTGAGATGAGTAAATGCATGTTCATACTGTATTTAGTCTAGAACTACAGTAAGATCGTGTTCACACACAACGCTCTGATTTCTGTCACCATGGCAACACCAGAGCTGTCACTCAATACATCAGAAACAATGTAATTAATTGAAAAAGTAACTCAGATATTTCCTTCTAAATTAAAAAGTAATGTGTTATTTTACTAGTTACATGGAAAAAGTAATCGGATTACATAACTTGCGTTACTTGTAATACATTACCAACAACACTGATAATCAGTGTCTAATTCAGTTAATTTAAATTAAAAGTAAGTTCAAGTTCAAGTTTTGAAAAGTATGCATTAGGGATGCACCGAATGTTTGGCAACTGAAATTATTCAGCCGAAAATAGCAACAACAAAAAAAAGCTCTTTTGGTGTTTGGCCGAATAAGCGATCAAATAGAGGCACTAATGCTGCAAACATGTCGGCAGTGTGGAAGCATTTAAAAGTGTCAAAGAAAGACGCAAAAATCATTACAAGAACCGACAGCGAGAGACGGTTTAGTGCTGCATGGTATGTCTCCGATGAGAAGAGGAAGGGGTGTTTGTTGCTGGTTACTGTACGGTGATTGAAATTGCGAAATGGCCTTAAGCAATTAGTAAATAAACTGCAGAATGTTATGTCTTCTAATATATACACACAGCGCTGCGCTCTCTGCTTGTTAGCCAGGGTTCGAAGTCCAAATCTGCGCTGAAGCAGAGTTACTCTCAGTTGCTCGGTAACATGTTTATGATTTTTTTTTTAAAGGCATGTGACAATGCGATACGTGCAACAAACATCTTCCCAAATTTGTAATGAGAATCATTTATAAATCTGCTGTAACCCAGCAGGCACCAGACGTCTATGTAACGTCAGGTTGACATTGGACATGACGTCGTTCAGATGTTGAATTTTGGTTGAAAATGAAAATCGGGTTGACATCAATATTTGACGTTAATTTGACGTTGACTTAACGTTGGATTTTGGTTACACAACCTAAAAACAACTAAATCTCAACGTCAGCTGACGTCGGTATTGGACATCAATTTAACATTGACATGAGATGTTGAATTTACATTGAATTTTGGTCACCCGACGTCGCAACCAAAATTTAACCAAATATCAACGTCTTATGATGTTGTGTGACTGTTTTGTGCCTGCTGGGAAAGAAGAAGCACTGAGGACTACAACATTACAACAGCTCTATAAGTACATTTATTATAATATTCACACATAGTGTTCAGATTGGGATCTGTAATATTTTCTAATGTTTTAAAATAATTATCTTCTGTTGAGAAAGGCTGTGTTTATTTGTACAGTAAAAAACAAACAAACAAAAAAAAACATGCCTGATTCAAGAAGAGGGTCTCAAAAATGGCAAAATATTATTTTACAAACTCTGCTAGAATGTCAAAGTAAAGTAAATATTTGTAAATGGTTGTTTTGTAATTGATTTTTGCAAGCCGGTGCATCCCTAGTATGCGTATTTTTAGCAATGCCTGAATGAAATGACATGGATTTGTCTAATCCTTTAGCAAATTCTTCAAGCCAAACTAGTTCAGTCATTAAACCTGTAAAGTGTCTGGTATAAATCTGCACCAGTTGGACCCAAAACCTTTTTTAGTGCATCCCAAAACTCATATGCCTCAAATTTCATCAAAGGTTCATGAATGATAAAGCATAATAACAATAAAAATCATGACAAATGCATGCAATAACTAAAGGTCGACCGATAGTGGATTTTACCAATACCAATAACTAGGTCGATTACCGATAACCAATTAATCAACCAATAGTTTTTCAAATGGATACCGAATGAAAACTAAAACAGTTAAAAAAAAGTTAACAGACTCGAATTCAACATTTGAAAATGTATTAGTAAATGCTGTAATTAACACATCTAACAATGTCAAATACTCCTACAGCATTTATTACCCTTAGTTAATGTTACAAATGGCTAAAGAAAACCACGATTGGCTGTTGTATGAGCATTAAACAGTGTGTTCTTGCTGTCAGATCTCTCTAATTCACTAGAGGACTAGACAAATTCATTCTGTACCAGATCCAGACTGTTCTGGCACAAATTAAGCCTTCCTTTACCAAACCATATTCTGAGTAGGGTGCATATTTTTGGTTATGTCTGAATGAAATAACATGGATTTGTCTAATCCTTGAGCAATTCTTTTTCAGGTCAAACTACCCGGTGCCTAGTACAAATCTTGCTTCTTCTGCTACAAATCTGCACTATTTGGATCCAAAAATTGTAATGCATCCCAAACCTCATATGAGTTTCGTGAAAAATTAAGCAGAATAATAATCCAAATAATGTCAAAAATGTGCAATAACCCCACAACTAATATCATATCTTACCATGGCACATATACAGACACATATTGAGTTTCTCTCAAAAGCCTAAAATTCATGGAAATCAGCATCTCTTTTACTTCCAAAACAATCTTATTCATAAAATTACACAATCAAGCATCTCATGCTGACATGATCTCAAATATCTCAAAAGCTATGTTAAATAACTCATATAGGAGCAAAAATAGATCATTAAGCTGCATTAAGATCAGAGTCTAGTTCAGTATATCTAAATGGCATTCTCTGTATAATCCACTTGGCACTTGTTTACCGTTCATGCAAACTAAACACAACATTGAGTCGCTGTTGTATGAGCATTAAACAGTGTGTTCTAGCTGTCGGATCTATTGAGCTTCAAATAACAAACAAAAGCACCTCTATGTTTAATTAATGATGGCAGTATTTAGAGTACAATTAGCAATTTGTGTTAGTCAGTCTCCAGATATGAAATACAATAGACTAATTTCTGCATCCATTAGCAAATATTTGTTGTATCTCAGCAAAGTTTGTGGAGAAACGTATACACTGGAGTCTGGATACGCATGCATTAGAGTAACAGCAGCAGTTTTGAGTCATTCAACGGACCGAACTGAAAGCCGTAGCTGGAGAGTCGACCTCACGCGTGTGATCACACCTTTAATCCAGATTACTAAATGCTGGCAAGAGTTCAAACTCACAGTTTCATGTAATTAACTCTAATCTAACGTCCCAGGGAAGTGAGAGAAAAATCGGACAGCATATATTCTCACGCTCAAATAACCTGTGACTTTGGCAGCTGGGTAATGAGAGTTATTTAAAGTGCGAACGAGTCGCCGGCGATAACGGCCTCACTGGGGTCATACATATAAAGCGTGGCAATTTCCATGTGGCAAATATCCTCTCTACAAACATCAAGGTAATTACTCTCCAAACTGCCGAGCTCCAACTAGCATTCGATTCTGAGGCTGATTGTTTGTTTTGTTCAAAATGGAGCTGCTTTTATTATTGCAGGTCGAAAACCACCGCAGCTTTGTTCTGAGGACAAAAATATCCTGAAATTGAAATGCATGATGTCCTGTGCGGCTTTATCCTTTGCATTGACACAAACATCTACATTATTAAGGATGTCAGAAAAAAGGAGTGATTCATTGTTTCTCGTGAGTTCATGTAGAAGCAAGAGTTTTTTGAAGGTGAATTTAAGAGTTTTTAAAAACCTTTTTAAGACCAATTAAAGAAAGCTTGAGGAATACGTTGAAGGAAACACGATATACTTCTCTCAATGTAAATATGTAATGAGAACACAATGAGTTACATAAGCAGCACAAAGTTCGAAAATACAAGTTCAATTATTTTTAATTCAATTTACAAAAAAAAATAGCTTAACTAGAATATGAAAATTATGAATATGAATATGATTCTGCTTAAACTGCAAAAAAGTGATTTTTATCTATTTATTTTACTGGTGGATATATCTAAAGATTCTTAAATCAAGATAAATTTACTTGAGAAGCAAAATAACGAAGAGAAGAAGATGAGAAATCTGAGAAAAGATGACAAAATGAAGTGAGTTTATGGTTAAAATAAGAATATCTGCCAATGGGTTTAGAATAAAAAAGCAAGAACAAGTTTTCATACTTCAGTAACAGATATTTGTTCTTTTTTAACATAAACTCACTTGACTTTGTTCAATTTCTCAGAAAACAAGACTTCTTTGTTTTATGTTACATCTTCAGTGAATGTGTCTTGATTTAAGTATTTTTAGATATTTACATTGGAGAACAAGACAAAAACACTGAGGAAGATATTCATATTTTGCAAAGCATGCAACATTTAATGCTATGACTTTATGAATTTAACACTTTCTGTCCCAAATAACGACATTTTTAATGTCGTAGGGTGAATTAAGACTTTTAAAGAACTTTATGCACCACAGAAACCCTGAAAAAGTCTGGTTTTCTAAAAAAAAAAAATATTAAAATTAACTAAATTATGATCAAGTAAAAAACAATAATAATAATAAAATATCTGCTCAGAAAAATTAACTTTATTCAAAAGGAAAAATTTAAGTTTTTAGATATTTGTATTGGAAAATAAAACAAAAATACTGACAAAGATTGCAATACATGCAACATTTAATGTCATTACTTTGTGAATTTAAGACTTTCTGCTCCAATGTAAGGTTTCTAAGGCCTTAACTTGTGGAAGGGCAAATGAATAGCCTACTTTTAAGACCTGCAGAAACCCTGAAGGAAATAAAACATATAGACGACCATTTCAGTCCTTCGAGCGGCAGTTGAGTCGATAAATGAGCCTGCTTTGCGAGAGACACAATCCTCACCCTTAACACAAGACAAATTGAGTTCCAACATTTTCTATTTAAAGCCTCCTCATTTCCGTAGGAATGGAGAATCTTCCCAATTCCCCAGCCTTTTGCCAACAGCTTAGTGTGACATATTGCTAATCTGGTTATTATGCGAGTTATCAGGCGTCTCACTGTAACTGCAGCACGACAGATATTACACTGATTTCATGTGTGTCTCGCTGCAATAACTCTGCGCTGAGCGAATGAATGGCTGACGGTGACCGCCGCTCTTCGGCTGCCACTGCCAACTTATTGGCTCACGACGCTTCATTAACCCGCCCGAGGCTCGATGAGCGGATTACAACCTAAACAGAGATAATGAAGGAGATGTGGTCGGCTGCTTCAGCGATTGTCTATCTACTCTAGTCATGCAGTGGCTGGTTAACTAGATGACTAAAACCAATGGGAAAACTCACTAGAGGACTAGACGGATTCATTCAGTTCATTCTGGTTACCAAACCATATTCTGAAAAGTGTGCATATCTATGTTACGTCTGAATGAAATAACATAGATTTGTCTAATCCTTGGGCAAATTGTTCAAGTCAAACTAGTTCACTCATTAAACCTGCGAGGTGCACAAATTCATCTTATTTTGGTACAAATGTGCATCATTTGGATACAAAACTTATTTTAGTGAATCCCAAACCTCATATGCTTCAAATTTCATGAAAAGTTAAGCATAATAATAATAATAATAAAAATGCAATAACCCACAAAAATATAATAAATCACATCTCACCATGGCACATATACAGACACTTGAGTTTCCCTCAAACGCATAACATTTATGGAGAATATAATCTCCTTTGATTGCAAAATAATCTTCTTTGCACAATTACACAAGTCCTAGAAGTCTCACAGTGCATCATGCAAAATGTGGATATCTTAAATATCTCACAAGTTATGTTTAATACTTAATAGACAGCAGAAGCAAACATAGATTAATAGATTAAAAAGCAGGCATGTTATGATCAGTGTCTAATACTGTACATCTGTATAATCCACTTGGCACTTGTTTAACATTCATGCAAACTAAAGAAAAAATGAGTTGCTGTTGTATAAGCATTAAACAGCACAGTCTAGCCGTCTCCTTTGTTTGCAAAATTATCTTATTTACCTACACAGTCTTAGAAGTGTTACAGCATGTCATGTGGATATCTCAAATATTTCAAAAGCTATGTAAAAATATATATATATATATAGTTCAGCTATTAAACCTGCAAAGTGCACAAATCTGGCTTCTGCGCCATTTGGATCAAACCCTTTTTTAGTGCATCCCAAACCTAATATGTCTCAAATTTAATGAAAAATTAAGTAAAAATGCTGAAACCAATGGCAATTGTGCAATAACACCACCAAATGTGCAATAACACCACAAAATCTATATAATAAAATGTAGCTATGCAGTTTAACCATATTATACATCCCGCCTTACCATGCATTCATAAGCATTGAGTTTCTCTCAAGAGTCTTAAATTTGTGGAAAGTAGAATCTCCTTTGCCTGCAATTTAAGCTTATTTACACAACAAAACTATAGACACTGTGTCAAACCATAAGTTAAACTGCCTGACAGTTTTGTTTTTTAAATGAGAGCAATATTTTGTCACATATCATCGCTTTCTTGAAGTGTTGATTAAGTGCTGAACGCATTCTTTTTTATTTATATTACATAAACGGCCTCTTCCATGACTTTTACAAATTAGAAAAACTTACTTTTTTAAAATAATGAACGCTAAATTATCTTAAGCTAGCATCCCTCTGAACTTATTGAAGTTATAAATGTATGTGTTTCTCTCAGATGTCTTGCAGGAAAGTGCCACCACTGCATTTGTGACTCTTAGCGAGGACTGAGTCGTTTTACATCAGCCTCCCATCTGTTTCCTGGACCCTCAATGCTGATGAGGTCTCCACTTTCACAGCGTCAGCTAATTAAGAACTGGATACCTGGACAAAAATCAGATAGCACCTTTAAGGGAGTTTTAAAAGAAGACGAGGCAGTCAGGGCACAACCCTGTGATTAAAGAGGCCGGGAGCCGCTGAGGATATAAATTGTAATAATGATGCTAGAATGTGCCATATTGATCTTCACCTCCTCTGATAAGACTTACTTCATTTCAAAGTAGACACTTCCAGCTTTCTCTATAGATATAACTCTCATGTCCGTGTGTTGAGTTTTCGCTGAGTTACAGTTCATTTTAGTGACGTTTTTTGAAGAGCAGCTCGCGGAGATGGAGAAGACAAAGAGCGCATCCTGGCCGGTTGCATAAACTGTTTAGACTAGTCTTAAAAAGTTAGTCATCTAATTTTTTTTCTTCAAGACTGGACAGAACTTTTTAAATTCAGTTATGAAAAGGTAGATTGGTCTTACTTGTATTGGAAAAGTAAGACTGATTACCCCTTGGCAACTGCTAGTTGGTCAAACTAGTTCTTAAGACACAGTCTTAACATGGTGGCTAAGTTTATGCAACTGGCCCCTGTTTGTTTTCTTTTTTTTTTCGAAAACCACAAAGTTTTGTTGTTATTGTGAGTGCACACAAAAATAATAGACACTTCAAAGTTTCAATTGATGTATAACACTTATCTGTACGACCAAAATCGACGGAGTATTTTTAATGTCTTTTGCACTGGTCTTAAAAAAAACGAGTTGGTATCGCCGGCGATACGGCCGTCCCCCCATTAGGGTTAAAAAGTACACTTTTAAAAAATGCAGATTGTAATAATGTCTTATTTTGATGTGTTGAAAGCACATGTAAAGTACTTGATTATCATTTTAACGGATACAATTTTTTGTGTGATATTTAACATTTCATTTAAAATTAATATATTTTAAACATACTAAATTGCAACTTCATCTTTTCAAATGTGAATTGCAAATATTTAAATACATGACTATGTGGTCAGTGTCAGAGGACACTGCTACTCCTGCAGCACTCTCCAATAATTTCTCATAGTCCCACACTCCCCATCTGACTGGAAGAGGTGGTGGTACTGGTCTGCTTATCGCTAATGATTGGAAATGTATTCCTTTACCTTCTCTGGGTATTAACAGCTCATTTGAGTCACATTCAGTCACTATTACCCACCCTTTTAAAATCCATTTTGTAGTTGTTTATCGACCTCCAGGACCACAAGGTAAATTCTTGGATAAATTAGATGTGTTGCTCTCAACCTTTCCTGAGGATGGTACTCCCCTAGTTATGCTTGGAGACTTCAACATCCACCTAGATAAACCTCAGGCTGCAGACTTCCACACTCTACTTGCCTCTTTTGATCTCAAGGGAGTGTTAACTACGGCTACTCACAAATCAGGCAACCAACTGGACCTTATTTACACACGACACTGCTCCACTGATCATGTGCTGGTTACTCCACTGCACACCTCGGATCACTTCCTCCTCACTCTTAGGGTGTTTTCACACCTGTAGATCGGTTGCTTTGTTCCGAAACAGGGATTAAAATTATTACAATGTTGCTTTTTATTCTTGGTGCGGTTCGCTTTCACACGGCAAAGTTTCTAAAGGGACCACAATTATTAATACAAGTCACGTGCGAGTAAACTGTCCTCTCATTGGTCAAAGTTCCACAGAGCTGGAATGACAATAAACATGATTCATTTGGAAAGAGAGGCAAACAAACTCGCTCTCTCTCTCACACACACACACACACACACACAAGTCAGGATGGACCGACAACAGCTTTGAGGGCTTATTGTTGTTGTTTTTTGTAGCTGTCGATATATTTATTAATTTATCATTTTGATCAGGAATCCAGGATTTGTCGGGAAAACATTGTTAAAATGCTCCTACTATGAAAAGCAATAAGACGGCATTATAATATGAAAAGGCGCTCTTTGATTTTGAATGGTGAAGACGTGCACACCCACTGCTTTTCACGGAACTTACGTAATTACCTATTATACAGTGTGATATAGCCTGGTTCGTTGGTCCGTTGGATCGGATTGCTTTCTCACTACAACCGAACCGCTCCAGAGTTCGTTTTCAATCGAGCCGAGACCACCTCGTTCAGGCTATCTCGGACCGATTGTTTTGGTGCGGATCCGAGCGAGATTGCCGTGTTCACATATGCCCAAACGAACCGAGCTAAGGGGGTAAACGCGCCAGGTTCCGAAACAACGGGCCAGGTGTGAAAGCACCCTTAACCTCATCATGGTTCCTGACACAACACATACCCCTCCACATGTCATCTTTCGACGTAACCTACGCTCAATCTCACCCTCCCGGCTATCTGCTATGGTTTCATCTTTGCTTCCTCCCTCTAAACAGTTATCATCTCTTGATGCTAACAGTGCTACTGATACTTTCTGCTCCACTCTTACATCTCGTTTAGACACTGTCTGCCCCTTGTCTTCCAGGCCAGCCCATACCACCCCTTCTGCTCCATGGCTATCTGACGTTCTCCGCGAACATCGTTCTAAGCTCAGGGCTGCCGAAGGGTGTGGCGCAAATCAAAAAATCCTACTGACCCTAATGTGTAACAGTCACTCCTCTCTTCCGTCTCTGCTAATGTCTCCACTGTTAAAAGGACATACTATCATAACAAAATTAACAATTCGTCTAACACTCGCATGCTCTTTAAAACATTTTCCTCGCTTCTTTGTCCTCCTCCTCCTTGATCAATTCTAACAGCTGACGACTTTGCCACATTCTTTATTAATAAGATTAAAACCATCAGTGCACAATTTTCCACACCACAATCTGTCAATCTGTCATCTTACCAGCAAACATACACTTGTTCACATCCTTCTCTTCATTCTCTGAGGCAGAAGTCTCCAAACTCATCCTTTCTAATCATCCTACTACTTTTCCACTTGATCCTATTCCATCTCATCTCCTTCAAGCCATTTTTCCTGCAGTTGTACCTGCACTCACTCACATCGTTAACACATCCCTTCACACTGGTGTTTTTCCCTCAGCATTTAGACAGGCTCGTATAACACCACTTCTTAAGAAACCCACCCTTAACCCATCTCTTTTAGAGAACTACAGACTGGTTTCCCATCTTCCTTTCATTGCTAAAACACTTGAACGAGCTGTGTTCAACCAAGTCTCTGCCTTTCTCACACAGAACAACCTCCTCGACAGCAACCAGTCTGGTTTCAGAAGTGGACATTCAACCAAGACTGCCTTGCTCTCAGTTGTTGAAGCCCTAAGACTGGCAAGAGCGGATTACAAATCTTCAATACTTATCTTGCTGGATCTGTCCACTTTTGACATGGTTAACCACCAGAGAGGTATCTTGGAGAGGTGAGGTATCTAAGTCGCAACATCTAACTACTGTGGTGCCTCAGGGCTCAGTTCTCGGACCACTTCTCTTCTCTGTCTACATGGCATCACTAGGTTCTGTCAATCAGAAACATGGCTTTTCATATCACTGCTATACTGATGACACTTGGCAGGTCTTCCTGTCAGTTCTAGCAAACCTTTACAATTAATCCAGAATGCGGCAGCAAGATTAATTTTTAATGAGCTGAAAAGAAATGCACGTCACACCTCTGTTTATCAACTTGCACTGGCTACCAATAGCTGCTCGCATAAATTCAAGGCATTAATGTTTGCCTACAAAACCACGTCTGGCTCTGCAACCCTTTACCTAAATTCAATACTTCAAACATACAGTATGTGCCCTCTAGAAGCTTACATTCTGCAAGTGAACGTCGCTTTATTGTTCATCCCAAAGAGGCACAAAATCACTTTCACAGACTTTTACATTAAATGTTTCTCCTGGTGGAATGACCTGCCCAATTCTATCCGAGCATCTGAATCCTTAGCCATCTTCAAGAATCGGCTAAAAACACATCTCTTCCATCTTTATTTGACCCTCTAACTCAAGCTCTCTCTATTTAAAAAATATATATTTAAAAAAATACACTAACACTAGCTTTTCTAATCTTTTTGTTTTCTATCTATTTGTTTTCTTTTTATCTATTACACAATTAACAAAAGCAAAAAAAGGCCCATAACACTAGCTTGCTCTATTCTTTTTCTATTCTATCTGTTTTCTTTTTATTTATTATATAATAAAAAAAAAACTTGTACTGCGTTAAGCGAACTGAGACTTGTTGTAGCACTTGTATATTATTGCTCTTTTGTTGATTTTGATTGCTTCCATTGTCCTCATTTGTAAGTCGCTTTGGATAAAAGCATCTGCTAAATGACTAAATGTAAATGTAAATGACTATCACTAGAAATTACATTTTGGTTTACCATGATTGCTTGTCAGTACAAACCTTGTGCGCATTAAATTTTATGAAAAAAAAGTATAACAATAATAATAAAACTAATGTCAAAAATGTTCAATAATAATCCCACAAAAAATATAATAAAATGTAGCTATAAAGCTTTTTTTAATCATATTATATGCATCATGTCTTAGTATGACACACATGCATGAATGCATGTAAGCAAGCTGCATTGAATTTATGTCAAGACAATAGAAGTAATGAAATTACAAATAAAGTTGTACTGAAGTCCTATGCATGTGTCAAAAACACTCTAAAGTTCAACTAATTGCATTAAACATGCAATGTCCTTGTACATTTGTAATATGCTAAAGTGTACTTTTTTCAAAAGAAGTACTACTAATGACACTATATATGTTATCAATAGTCTGATTTAAAGCTATAATAAGGTTTTACTCTGACTTTACTCTGACTGTGTTAAGTTGTAAATTACACTTAAAGAGGGTCTTAAAGAGAGTTGTTCCTCCTTCCCTCGAGAATCTGACTTCACTTTGATATAAATGCTCATTTGGGCTCTGGTACGCTTATATTTATGCACGGCGAGATGATGAGGAAGACCAGCTCTCCTTCACTTCATCCACTCGGTGTAATGGCAAATGCAAATAGCTGCATCAATAGGAAAGCATTTGATTGGTGTTATCTCATCTAGAACACACAGCCATAGGTTAACAGATCCCTGTTTGAAGCAGGACGAGTAAGTGGTTGGCACATTGAATTCTCATTATAGTTAGAGTGAATAATTAAATATTTATCCTGTGCAAGTCAGCGGGGAATCATCTCAGCCTGTGTCATTAAGACCTATTTTAATTATTATAGCTCAGTAATCTCAACGCGGCGTCTCACTAACCACAAACACACTGTCACCTTCTTCATCATCACCACCAGTGCTTCGTCACCCACGGATCTGTACGGGAAATTGGGTTTTAAATGGTTCCCGTGATGTTTTCTTCCAGTTTCACAGCACTAGTTCAAGTTTCAAAATGTAGCACAGTACAGTGTTTAAAATGTAATACCATGCACTTTGATGTATCCACTAGCAGTGCTGGGTAGTGATTGATTACATGTAATCTGGATTACATAATCAGATTCCAAAAATTAGGTACTTGTAATTGGATTATATTACATTTCGAAATACTTATAATTAGAATACAGTTACTTGTATTGCTTATATGATTACATACATACAAAACTACCAAATTTTACTATAAGTTTGATTGCAACATATAATATTTGCTGTTAATAGTGTTTACCGTCTGTTTGATTACCTCATTAACTAACTGCATGATTTTTACTTTACATTTCTGCCATATGGACATCAACTTGAGATCACCACTGATAAGCTACAACTATAATGTAGAAACTTTCATTTTCTGTAAAGCGGCTTTGCGACGATTTCTATGGTGAAAAGTGCTATAAGTAAGGATAATCAACGGCTAGCCGTGCATTAAACGAATTTAATCAACACCTGCCAGCCAATCAGAGTCGAGTATTCAGACAGACCATGGAGTAAAAATTAAAAAAAGGGTAAGTAATGGATTACGTTACTAACTACAATTTTGGTAATGTAATTTGGAATCAGTATCGGACTACAATTTGTAAGGTAATTATGTTTCAAGTTGTGTCTCGTGGCATGATCGCTGCATTTTAAAAGGTGGAATTAATTTTTCTTAACATGAGGACGCAGCCCTAAAAATAGCACAGCTCATGCTCCGTTCTGCTATACTCCGGGGTTCTGGGTGGAATCATGCGGCTCCTTGACGTCATCTGCGAGTCAGTGGATCGTGAGGCTCGCAGGCAGACGGCGGTGTCTGGCTCGCGCTGATGATGTACGACCGCAGACAGAGAAGCGAACTAACCGCAAACTAGTCAAGCTGCACTCTGCCCGTCATCCTGATACATCATGTGCCATGTGCTAATTAGGACTGTCTGTGTCTGCAACACATTCCTGCATATGCTTCCTCTGTTTCTGAGGTGATGAATGTAGCTCTCACCACGCACAGCAAAAATGCCTTTTTCTAACACGGTTCATTAATTACCCACAATGCACTCTGTCACTTGGCTCCCCGGTGTCAAAGATGGCGTCAGTAGGCCAGCTGTTCATGGGTTTGGATACTGTATCGGGGAGGGCTGAGCTTTCCAACCCTTTGGAGGTGATGTTTGAATGAAAATATTAAAAGATGATGTCTAAAGCGCTGACTCTGGACCAGTTGTAGTGCTTCCCACATCACGCTTCAGATTAGGACTACATGTGCTGATCTGTGGACTGGAGGAACACCTGATGGTGAGAACGAGAAGGTTGATTAAGGATAAATCCTGAAGTGTATTTAAGACTCATATGGAGGCTGATGTGTAATTAACGTACATTATTTGTTTATGTGAGGCACAACCAGCACTTTTAAAACATCTGCTTTCTTTCGTGAACACTTCAGATTAAATGTTTTTCTTCAGATTAAATTCTTAGATTTTGCAATCTCATCTTTTTTTATTAGACATGATCAGAGAAGAACAAATGGGTGCAATAATTTCAACTAAAATATGATTTTCATCAAATTTTTGTTGTTGATCATCAAATTTCATAAGGTAGTATATTTTACTGGAACAGTAATGAGATTTTAACCCTTATGTTGTGTTCCGGTCATTTCTGGAGCCAGAAAGTATTTTTATTTTCACGAAAATTGTAGTTAATGTACTTGTACTTTTTTGGACCCCCCACCTTGTTACACTTGTGGTGTTCCCAATTAATAATGACCAGCCTACAACATCGTTTTATAGATTTCTCTTTATATTATTACCAAATATATTGGATTCAATGTTTTTTATAAAAAAAAAAAAAAATAATTATCTTCATTAAAAATTAATATATAAAAACAGAAAAAAATTATAAAAAAGATTGAATCCAATATATATATATATATATATATATATATATTAGCTAATTTTTGTAAATATATTTTTTTATTATATATATATTTTTTTTTGTATGTTTTAATGTTTATATAGTTTTTAATTCATATTTATTTCTGTTTTAATTTGAGTTATTTCAATATATCAAGTTGAACTAAATTAAAATTAGATTTATTTATGTATTTGTTTGTTTGTTTGTTTTAATCTTCATTTCATTTTTAGTTTTTAGTTAACTATAATAACCCTGGTTGGCAACCGTGCTATGATAAAGAATATGTTTTCCCCTTCATGGTCCACAATAGTCCATTATATACTTGTCAGAATGCAATAATAAAATGATCGTCGACACCCTTTCCATCTAATGTTTTAATCTCTGATGCTTAGGAGGAAAAATAAACAGGCTTTCACTCACTAAATATAGCAGCCATCATCATTAGCAAGTGGAGAAATGGATTGATGGCAAAGAGGAATCAATCTATAGTCTGTGGAGCGAGAAAAGAAGATTAAAACGTGGAAATTGAGGCCATTTCTGGATAGATTTCCCTCCTGAAAGCTGAACGCAGACCAAAAGCTGTGCTGCCCTCAGGCTCGTGCTCAGCCTGATCATTTCCATCCTCTCTGTATCGCCTGCGTTTATCTTCACATTATAAGAAAATAACATTTCACCTAAGTGTCTTTTTATGTCTCCTCCTAATGCTCTGAGTATCGCGGGAGCGTCATATTGTGTGTCCAGTGCTGTTGTTTGTCAATGGCTGTGATGGTCAAATATTATGTAAAATTGCAGTGGCCTCGTTTCAAACGGCCAACTAACAAGCTTGAATTCTCCAACCTATTTCCTCCGTGTTTTAATGCCTGAGCTTCTGGTTTTTTTCAAAGCCAATGTTGTTCTTCCAGAGGGACGGTTTGCTGGGATGCAAACGCAGTGAAACGGCTGCACCACTGCACCCTTCAGCAAGACATTTAACTCTAAAAGACCAAGCTGCTTCCCTGGGGAGATTTTTAGGAAATATTATAATTAAGTATGCAAGTACAGCACATATATACAGTACATATGTACGAGTTAGAAGGATAAAATTGCCACATATTAATGAGATATAAACACAACCGTTCAAAAGTTTGGTTAAAGGAAGTCTCTTCTGCTCATCATATTTGATCATAAATACAGTAAAAACTGTAAAATTGTGTAATATTATTTTAATTTAAAACAGATGTTTTCTATGTGAATATGTGTTAAACTGTAATTTATTTCTGTGATCAAAGCTGTATTTTCAGCATCATTACTGCAGTCTTCAGTGTCACATGATCTTCAGAAATCATAATAATATGCTGATTTGCTGCTTAATAAACATTTCTGATTATTATCAATGTTGAAATCAGTCGTGCTGCACAATATTTTTGTGGAAACTGATTCATTTTATTTTTCAGGATTCACAGATGAATAGAAATTTCAAAAGAACAACATTTGCTCATTGTTACAATGTAGACTTTTGATCAATTAATGCATCCTTGCTTGATTTTTCTGACCTCAAATATTTGAACTTAATAAAAACTACTGTATAAATAATGTACTGTATGTTATATATACCTCACCAGTTTGGTCACACTTTATTTTAAGGTCCAATTCTCGCTATTAACAAACCATTAACTATGACTTTTGCTTCAATAAACTCCTAATTTGCTGCTTATTAATAGTTAGTAAGGCAGTTTTAGGTATTGGCCAGGATTAGGGATGTAGAATATGATCATGCAGAATATGTGCTTTATAAGCACTAATAAACAGCCACTAGTAAGCTTAATAAGCAACTAGTTAATAGTGAGAATTGGACTCTATACTAAAGTGTTACCGCCAGTTTTCTATCACTTGTAAAGAATTGTGAAAAAAAAAAAAAATATATATATATAAGCTTGTTGATACATTTCAGAGTGCATGTTGCTGTTTTATGCAGTTTTAACCCAAATTTGGTGTAAAAATAGTTGGTATTTTAATTACTTTCAACATGTGGTGCTCATTGATCTCTTGTTGTCTCTACAACAACTGCACTGGAAGTCTCACTTAAATCTGTTCAATCATAAATCTTCAGAGAACACAAAGCATGGATAATCTCAAAACTATAATTCCACAGAGACATCCCAACACAACCAATGGCATTTCCAAACCCAACCACAGCGGAAGTGAATGTGCTTTGCAATCATTTCTCATTCGAGGTGTGGCATGCTGGGTAATGAGACCAATCATCTGTGGTCAAACTGTGATATTAATAAGCTTTCGCGCGACTGGACTCAGAAGCTGCGTGATTACCTGTCACACTTCATTTATCGATTGTAAAAACGCTACATGACTCTTTCCTGCTCACAATTTAGCGGCGATCTCATTCAGAAAGCATTGCTATGTTCAACAGAGCCACTTCGCATGTTATTTATTTATCTTTCACTGTTGGAGGATTTGGAGGACGCGTTTTACATCAGACATCCTACTTACTGTATCGTTGGCCTCGTTTACGACTGCCGTTAACGTTCATCTCATAGGATTCGTGTGTTACTAGCAGTGTTGGGCAGTAACTAGTTACTGTAACTTAGTTACTGTAATAATATAACTTTTTGCAGTAACTAGTAGTGTAACTAATTACTAATAAGATTTCAGTAATAATATTACAGTTACCATCCATAAAACAGCTTAGTTACTTTTGATGCCTCGACCCGCTGATTTATAATCCAACAATCAAATAATTCATAGATTATTTTCATAATTTTCACGACTCACTCATGCATGTGATGAGGTGCAGCAGGCGAGCTTGGAATATGGAAAAGCTTACATTCAGCAGATAGAAATATTGCATTATATTGATTTTGTCAGGAAAAAATATGATCTGAACACTGTTGTGTATTACTTTACTCTGCATTACATCCCTCTGATCAACATGTACATTATATTAATATAATAAAAAAATATTTTTGGAAAATTAAACAGTTTCTTACAAACTTATGTGATTTCATAAAATACATGAAATATAATCGTATATGGGTAACGGAGAAATTACAATTAGCTTCAAGCTACACATGACAATTAATGAGATTAATACAACACTTCTGCTTGAATGTCACGATCAATCATTGAGTGTTTGTAATAACTTCTGATTGCGATCCAATGTTGATTTTGGTCAAATGATGAGGCAGAAATATGTTTTTAGTAACATTCTAGAATAATTTATGTTGAAGATACACAGTTACAACTTCTGTGAGGCGTGAAGAAACAATGTAACTAGTAGTGTAACTAATTACTGTTGCCAGAAAGTAATAAGTAAAGTAACAATATTACTTTTGAAAGGAGTAACTAGTAATGAGTAATATATTACATTCTTTGAGTAACTAGCCCAACACTGGTTACTAGCAGGTGTAAATGGCGTACATCTGTGTCACATGACCTCTGACAGGATCTTAACATCAGGTGTAAAGAAACCCAAGAAACGGTGGCGATGCCAAAATCACTGATTTCTGCACCCTGGGTTTAAAATGTTCTCGAAGGGCCTGATATGAGACGTGCTGAGATACCACATCTTTATTCGTAAAGCTCAAATTGGCTCACCATTATCTTTTAATTACCACAACCCAATATTGGGCCCTATTATAGGCAGATAATTAATCACGTATAATGGTGCAATAGGATATTGTGATTGGGGCAGAAAGGTCGGGAGGGGGTTATTTTGTGCAAACAGCGAGCTAATAGCAACTCTTCTGAGTTTCATTATTTGCACATGAATATACTCTGAATAATGGATGAATGGCTGTGTGAAGGGCCAGCGAGTGGAGATGAAACCGTGGGGTATATTCACTGCTCTTTATATAATTCCCCATCATGAACACAGCTGCTGTGGCTCAGCTCACGTTTGTCAGGCCAGATTCATGTTTACTTGTTTAAAGCAACAGTTCAACCCAAAAATAGACATTTTGTTGTCATTTACTCAACCTTATGTTGATCCAAACTCATACGACCTTCCTCAGAAAGAGAAATGAATGCCATGCTTGTCCATATATTGAAAGTGAATGGGCACTGTAACTCAAACAAACACCATAACATATGAAAATATGACTTTGATATGAATTAATACGATACCTTTGTATGAAGAACAGACAATTCTTCCTCTCCAACATGAAAACCTGGAAGGTTCCACAAAAGTCATATGAACTTGAAACTGTTTCTCATCTCGTTAAACAACTCGTCTCGTTAAACATCGCCAAACATTATTGATGTTAATTCCACTGTATTTTATTCAACAGCTCCAGCAGAGATGTATCTTTCAGAATTATTTTATTTTTATAAAAGGGGTACCTTTTCCTTTTAATAATGCATATTTTTCATGACATTCAGAAAGCAGCAGGTGGCTATGAAGCTACAATTATTGCAGATGTAACTATTTTTAAATCCAAATTTGTAATCCCGATTTCTTGGCTTCTCCTCAGCTGAACACACAATGATTTTGATGCCTTTCATAAGTTTAGATTTTCCACAGTAGATCTAGAGAAGAAAGCACCACATGCTGATTTCAAACCCGTAACACTGATTTGTCTCTGTTCAGTTCCATCAGTCTTAAAGTAAAAGTTCAAAATGGATATTCTGTTATAATTTACTCAACCTCATCTAATCCCTTGGCATCTGATGCATACACAATGTTTTTGACGCCTTACATAAATTGAGATTTTCTGTCATCACTTACTCATCAAGTGGAAAACAAAAGAAGAAATGATTGCCATTCTTGTCCATGTATACTAAAAAAGAATGGCGCTGCAGGAGTCAAACAAACACCATAAAACATCATAATATGACTTTAACATAAATTCATATGATAGATTTGTGTGAAGAACTGACTACAATTTAAAGTCATTTTTATTATTGTTATTATTATTATTAATTGTTATGCCCCATGGCTCGAGAAGGACGTAACAAAAACGGGGACACACAAGAAAGTGCGAATATACAAAATGTATTAATAAAATAGAACTGTACAGAAAAAAAACAATATAACATGAAACAGTCAGGAATCAGTGGTGTAAATTAATTAAAAAACATTAAAAAGTGTCACACTTGTCAAGTTATTAATTGTAATGAGGCAGACGAGATGCGAGACGTGCGGATCCAAGTGCAAGCTTTATTTGTAAAACGTAGTCAAAATACAGGCAGGGTCGAATAACAGCAAACAGTATCCAGAGGGCTAGACAAGAGAGGTAATCCAAAACGTGAGCAATAATCCAGGCAAGGCGCTAACAGAGTCCGAAACGGCAAGACAAGGGTTAATCCAAACAGACAATAGATCCAGGGCAGGCTGCTGACAGACGAGACGAGATGAGATAAACCAGGCAAGGATCAGGACACAGATGAAACAGACTATAAACAAGGTTAGGCTAGATTTAACTTCAAAAAAACACGGAATGGCTCCGTAAGGTTGCTATCACTAGGAGAGAGATAAATGCAGACAATACTCGGCAGTGAGGGAGAGAGAGTCCAAGGCTTATAAAGAGTGTGTGATTGGGTGATAGTGATTGTGTGATAGTTCTCAGGTGTGAGCGTGATTAGTGCAATCAGCTGTGTGTGTGTCATCAGTGCAATGGATGATGGGAAATGCAGTCCAGTGTGCTGTGTGGTGTGAGAATCAATATGATGGAGAGGCGACCTCTGGTGGCTATCGGGCGGAAGGCCACAGACCTGATTCGTGACACTAGTAAGCCAAATCAGAACTTAAAACCGGTTCCGTTGAATCCAATTCCAGCTAACTGTGAACCCTTCGAACATGTTGTTGTGGATTGCATGGGTCGTCACATTAATCTTCCACTCCAACCTGAAAACCTGTAAAGTTCAACAAAAGTTATACAATTAAATGTTAATTGCACTATATTGTAAGCAACAGCTCCAGCAGAGGTGCATCTTTGAGATTTTTTTTTTTGTTTGTGACCTTTTCCTTTGACTCCCTAGGGTCGACGGTCACGCCGGCGCGACCAGCTCACTTTTTTAAGATCAGTGCAAAAGACACTAAAAATACTCAAACGATTTTGGTCGCACAAGTGTTATACATCATTTCGAAACCATTAAAGGGGTCATCGGATGCAAAATTCACTTTTCAAGTTGTTTGAACATAAATGTGTGATGGAAGTGTGTGTACACATTCATCCTATAATGATAAAAATCCACTCAGTGTTTTTTTTAAAAACCCTATTTTAAAATCCTCTTTCTCAAATCAGGCTGTTCTGAGATTCCTGTTAGAATGATGTAGTTCTGTACAGGCCCCTCCCACAATAGTTGATTGACACGCCGTCTTACCTTAGCCCCGCCCCCCTGAGTGAGCTGAGAGCTGTCTGCCATTGTGTCGACTCCGGTGCAGGGGAAGACATGATGTCTCTGATTAAGCGATTGAGGTGTTTTGTTGTTGGATGTAATAATGAACATAGCAGTCGTCATTTACTCCCGACATCTGAGCTGCTGAAGACACATAGGATTAACGTTACTTTCGTTTTGAAGTGAATGCGCCGATCCCGATCTGCCTAAATGCATCTATGTTCGCGTGAATCATTTGTGATCCAGCTTCATCTACAGAAGAAGTGAGTATAAGGGTTTTTATGAATCTTTGCAAATCGCCTTTCCTAATAATGTGCTAGTTAATCAGTTTCACGGCTAAAGTAAACAGTACTGCTCATCACCCCACGGAAGAGAGGGGCGGGGTCAGCAGAGCTCATTAGCATTTAAAGCAACATGGACTAGAATGGCTTGATAAAAACAGAGCTGATTTTGACAGGGTAAAAAAAGGTGTTTTTTACACTACCATTGAGAAATTTTAACCAAAGTATGTTATAGACTTTTCAATAAGACCCTAAAGAATCATATCAACTTGTGCAAAATAGGCATCCAATGACCCCCTTAAGTGTATACTTTTATTTGTGTACACTCACAATAACAACAGAACTTTGTGCTTTTGTAAAATAAAGAAAACAAACAGGGTGCTCTCTCTGTCTTCTCGAACTGCTTTTAGAAAAGCGTCACAAAAATGAACTGAAACAGTGAATACTTGACACACAGACATGAGAAATATACCTATAGAAAGCTTGACATGCTACTTTTAAATGAAGTAAGTCTTATCGAAAACAAATATTCTGTGATAAAGTAATCTGTATGAAACCAACGCGATGTACAGTTTTGCTGTCTGAGCTAATTATTTTTAATATGGGTAAGCCCACGAGTGTCACAAATCGAGCCAGAAACAACAGGTAAGTATAACGCAAACAGGTTTATTGAGAGACTTGAGGTAGATAGAGATGAGCAAAGGCAGGTGAGTGACGAGCACTGTGTTCAGTTTGAGAGTTTAGCTGTATGCTGATATATGCTTTCGTTGCAGGTCTGTTGGTGAGAGGGTGTCCAGGAGTGTGGGAAATCAACGTAGGAGAATCACTGGAGATCTAAAGGTAAGGTAAGCATAGATATGTACAGTAAGTATCGCATGAGAGTCTGGTTTGGTTCAGAATATAGTGAACGGTAGACCAGACAGTGAAAGACTGAGTGCAGCGTGCTCTTGAAGGTAACATGATTGAAGACAGCAGGTGCGGGTGATCAGAACTCCAGGTGATGGTGATCGTGACTGACAACAGGTGTGAGCCGGGGAGGATTCTGGGACATGGAGTCCAGAGCTGGTGACTGGTGACAGAGACACCCTGACAACGAGTTACTTTAGCTTTTGATATTACAATAGTCCACGTGAGATGCGTGGCATGTAAATGCCCACATCACATCCGTAAACAAAGCTTGACGATTCATCTAGTTCATCTCGGCTACTGTTCATTTCTGGAAGAAGACATATTGCATATTTTATAATGCATTTTTTTCATGAGTAAACAGACATCCAGAAAGCAGCAGCTGGAACTGGAGCTAAAATTATTGTAGATGTAACTATTTTTAAATGCATATTTCTTATCCAGATTTCTTGGCATCTCACAATGTTTTCAAAATGCTGTCATTATTTGCTCATCCTCGTGCCATTCCTGCCTCATTATTTCTGTCTGTAGGACGGGATCACACACAGTGTCCTGTGACCACACAGATCCAGTATCTCGTCTGTCGTATAACCCTCCATCAGACGCTGCCGCTGCTGTTGTTATTGTGATTTTCTGTTCTTGCTCATTGTAAACAGCTGTAATCACAGTCTAAAAAGACCAGAGGAAATGAAATAGCCTCTGGTTTCCATCTTGTCTGCCATGGACCGGAACGCTTTAATTAGAGCCGGACTGCTCGAGCGCTGCTGAAAATAAAGCACAAGTAAACGTCATCTTCCTCTCTTCTCTTCGCTTTCTGTTTATGCATGAATATGAATTCTGACTGATATCTGTTGACTGAAAACCCTGCATGCTAACAACACACAGTGCCATATTTATTCATTTTTATCGTAATATAATGCACATGCACAATGTTTTGTGTTGCATTATTTCTTTAGTCAGTTGGGTACAAAGAAAGAGCAAATTTGAAATGTTTCTGAATCCAAGAGTTACAGAAGGCCATTAATGAATCTTGAATCTGTGGATTTTTTCATATTCTCTTTGGGATTATAAGAGAATTCAAAGCAAAAGCTAAATTAATTAGTATGAAAAACAGCTTTTTCCATTAACGCAAACTGCCAAAAGCAATGCACACACGCCGCTAGTGTTCGCCATCGGCGTCTCGTTCTTGCACTGATTGGCTGGATTCGTTTGCTCTGCATTTACTGCGGTTCTCAACGCATTTATTAACATACATGTATTAATAATGTCAACATATTGCATGTGTCAGTTGTATTTCCAAATTATAAGATCTAGTATGGAAAAATCAATTCAACTGCATCATGCTCATAGCTGACGATGCAAATTCAGATGTTCAAATATTTATGAGGCATCAAGTAAATCTGATTTGTTTGAAGGTTTGATTTGAAACAGTGATTCACACTG
>CM041798.1:27031465-27063965 GCA_023376895.1 Aspiorhynchus laticeps
TAACAATAATGATTTATATTCAGCGCTGCAGTTTCTGTAGAGAGAGGAGCACACACTTCATTTACAGTCAATGAAGATCAATCAGATGCTCGGTCCGTTTCATGGCTTGTGCTGCGGAGTATTTTGATATCGACTGTTCGGTGGACAAAAGTATCTCTGAATCTTCAAAGTATTTAAACATAAGCTCTCAGAAGTTGAAGTGTTTCTTTTGAAAGACAAAGTTTGCTGAACACGAGCCCAAGCTCTCGTGTCTCGTCTCTGACGATGAGACTCTTTAACAGAATGCTTCATTAGACAGCGATGTTCACATCTCTTCCAATCAGCAGTCACTAAACCATTACAGCAGGTGAGAGCAAACTTTTAATGCCCCGAGCTGCACTTGATTCCCTCCGGAGCGTTTCCCTGCTGCTAATGCTGCTCGAACCGCACCATTAAACCTGCCGGAGAATTAACTTGGACAGAACTTCATTATGTCCCACGCAAGGCCCTGCCACTTTAAGATTTCAGGAAAACCAATATTGCTGGCTAGAGAAGCGAGATGGTTCGTTTAGATACATAATTAGAGTCAATCAGCCGTGGAGCTGTGGAGAAACACAAACAGAAGAACGATTCACACACAGAACGAGCAAAAGCAGTGTGTGACGCGGACAGTTATGATGAATACAGTAACAGTGCAATATTTCTTCGTCTAATTTTGCAAATACTTGAAAACAATGTGCTTCTGTTGATTTTGGTGTTTCAACTCATTCAAGCAAAGTTAATGTTTAAGAATATAAAAATGCATTGATTTAAGAATATAAAATATATGCATTGATTACAAAATTAATAACTATGGGTTTTTGTTAATATACCAAAGCCAAGTGTTTCAAAGGTTTGTCTGAAAAACTGCATTTTTTTCATTACACTGCATGAAATTTAATTTAATTTAATCAATTCCACACAGAACCCGAGTCTCCATTCACAAACGCAGCAGGCAGATCACAAACATCTAAACAGAAGAGACTTGATTCAGCGCTGGGAGACAAACACGACAAATGTGACAAAACCAGTCATAAGGGTCAGTTTTTTGAAATTGAGATTTATGCATCATCTGAAAGCTGAATAAATAGCTTTCCATTGATGTATGGTTTGTTATGATAGGACAATATTTGTCTGAGATACAACTATTTGTAAATCTGGAATCTGAGGGTGCAAAAAAATCCAAATATTGAGAAAATCACCTTTAAAGTTGTTCAAATGAAGTTCTTAGCAATGCATATTACTAATCAAAAATTAAGTTTTGATATATTTACAGTAGGAAATTTACAAAATATCTTCATGGAACATGATTTTTACTTAATATCCTAATGATTTTTGGCATAAAAGAAAAATGTATAATTTTGACTCATACAATGTATTGTTGTCTATTGCTACAAATATACCTGTGTTACTTATGACTGCTTTTGTGCTGCAGGGTCATAAATAATGAAAAGCATATTCATATGGCGGACGAATGCTGAATCTCTGAGGAGGTTGTGGACAGTGCTTCTCCTTCGTCTCGACCGTCACGCTGGTTCATTTCTGCATTAAAAGAAGTGCACTCTGAAGTAAACATCCGTACACAATGCAAAGGCAGCGATACGTTCAGCTCTGGATTCATGCTGACAGACAGTTTCATCTGCGGCGCGGACACTAATTTCCTCCGTCTATAGGAGCGTGTTGAGCTCAGAAACACTGGTGAGATGCTCACACTGTGTTCATTCTCTCCTTCATTTGCATTGAAATGGGAATGCCATATTTCATCCCTGTCCCTGCTACACTTATTTATATATTTACAGTATAGTGAACACATTCCCTCTGTGCGAGTGTAAACCATAGCTGTGATGACAATAAGAGCGTGTTTCATATATTGAGGGTCTGTAAACGAGTTTGCATAATTAACCTGCTGAAGCATCACTTTACAACAGAGCAGCAAAACCGGATTGAGATCAGCAGAAAACATGTTTCTCATTTCAGTCCAATTCAACACTGTACGACCGGTGCTCGTCATCACAAAGCATTCATAGTCAGGGACTGCAATATGAAACATGAAATCCACATTTGGGGAGGTTCTGATTCTGAATGATGGTTAAAAGATGAAATCACTCATGCAATGGTTTTAATGGCTGTATTTTGTGTGGTTTCAGTAGATGATCAACAGCTGGATGGTGCAAATTGGTTGTAGCTTTTGCAAATCTGATAATAAATAAAAAGTTATATATGATTCATTCAAATTTGTCATGATTTGCAGGCAAACACAAAAGCGAAATCCCTAGTACCATCCACCTCTCCATCAGCTTCAAAAACATGCAAAAGCACCATAAAAGCATCATAAACATGCTCTGAATGACTTGTGTGCTACATTCAAAGTCTTCTGAAGCCATACGATAACTTCACAGACACTTTTAAGAGTTCGATGAGAATCGATGACTTATTTGTGAACAAATCTATCTTTCAAGTCGCTTTTTTCCACCAAATCTGCTACAGTTTTCAAAACTTCAATCATGTCCAAATTTACTTCAGTTTTGGTCTTTTTTTGACCATTTTGTTATACTGTACTTTAATGGTGCTTTTACATCCTTTATGAAGCTTGAATGTTCATTCCAGGCTTCCCATTTTTAGCTAAAACTAAATTATACATAATAAAGCTAAAATAAACATGAAATGAAATGAAATTTGTAACATTTCACACAACGAGCTGAAGTACTAAAATAACTAAAACTAAAATTAAAAACTAAAACCTACAACTTAATAACAAACCATATAGACACAAAATAACTAAAACTTGAACTAAAATAAAAATATAAATAAAAAAGGAAATCTAATTCAAAATTTAACATAAAAAACATATTTTTGCTAATATATCAATACTAAAATAACACCGGATCATTCACTCATTCAAGGTTCAAAAACATGCAAAAGTACCATAAAAGCATCATAAAAGTGATCTATATGACTTTTCTGAAGCCATATCTTTGTATCCAATTTCTAACAACGGAAATGTTAGTCTTTTTGTTAGTTTTATGATAATTTCATAGACAAATAATGAAGCTTGCCGTGTTTATTCTAGGGTTATCATTTGCTAAGATTAAATAAAACATAATAAAAAATGAACTGTAATAAAATATGAAAAAACTATTTTTATTTCAGCTATAGTTGTCAAGAAAACATTTCACACAACAAACTGAAGTACTGAAATAAATAAACCAAATAAACTAAAATTAAAAAATGAAACTTAATAAAAACTATATAGATATTCCAAAAAAATATTAAAAATGACAAAAACATAAGTAAAATTAAAATAGTAAAAATAGTACAAGTAAACAGTAGTAAGCAGAAGTAAATTAGCAGAAGTGATTAGTAAAAGTAGAAAATATAAGTATATAAATATATAAAATATAACGATATTTTGTTTTGTAGTTATCAGTGCAGTTCCTGTTTGATTCGACGGAGGTCAAGCGGTATTGAGATGATATTTACTAGAGTAAACGACGACAGCACTTTCATTTTTGGCAGAACAAATCCTTCTGTCCTGCGTAAACAGATATAATTAACATAGCTCTCAACTTTAATGACAAAAGAAGGAAAAATGAGCTCTGCAAACAACAGACTGTACGATGAAAACAGCACATCACTCAGAGAAGAAAAATATCATCCGTGTCATCATCATTCCCTCTGTTTTCTGTGATTTCCCTCCCGACTCTCCTCCCAGGCCCCGTGGTGTTAATTATCCTGGCTCTCTCTCCCTTGGAGCGAGTCGTGCGCTGGAAGTGCATTAATCTTGATTCTCTACTTCAGTACAAAGCCTTGTTTGAAGAGTCTCCTCTGGTGAAGGCCCAAAGGCAGCTGATTCAGAGGAGAACGTTCCTCACTCGACCTGAGCATGCAGATGATCTGCAGACGCACGAGTTTCACGAGAGAAAGCTGTGCATTAGTGCTGAGCTGTGTTTGTGTCTGATTCGGCCGTCTCTCAGGACGCTTAAAGGTCAGCGCGTGCTGTTTGATGCACATCCTAAAACTGAGGCTCTGAAATCAGATTTACTTCAGATTAAAACTGCTTTCTCAAAGTATTCCTTATCAATACACCACTTTAAAAGAGAGCTTTTTGCTCCTGAACAGGTGTGATTATACTGTATATATGGGTCAAAGACGAAGAAGTGTTTATGCATAAAAACAAGAAGTGTAATACTGCTTTAATTGTTGTTGTTTTTCCCCAAAAATAAAAAAGTTTCTGTTTAATTTAATTGCAATTTTGTTTTTGTTTTTCTGAGCAAAACAATTATATCATACATTTCTCCCTGATTTACAGAAGACAGCCACTAAAATATCATTCAGTGTAACAATCTTGTCAGGCATATTTACAACAAAAATCAATTTATGACATATTAAAAGACTAATTACTTTCACCACAAATACTAATTAGTTGTACTTTTACATTGTGCCACTATCCTAGGTTTTGCCCATTTTTCAGTAAGATTTTTTTACTCATTTAAAACACAGTGAAATTTAATATGCTTATTCTTTTATATATTTTACTATGTACAAGTCAGAATAAGCATATTGTTTGAATTTTTACATAAATATTGTGTTACACTGAATGACAATGTAACTTTATTTCAACCAAATTTTGACATTTTATTCTCCAAAAACTTATTTCAAACCTTAAAACTCGACACTTTACTTACATTTAATGTGTTTTCTATGCACATAAAATCACTTTTGTAAATTTATTTTGATGCGGACATATTAACGTCTTTGACCCATATATTAGTGCTGTCAAACGATTAATCGTGATTAATCGCATCCAAAATAAAAATGTTGTTTACTTAATATATGTGTGTATTGTGTATATATATTATGCATATATAAATACACACACATACAGCATATATTTTGAAAATATTTACATGTATATATTTTTATTCATACAATATATATAAATATATTATATAAACATTACGTAAATATTTTTCTTAAATATATACATGCATGTGTGTGTGTTTATATATACATAATAAATATACACAGTACACACATATACATTATGTAAACAAAAACTTGTATTTTGGATGCGATTAATCACGATTAATCATTTGACAGCACTAATATATATACTATATATATTGTATCAGACTGACCCCTTTGAATTATATTCTTTCTGAAGTATCTCAATTATAGTCTTCTTTCTTTCTTTTTAATACTATAATATCATGTATTGGCTATCTCACAGGCTGATGATAGGACGATATGTAAATTGAGTATATCGCCTAACGGCGTCTCAGCTAGTTATCAGACACCAATCAGACTTATTAAGCTATTAGAAAGCAACACACACATCCTGGTGTTTTATACCTGTTTATTTGAAGAGCACACTTCAGAGATTTATCAGAGAGTATATGATTCAACTTGAGACATGGATTCTTTAATGCACGTCCAGTCACAAGTTCATACACGTAACTACAGAGATATTTACACCATCTGAAACAGGCCAGTAATCCAGCACTGCTGAATCTTCAGAAGCACAGCAAATCAAATCCTGAGTCTGTATTGATGAGATGCAATAAAAGACATCGTGACAAGGGCTGCATGCAAAAAACACACATACAGTGTGAGCAGTGACGTCCGATTCCTATGGAAGCCCATTTCCAACAGAATAAAAAAGGTAACTAATTTTTATCTCAGAATTCAGATTTTTATTTCTCGCAATTCTGAGATTATATTTCACAATTTAGACCTTATTTTTTTTTAATTTTGAGAAAAAACTCAGAAGCTCAGACTCTGATCTTACATCTCACAAATCTGTTTACAGTATACTGTATCTTACAGTTCTGTTTTTTTTTTCACTTAGAATTGTGTTTAACTCTCGCAATTAAGATGTTTTATTCTAAGGCCCGGTTTCACAAACGGGGCTTAGCTTAAGCCAGGACTAGGCCTTAGTTAAATTAAGATATTTAAGCAACTTGGAAGAAAACACTTGAGGTGTGCTTCTTGACAGAGAACAATGACACTGACATGTTTTAAGATATGTCAGAGCAAGATATTTTCAGTTGAGACAGCTCAAACATGCATTTTAGTCTAGGACTAGCTTAAACCTCATCTGTGAAACCGGGGGTAAGAATCCTAAGCTTACATCTCACAAATCTGTTTTTTTTCTGCGATGGAGTTTAAAATACAGGCAATTGCAACTTTTATTGCATAATTATGACTTTTATCTCACAATTTGGGCTTATATCTTGTAATTTTGATTTTTTTTTTTCTCAGAATTGCAAGATATAAACTCAGAAACTCAGACTTTGAGTTTACATCTGACAATTCTCAGTTTATATCTAGCAATTCTCTCTTTTTTATCAGAATTGTGAGTTTAAATTGCAAGTTTTTCACTGAATTCTGAGTTGTTTCGTTTCTGCCACAAAATTAAAAATAATTGCAACTTTTTATTTCACAATTCTAATAAGTTTATACATTGCAATTGCGTGTTCGTTGCATGTTCTAAACATGCAACTGTGAGTTAACATCTCACAATTAGAATTTAGAAAAAAAAGGTGAGGTATCAACTTAAAAAGTTTGCTTAAAAAGTCAGACTTGTGAGATAAAAAGATAGCATACAAGCTTCCATATAGATTCCTGAAATGAAGGACTCAAATGACAATAGTGTTCAAAAAGAGTCTCAATCAGTCAAAATGCACATAGTAACTCTACACCCGAATCGACATCAGGTTCAGTTGAGAGTCACAGACCTATTTGTACCTGCTCTGACTTTAACTTTTATTAAACTGAATACATGAGTAAACACAGGTATATTTAGCACTGCTAAATGAGTTACACCCCAGCAAGTGAATTAGACAAGAAAACAGTTGAATAAATCATGTAACGACTAAAACATTGAAGACAGTTTCCAGCCGGGACTGATGGGAAGAGTGATTGTGTGCGTTCATGTGAACGAAGAGTTTAACAGACAAGCAGAAGACGGCGCTCCCATTGGACCTGACCGGAGATGTGTGTGTGTGTGTGTGTGTGTGTGTGTGTGTGTGTGTGTGTGTGAGACGCTGTAACAGACAGAGGCTCTGTAGAGACCGCGTGTGTGAGCGCGAGAGAGAGAGAGAGTGTGTGTGTGTGTGTGTGTGTGTGTGAGACGCTGTAACAGACAGAGGCTCTGTAGGGGCCGTGTGTGTGAGAGAGAGAGTGTGTGTGTGTGTGTGTGTGTGTGTGTGTGTGTGTGTGAGAGAGAGAGAGAGAGAGAGAGAGAGAGAGAGAGAGAGACCGTGTGTGTGAGAGAGAGAGAGTGTGTGTGTGTGTGTGTGAGATAGACTCTGTAACAGACAGAGGCTCTGTAGGGACCGTGTGTGTGAGAGAGAGAGTGTGTGTGTGTATGTGTGTGTGTGTGTGTGAGTGTGTGAGACGCTGTAACAGACAGAGGCTCTGTAGGGACCTTGTGTGTGAGAGAGAGAGTGTGTGTGTGTGTGTGTGTGTGTGTGAGAGAGACGCTGTAGCAGACAGAGGCTCTGTAGGGACCGTGTGTGTGTGAGAGAGAGAGAGAGAGAGAGAGTGTGTGTGTGTGTGTGAGAGACGCTGTAGCAGACAGAGGCTCTGTAGGGACCGTGTGTGTGAGAGAGAGAGTGTGTGTGTGTGTGTGTGTGTGTGTGTGTGTGTGTGTGTGAGAGAGACGCTGTAACAGACAGAGGCTCTGTAGGGACCGTGTGTGTGAGAGAGAGAGTGTGTGTGTGTGTGTGTGTGTGTGAGAGAGACGCTGTAGCAGACAGAGGCTCTGTAGGGACCGTGTGTGTGAGAGAGAGAGAGTGTGTGTGTGTGTGTGTGTGTGTGTGTGTGTGTGTGTGTGTGTGTGTGTGTGAGAGACGCTGTAGCAGACAGAGGCTCTGTAGGGACCGTGTGTGTGAGAGAGAGAGTGTGTGTGTGTGTGTGTGTGTGTGTGTGTGTGTGAGAGACGCTGTAACAGACAGAGGCTCTGTAGGGACCGTGTGTGTGTGTGTGAGAGAGAGAGTGTGTGTGTGTGTGTGAGTGTGTGAGACGCTGTAACAGACAGAGGCTCTGTAGGGACCTTGTGTGTGTGTGTGAGAGAGAGAGTGTGTGTGTGTGTGTGTGTGAGAGTGTGTGAGACGCTGTAACAGACAGAGGCTCTGTAGGGACCGTGTGTGTGTGTGAGAGAGAGAGAGTGTGTGTGTTTGTGTGTGTGTGTGTGTGTGTGTGTGTGAGACGCTGTAACAGACAGAGGCTCTGTAGGGACCGTGTGTGTGAGAGAGAGAGTGTGTGTGTGTGTGTGTGTGTGTGTGTGTGTGAGAGAGAGAGAGACGCTGTAACAGACAGAGGCTCTGTAGGGACCGTGTGTGTGAGAGAGAGAGTGTGTGTGTGTGTGTGTGTGTGTGTGTGAGAGAGAGAGAGAGAGTGTGTGTGTGTGTGTGTGAGAGAGAGAGAGAGACACTGTAACAGACAGAGGCTCTGTAGGGACCGTGTGTGTGAGATATTTAGTGTTGCTGACAGAGACGGCCCGAGGCTCAGAGCTGTTGACCATTTCACGGCCACTGACAGAATGACGGGAAAAACAAGCCACTCAGAGCTCACGAGTCAATCGCAGTTCAGCCCAAAATCACACATTACATTTTTTGCCTTTTTGAAATCATTTAAAATGACATTTAAGCACATTTCCCCCTAAAATCATCATCACAGTAATGCATCCATCTACTTTTAATGATTTCAATAATCTCCAGTATTCTTAATGCTGATTCTCATTAAATTCTCGTTACTGTACAGCAATGATATTTTTTATTTAAATAGCATGTATTAAAGGAAGCACAACAAACACTAAAAATACTTTCATTTAAAAGACATTATTTTGTCAATGTGAGTTTATTTTTGAATCTGCTCAGTGCTGTTATTAGCAATAACACAGCTGTTTGTGACAACATGCCCCAACAGCACTACACTGGGGAATCATTGCAGATCAGGTTGAATTAGTAACTTTTTGGTTCAAATCAGGCCTCATTCTATGGTTGACTTTGCTTTAATGTATGTAAGCGTAGTTTCATTGCATTCACTCGTTCATCTAACAGCTATAGCAAAAATATTTAATGCAATTTTAATTTGGCTGATAAAATTAAGCTTTTTTTTTTGTCTTTTTAAAAATAATTTTAAATGACAATTAAGCACATTTTCCCCCAAAATCATCACTACAGTAATGCATCCGTTTACTTTTAATGATTATTCTTAATGGTGACTTTTTAATAAAATTATCGTTACTGTACTGTAAAGCAATGGTATTTTTTTATTTAAATAGCATATATTAAAGGCAGCAAAACGACTACCAAGATGTAAAAATACTTTTACGAGTGTAATAATTATTTATTTTTTCATATTATGATAATGACAATGGGATTTACAAGGCAATTAATATTCAGTTGTAATGAGTCCACTGGAGGCGAGCCTAGTGAGAACCCAGTTTTATTTACAAAGTGATCCAAAGTACAAACATAATCTGAGACTTGACTTGACTTGAACAGACTTAACTTGAACAGACTTGACTTGAACAGACTTGACTTGAACAGACTTGACTTGACTTGAACAGACTTGACTTGAACAGACTTGACTTGACTTGACTTGAACAGACTTGACTTGACTTGACTTGAACAGACTTGACTTGACTTGAACAGACTTGACTTGGCTTGACTTGAACAGACTTGACTTGAACAGACTTGACTTGACTTGAACAGACTTGACTTGACTTGAACAGACTTGACTTGACTTGAACAGGCTTGACATGAAACAGACTAGACTCACCGACAGCGGTTACAACATTAATACACAACAAGGATCAATGGCAACGACATGGCTACTTATAACAAACAATCAGGGTCACATGACTAGAACAACCAATCAGAACATGACACAATGAACAAGAGAACCAATAGCATGAAGACATGAGGACAAGGGAAGCATGAAACAAACAGGAACCATGACTAAACTTCAAAATAAAAGACATGAAAACAAGAACATGAAACAGAACCCAAAACAGACCTTACAGATTCCCTCTAAGGGTGGCTCCTGACGCCCTAACAAAACACCCAACCCAAACAGTCCAGGAGGGTGGTGGAGCGATGGAGGGCCAGGCCCGTGAAGGGGAACAGGACCTGGAGCGTGGAGCAATGGAGGAGCAGCGGCCTCAGCGACCGTTACCATGAACCCAGCAGTTTCACGCCTCCTCTGCCTTCGTCAAGGCGACAGGGCCATAGAGGACTATGTTAAGGACTTTTGTGGACTGTGCCATTTAGTGGATTTTAATGACGTTACATTGAAGGACATTTGTAGAGTGGGTTTAAATGAACCCATTCGTTTACGGCTACCTGGAGGGAAAATAAAACTGCACTTGGGTTTCTCACTACGCTCGCCTCCAGTGGACTCCTTACATCAGTACTATTGATTTAAAGCGCTGACACTATTAGATGAGAACAAAATTTGAACTGAATTGATCTATTGTCTTCTGCAGAGCAACTGAATTTGTTTCATAACTGATCCGTTTTTTAGATTGTTTCCTGCAATTGCATTATCTGTAATTTTGTTGAAGTGCTATATAAACACACACAGAAATGCTTTTGTGTATATGACACTCTACAGCAAACCTATGGTGATCTGCACGAGAAGACGGACACTAAACCGGCCGTCTTGCATTGTGGGTAATGTATGGCTCTTAATTGCCCCCTCAGGCCGGTTGTGTAATTGCTGCTGGGAGGAGGGTGACCCGTGAAGACCCGTGTTCATTAGCACTCATTGATCTCCTCTCTCTATCGCTCCTCCACTCCTCCTGTCCACCTCTGGGCTCCATGTCAGAAGAGACATTAATAATGCAGGAACAATAAAGCCAATGGCTTCTAGTTCATTTTCTGAACGTTTCGGTGCGATTTCATTTTCACTTACGAGACAGATGTGCATTTTGTGATCTGTGCAGCTTTCTGTGTGGAAAATGTCAGGGTTTTATACCAGAACTGAATCCTTGAAACTAGTTTACGCTCACTAGTTCTGGTGAGTTCATCTGTTAAAGATGACGTGCAATGACATTTAACTTGCATAATGTGATTCATTTCAGTGGAATATTAGCAGGAAACAATGCTTGCTGGAGCATCATTTAGCACTTAGTATATAACATTACTGGATAGGAGAAAAATATTAATTATGTTATTTAAAATTATGTTTCCATGTTTATGTTTCTTTACGTATTTAAGTTTCATTACTTATTTAAGCTTTAGTTAAAAAACATAAATCAACAATAATAATAATAATAATAATAATAATAATATACAACTATAATGCATTTATGAAATAATTTATGTATTTTTAAATAATTAAATTAAATGTCGTTATTTAATTTAATTTAATTTAATATGTTTTTTTATTTTTTTCAACAATTTTTTATTTGTTAAACATGATGTGAAATGACATTTGCAACATATTTCACTTACATAATGTGATGACATGATCATTCAGCATTTACTTAGCACATAACATTACTGGATGAGACAAAATGAATGCATGTTATCTCAAATGTTTAAAAATATTTATGAAACAATTACATAATAATAATAATAATACTTATTATTATTATTTAGAATTATACGTGCTGATAAATAATGCAGACTAAGTCCAGGGACGTACATATGTCACTAAATAAGTCATTTTGCTCTCCATGTTGTCCTTAAATAATGAATGAATGAATGAATGAATGAGGCATTTATATAGCGCTTTATTGTGTATTGCTGTGCACCCAAAGTGCTTTACAATCATGTGGGGGGTCTCTCCTCAACCACCACCAGTGTGCAGCATCCACTTGGATGATACGACGGCAGCCACAGGACAACGGCACCAGTGCGCTCACCACACACCAGCTACAGGTGGAGAGGAGAGAGAGATAGAGCCAATCAAGTGGATGGGGATTATTAGGAGGCCATGATTGACAAAGGCCAGTGGAGGGAATTTGGCCAGGACACCGGGGTTACACCCCTACTCTTTACGATGAGTGTCATGGGATGAGAGTCAGGACCTCGGTTTAACGTCTCATCTGAAAGACGGAGCTCTTTTTACAGTATAGTGTCCCCGTCACTATACTGGGGCATTAGGACCCACACAGACCACAGGGTGAGCACCCCCTGCTGGCCTCACTAACACCTCTTCCAGCAGCAACCTAGTTTTCCCAGGAGGTCTCCCATCCAGGTACTGACCAGCTCAACCCTGCTTAGCTTCAGTGGGCAACCAGTCTTGGGCTGCAGGGTGATATGGCTGTGGCCATAATGTGAAATAATTCAAACTGTTGATAAGCAGTTTGATACACAAAGTGCAGTCATGTTTGTCAAAGAGAAGCCACTCTCTCTGGTCAATCAGTTCACTCACATCAGCTCTATAGTGTCTTGGGCTTCTTCTCATATCTGGTTTGCTCCGTGTAGCAATAAGAACCTCTACTGTGTCTGTTTCCAGTGCAAACGCTGCTCTCACAGTTAAATCACTGATTGGTTTCAGAATGAATTAGGCATTGTGAAGGTCTCATCTCTCCCTGACCACCTCTTATTACACCCCTCACGTCTCTAAACATCCTCTTCCAGCGTCTCACAGTCCTCCTCAGACGCTCACAGAAACACTCTCTTCTCTCTCTACTGTAAAGCTCAGTCCTAAAGAGCCTCGTTCTCTCCTTCCCTCGACTCCCACTCTTCAGCATCGGCAGCTGCCACGACCAGAGATATTTTTAGAGTGACAGCAAATGGTTAAGGGGAATATATGGGATGGAATTAAATCAATATTTTAGTGCACTACTTAAGGTGTGGGTGGGCGAGCTATTATCTGCCACTAATTGCCCCTATCGGCTCTGTCTGTTGAAAGGCATCGCTCTGACAGCCATTAAGTTTCATATGAAGTCCTGAAGCGCTGGGATGAACATCATTTCTCTCTCACAGCGGAAACACAGCTCTTCTCTCGGTGCGGAGAACACTACAGTTACAGTGCGACGGGAGCTGCTTTTTATAGCCATGCATGAGCAGAAACACACCCTGCACAACATTTAATGCTGCTGACACATTTCTGAAAGTACATATATACTGTAATAGGCAGGGCCGTCCTTTGGGCGGTGCAACTGGTGCGGTCGCACCGGGCCCCGCGACGAACGGAATCCACCCCCCCCCCCCCCAACGCGATCGCAAACGGACCGAGGGGGGCCCCACTCCATACCTCGCACCGGGCCCCGCGTCAGCCAGGGACGGCCCTGGTAATAGGAGACAAAAGGGTCTACGTTTAGACAACATGTCACAGTAGTGTCCAAAACATGAAGAATGAAGACAGAAAGGCATCAGGCCTCGTCCAGATCCAATGTGTGCATAACATCCTGTGGACTAAAAAACTTCATCTGGGTGATTATTATTATTATTATTATTATTATTAATTAATTAATTTATTTATTTATTAATAATTTAATTTAATTTAATTTAATTTAATTTAATTTAATTTAATTTAATTTAATTTAATTTAATTTAATTTAATTTAATTTAGTTTAGTTTAGTTTAGTTTAAATTAATAAAACAAATTTTTTTTTTATTTAATTTAATTTTTATTTTTTCTGCCAATGATATCCAAGCTGGTCTATAAGCAAGGACATACTTATTTTTAGGAAGCTAAATGAAACTGTAACAATGGCAAATATATAATATAAATTATATATTTAATATAATTATATTTTAATTACATACATATATAATTAAATTAATTACATTTATTAAAATAATTAAATTAATTATTAATAATTATGTTAATAATTTCTAATTTGCCAGGTTCATTAAACTTTCTAAATGTCATTTGAAAAACAATAATTATGAATTTAGCATATAGTTAATCCTATCCAATCCACATACGTTCGTTAACAAGATAAAACTGCTTCAAATGATACTTATTGTGAAAAATGCTATACAATGCTATATATGTCAACTGTTTATTTTATAATAGAACAATATTATTAGTAATATTACTACCCAGGATTTTTTTTTGCTTTATTACAATTACAATATAAAAGTCAGTTATGAAATGTAGCAAACAATATTTTGTCTTACTATTTTTCTCAGTTTAAATGGGTTTTGTACAAAGAAAATGCATATAGCTGCCTTTATATTTCTACAATAACTCTGTCTATATTCACATCAGAGGCCTTTGGTTTCATACGCAGCCGATGCTTCAATAATCACACATGAACACATTTATTTTACTCGAGTAGCTATTAGAATAACATGACGTTATAGACAACAAACATGAATGAATACAAAACATTGAAAGTACTTGAGGAAATTAATTGATGTATTTTTTAAAGACAGATGCAGCAGCGCTGCGTTAATCAACAGAAAACATCGATATCTGAATATCAGGTTGATGCTGGATCAGTAAAATCACATGCACTTTATGAAATCAGATATTCTGCACTATGTTAAAGAGTCATACATTAACTGTCAGTCATTTTGAACAAGAAGTGATCATCAGCGATGCAGCTAACGAAGGTCAGGATGCAAATACAGTGAAAGTTTCAGTGGACGTTAAGTCTATGGCCATCAAAGAGGCAAATCTAAAACTCAACACGAGAGCAAATGACTTGAGATTAAAAAAGAAGGCTTGAGGAAATGCTTAGGCCATTGCATTACTTGTCTTGAAAATTGCAAGGCTATTTCAGTAAAGGCTCTGTGTGTGTGGGACTGCAATTACAGCTCTCTTTCTCCTCCTCCTCATCCTCTCGATCTTCCTTCTTCCAATCATCATCTGTTTTCTGAACTGCTAGAGGGAGCTGGTTGTTTTTTATATTAGACTTTGATGTATTTCTTAGACTCTCGGTGCTTGGCAATAAAGATCTCTCTGCTATGTTTGGGACGGCGTACGATCACACTACTGTATACCTACTGTAGGCCTGTTCCACGCTGCACAAAGCATATCTTCTTGGCGCTCGTATTAACAGCTTACAGTATTCACACGATCTGTGATATGCATATTTCAGATGCCACACATAGTGACAGACCAACCCGATCTCATGAAAGTGCGTATAAATAGTACGCCAAATAAAAACAAAAACTCGTGGTATTGATATGCAAAAATGGACTTTGGCGTGTATATGCTACGCAATGGGTAGGATTATTGTTGTGGGGTAGATGCATATCATATGCACGCGAGAACTGCGTATTATATGCACAGCAACAAATTTCGTATCATATGCACACGGAAACTGCGTATTATATGCACAGCAACAAATTTCGTATCATATGCACACGAAAACTGCGTATTATATGCACAGCAACAAATTTCGTATCATATGCACACACGAAAACTGCGTATTATATGCACAGCAACAAATTTCGTATCATATGCACACACGAAAACTGCGTATTATATGCACAGCAACAAATTTCGTATCATATGCACACGAAAACTGCGTATTATATGCACAGCAACAAATTTCGTATCATATGCACACACGAAAACTGCGTATTATATGCACAGCAACAAATTTCGTATCATATGAACACGAAAACTGCGTATTATATGCACAGCAACAAATTTCGTATCATATGCACACACGAAAACTGCGTATTATATGCACAGCAACAAATTTCGTATCATATGCACACACGAAAACTGCGTATTATATGCACAGCAACAAATTTCGTATCATATGCACACGAAAACTGCGTATTATATGCACAGCAACAAATTTCGTATCATATGCACACACGAAAACTGCGTATTATATGCACAGCAACAAATTTCGTATCATATGCACACGAAAACTGCGTATTATATGCACAGCAACAAATTTCGTATCATATGCACACACGAAAACTGCGTATTATATGCACAGCAACAAATTTCGTATCATATGCACACGAAAACTGCGTATTATATGCACAGCAACAAATTTCGTATCATATGCACACACGAAAACTGCGTATTATATGCACAGCAACAAATTTCGTATCATATGCACACACGAAAACTGCATATTATATGCACAGCAACAAATTTCGTATCATATGCACACACGAAAACTGCGTATTATATGCACAGCAACAAATTTCGTATCATATGCACACGAAAACTGCGTATTATATGCACAGCAACAAATTTCGTATCATATGCACACACGAAAACTGCGTATTATATGCACAGCAACAAATTTCGTATCATATGCACAAACGAAAACTGCGTATTATATGCACAGCAACAAATTTCGTATCATATGAACACGAAAACTGCGTATTATATGCACAGCAACAAATTTCGTATCATATGCACACACGAAAACTGCGTATTATATGCACAGCAACAAATTTCGTATCATATGCACACACGAAAACTGCGTATTATATGCACAGCAACAAATTTCGTATCATATGCACACACGAAAACTGCGTATTATATGCACAGCAACAAATTTCGTATCATATGCACACACGAAAACTGCGTATTATATGCACAGCAACAAATTTCGTATCATATGCACACGAAAACTGCGTATTATATGCACAGCAACAAATTTCGTATCATATGAACACGAAAACTGCGTATTATATGCACAGCAACAAATTTCGTATCATATGCACACACGAAAACTGCGTATTATATGCACAGCAACAAATTTCGTATCATATGCACACGAAAACTGCGTATTATATGCACAGCAACAAATTTCGTATCATATGCACACACGAAAACTGCGTATTATATGCACAGCAACAAATTTCGTATCATATGCACACACGAAAACTGCGTATTATATGCACAGCAACAAATTTCGTATCATATGCACACACGAAAACTGCGTATTATATGCACAGCAACAAATTTCGTATCATATGCACACGAAAACTGCGTATTATATGCACAGCAACAAATTTCGTATCATATGCACACACGAAAACTGCGTATTATATGCACAGCAACAAATTTCGTATCATATGCACACGAAAACTGCGTATTATATGCACAGCAACAAATTTCGTATCATATGCACACGAAAACTGCGTATTATATGCACACGAAAACTGCGTATTATATGCACACGAAAACTGCGTATTATATGCACACGAAAACTGCGTATCATATGCACACACGAAAACTGCGTATTATATGCACAGCAACAAATTTCGTATCATATGCACACACGAAAACTGCGTATTATATGCACAGCAACAAATTTCGTATCATATGCATACGAAAACTGCATGCCAAACACGTGCGTATCATATGAATGCCAAAGTCCATTTTTGCGTATCAATACCACGAGTTTTCGTTTTTATTTGGCGTACTATTTATACACACTTTCATCCGCACTTTCAGTGTGACTTCATCCAGACGATTAACCTGTTACTTGGTTCCAATTCAAGTAGATTTATTAGTATTTTGAACATAAATGAGATCACCTTCATGTAAATTTAATTTTCATGGCAAATACTGATTTGCTGCTCAAGAAACATTTCTGATTATTATCAATGTTTAAAACTGTTGTGCTGCACAATATTTTTGTGGAAACTGTGATGCATTTTATTTTTCAGGATTTAGAGATGAATAGAAAGTTCAAAAGAACAGCATTTATTCAAAATATAAATCTTTTGTAACATTATAAATGTCTTTACTTTTGTCACTTTTGATCAATTTTTATTTTAGTTTTTTCTTACTTACCCCAAACTTTGAATAGTAGTGTTTCATGATTTCCAAAAAAATTATATTTGGCAGCACAACTGTTTTCAACATTGATAATAGTCAGAAATGCTTTATGAGCAGCAAATCAGTGTATTTGAATGATTTCTGAAGGAAATATATAGCGATGCACTCATATTTATACTTCAGATACTAATTTTACTAACTAAGTCAGTGTCTAGGCTTCTGGATGAGTGTAAACTGAAGGATGAAGTCACTGTAATAGGAAAGAGTTTTTTATGGTTCAGCTATTGATCTTTCTATAGGTTTTCACCATAGATCTCCATTCGTCCTGTCTTGTGACCTTTCCATGGTCTTCCAGTAAGTACCTTCAATCTATAAACTCAATGATTTATAATGTTTTGCCAGGGCCGGATCAGGGTCCCATGAGGTCTCGTCTTTGGAGGGTCACCCTCACCTTCTTGCGCGACTTAGTACAGAAAAACAGGGCTTGATTTTTTAGTGAAGAGATATTTTGACCCAAACTACATTCTGAATGAAGAGCAGTGGAGGCTGGTGAAATCCTGTGGCGCTGTGATTGTCCAGATGTGAGCGTGTGGAGGCTCGAGCGCTCGGACCCTGAGGCTGTGGAGGCCCCGGGCCCTGGAGCAGGACCCCAGCAGGTGTGCATAAGAGACGGACCAACAACTGCAGCAAAACCACAGCAGCAGTGCTGAGAGAACCAGCAGGTTGAAATAAAAAATACATATATTTCTCAATTTTCTTATTTCTTAATAGCTGTTGTAATTTGACCAGTGGCAAAGCCTGAATCTATCTGTCTGTCTGTATATGTCTAGTCCTTCTCACGGTCCCTCTCTCTATCTGTCCATCCATCCGCATGTCTATCTTTCTATCTGTTAGTCTCTCCATCTGTCTGTCGTTCTATCTCTCCGTCCATTTGTCTGTCTGTCATTCTATCTATACATCCATCCATCCGTCTATCATTCTGACTGTCAATCCGTCCATCCATTTTTGTTGTCTGTCTGTCTGTCATTCCATCTCTCTGTTCATCTATCCTCTATCATTCTATCTGTCTGTCTGTCTGTCTGTCCATCCATCTGTCTGACATTCTATCTGTCCGTCCATCCATCCATCCATCCATCCATCCATCCATCCATCTATACATGCATCCATCCGTCTATCCATCCATCCATCCATCCATCCATCCATCCATCCGTCTATCCATCCATCCATCCATCCATCCATCCATCCATCCATCTGTCTATACATCCATCCGTCTATACATCCATCCATCCATCCATCCATCTATCCATCCTCTATCTATCCATCCATCCATCTATCTATCTATTCAGCTACCTACCTACCTATCTATCTATCTATCTATCTAAGTTATTTACATTTACAACAGCAGCAGCTGACCAATGTGTTTTACAGCATCAAATACGTAGCAAATAGAACATAAAAAATAAATAAATAAATCAAATCACAACTAAAATCAGAACCAGAATTGCCATCAAAAATCGATTACAGAGATGGAACATCAAGGGACATTGAAAGCGATGGAAAAGTAATGCGTTTTGAGTAAAGATTTAAAAACCTGTAAAGTAGGAGCATATCTAATATGAACTGGTAAAGTGTTCCAGAGTTTAGGGCCTACGACAGCGAAGCCACATTTACCCCTTTGCTTTACTTTAAGTCTAGGAACAGTGAGCAGTCTAGGACTACCAGATCTAAGAGCTCGAGAGGGGTTATGTAAGGAAAGCAGTTCAGATAAATATGAGGGAGCTAACTTGTTTAGAGCCATAAAGACAAAAACAAAGATTTTCAACTCCACTCTAAACCACGCAGACAGCCAATGCAGAGAAGCTAAGACAGGAGTGATATGAGTACATTTACGTAGACCCGTTAAGAGTCTTGCTGATGCATTTTGGACCAACTGGAGACGGGTCAAGGTAGTGGCATCTAGTCTAGTCATCTAGTCATTCTCATTGTATTAAGTATATTAATGGTTCAGTTCATTTCTGTACACATGCTTGTTTTTTGCTATAGTATGTGAGTTATGAAAAATATATTGAAATGTTACAATTACCCCTGGTCTTGCCAACTTCAAAGGAGGTGGTGTGTGTTTCTGACAGGGAGTCCACAGATTGAAGGGTACAGAGGGGAAACAAATGAAAATATGGCAATATTGCATTTTCTTTAGGGGCTACGTTAATTTTTATGTTGCAGTATGAGTGAAGTTTGTATCTCATGTCTGAATTTAAATGGGAGAAAAGATGTCAGGAAAAAGACTGAGAACAAACACTGTTGACTGAATGAGACCAAATCTGTTTTTAAAGCTGTAACATGACACTTAATGTAGGAGCTGCCATCTTATAATGTTCTTCTGATGTTGAAGAAGTTATAAAAGAGGAGTTTTACAAATGTTTTGGGTACAAACTCAATCATGGAATTACTGATGTGAGGAACATTCCTAGGAGGAGATTTTAACAAAACTTAGACATAAATCTCATTGATCCCCATTAAATTACTTTTCAGATCAAAGTATGGTAGAACGCAATGTTTATGTTGAAGATTAAGTGAATGATGGGATTTCAATACTCAATAAAACATTTATACATTTAACATTCTTTTGGATGATTTTAAAATCACAAAGCCATCCTTTCAGACTATGCAACAATGGTGGGAGTTCAGAAGAGCACATGTTAAACAGCACACTGGTAATGTCACTGTGGTATACAGTTATAGTTAAACTCGAGGAGTTAGTCGAGTCAACTGGAGATTGTCTATATGGAGGATCTCCCAACTAAAACGACTAACAAGAGCTCAGCTATCAACTAGTTGCAGTCATGATGCAATTGTGCAGAAAAAAAACACTGTAAAAAGGAGAAATGTGGACACGAAGCACCTGCAAAGCATCTACAGTTTGTAGAGGGGCTTCTCACGGGATCCTCTGAAGACTGGAGAGCTGATGCGCTTGCTGCTCGACTGATAACAGCTCTCAGTGATGTGTGTCAGGTCTCCGCTACAATAGCACTGACATTCACAAATGTTCCCAGAACAAGAGGGAACCCAATGTGCCTGTGGCTTCCTCTATTTCTGTTTTGATAAGTGATAGAAGGACTAGGGCCGACTCAAGGCGTAGAGCACATGTATCTACTGTAATCTGCTGCTGATTAGACTTCAGTCTGAGACTGCTATGAGGCCGAACACAGATACAGTAAAGTCAGCACTTTTAAAGTCAACATGAAATTGATGCTTTTTACTTTCTAATGCATTATTCTGGCATTTAATTCATCAGTGCATATGATTCTAATTGTTTTTCTTTTAAGTAACTGTAATTGTTCATCTGTCCTACATTTCATCTCTCTTAAATTAGATCTATTTCTGTTTTAAAAAAGTTTAGTAAATGAGAATATTTTAAATATTATATATTTTTTAATGTATTTAATTATCCTGAGAACTTTTACACCCAATTACATTAAGTCTTTCCAGCAAAAATAATTAAAAAACAACAAATTTGATCAAGTTTTTTTTTTTTTGGCACGCAGTCATATTCATGTCAATTGTGCCCACTTGAAATTAAGAAGCAACCATATTTTAATTTGGTGGCACAAATTAGAGAAAACTTAGTAAAAGTAAATTAGGTAAATTAGGTTTAGTAAATTAAATAAACTCCATGGTTGGATGATGTTAGATTAAAAGGGGGAAAAAACAACACTTAAAATCAATGTCAAATGAGTCTGTCAATGTGAATTTCCAAACATCTTAAAATAAAATTTCAAATTATTCATATAAATATGAGTATGAAAATTAGAACTTAACAAAATTGTGTTACCTAACTTTAACTGACTAAACTGAACAGCAGAAGAAAAAAATCATGGTATATCTATCTATTGTTGTATCTATGTACAGTATAGACCAGGGGTCTGTTCTTCGTACGTCGGTAACTCAGTTAGCTGGATTTGATTGTTGCCGATTTTGCTTGATCTTGGATCATTTGGTTCTTCGAAGCTCATCCTGGACTTGTTGTCATAGCAACAGGTCCGTAAGCTTAAACCTGCTCGTGAGCAGCTTATTTCATGTAAACAGGATTAGATTGCTTCTTTTTAAGCAGAATTGATACTTAATATCTGCCCCAGCCACCGCTACTTTATTATAAGAGTACCCTACTGGTCCAGGGACAATCATTTAAAATAAAAATAATTAAAAAATGAATTTGAAAATAAGATAACAATGTTGTGTAGTCTATAACACTATAGACACAGCCAGTTTTACTCATTGAAATATTTATTAGTGATGAAATAATTACGTTATAATTGTATTGGAGTCTTACACACATGCTATACAGTTAATCTGAGCCGTGCATTAATTTGAGTTATGACAGATATTATGGGAGGGGCTTGATGGAGCAGATGCAGATAACATGATCTTTAAGAAACTGTAATTAATGCTGTCACGTAACAAATCTGTTTCAAAGATAAAATTAAATTAATTGCTAATTACAACACTGAAGTAAAAATGTAAAGCCTACACAAATGCTAGAAATCGTGAATATAAATAATTGGGAACCATGTAAAAAAATTACAAATAAATTAAAAAACATTTAATTTATCTATTATAACATTTATGTAGTTTTGTTCGCTTGGCTGTTTCCTTATAAAGGTCCAGAAACTTTTCCGTCAGGTGTCTTTTTTAATGATATGATGTCATTACGTTGCTGTCTTGCCGCCAGCCAATCGCTGCGCTGCTGATCGTGGTTTCGAGTATCGATACATCTGCCCTTTTTGGGGAACACGAGAACGCGCCGTAATCTTAGACAACTTAATCCAGATATTTTAATCTAATACGCAAATTCGTTTGAAGAACCAAATTAGCCAGAGATCAGTTATCAGGATTAGAAGATCTGGCATCTTTCACATCATCTCAGATGTATTAAGCGAGGTACGAAGAACGGACCCCTAGTCTAGTGTCTACTGTATATATACATAGTAAACATACTGCACATTATAGTATATATACATACATCTGTGTACAGAATATAAGCAATACTTTAACTTGATTTAAAAATGTAAAGTCATGAAAGTATAAAGCATCTTCGAGGAATACAACAGAAGTATAAAACATGAAAAGAATTGGAAAGCTGATGAAACATAAGCAGTCTTCATGCTAATGAATCTAAGCATTGCTAGAAATACCTTTTTTAAACATTACTAACAGGAACATTAGCAACGCCTGCACTTTTTTTGCTACTGTTGACATATTGAAGGGTAAAGATAAGGGTACAGAGTTAACTAACCCTCTAAACTAAGGTTGCCTGTTATCTGTCTGACAGCAAATGCAACAAATTTGCATCGTTTTTCACTCACCAAATCAATTATATTACAATAGAGATCAGCACGTCCTCATGTAGCACTGAGGTTATATGACCCCCACAACAACAACAACAACAACATAATCATTTAGATACTTTGTCTGGGTTAGAAGCAACTGCCTACAAAATACTGCAGGATTTTTAAACAGTTGACCTGCTGTCTTGCTGCCCACATCTTTCTTTGAAAATGTGTTTAACTGTCCAGTAACTGACCTGTTAAAAATAGCCATTGGCTCCTTTTAGGCATCCTTCCTTTGTCTTGAATACTGCAGTTTTAGCTGTTATCTGGATAATTCTGTACTAAACAACTACAGACCTATTTCAAATCTCCCCTTTATGGGCAAGATCATTGAGAATGTTATTATTCAGTCAGAAGAACAAATTCCTAGACTCAAATAGCTACAGTACTTGGACGGTTTCCCATCTGATTTTAGTTTAGCACAGAGACGGCACTCGTAAACACACACAATGACATTACTAGGCGAAATACTGATTGAAGGAAAATATCAGTGGTGGTTTTTACAGTTTTTCTCAATTGCTAAAACACTAGAACCACGCTTTTGAACTAAAATTTCAAAACCATAATGCCATTTTTAATAAAGCGCACCCATTTCCCTAAACTACAAACACTATTAAACACTACATGAGTCAGATTTGGTGAACTGTTACTGCAAAACTCTACACACAATTCCCTACATTTCTCAGTGCTTACACCATGTGCTCATTTAGAAATCACTAGCATTCAATATTGTTCACTCAAGTCTGAGCTCAATTAGCACACAATTACCCAAGTGGAAACACTAGGAGTCAAAATGTATCACACACCAATCAGAACCTTTGATGGATTGATAAAAGGGCCAAAGTCAGCTTACAGTGTTTCTCAATGGCTTTGGTGCATTTCTCAGATCAGAAATTAAATTCTCAAAACTACTTGTTCAACCTCCACATCATCTAGTCGCTTGTGCACATCATAAAACGTTTTAAAAGTTGCGATTGCTTTGGTACATTCATGCAACTGATTATGTACATTTGTCTGTGGTTTCCTACATCATCAGTTACTATTGTCATGTTGCTCAAGATGTATTATATAGTTCTCTGTGCTATAGTCTTACCCCTCAAAACATCATCATTAGCTCATATAAGTCATTACGGTAAATGCAAAATGGTTGATCTAGTTGTCATAAACTGTCAAGCATATTTTCTACACATTTCTATTAGACTTTTTATAAATTTGCCATGAATTGTTCAAGTGAATCTTGACTTTCATTAATGAAGAGACTATAGATCAGAGGTGCCCAATCCTGCTCCTGGCGATCGACTTTCCTGCAAAGTTCAGCTCCAACTCTAATCAAACACACCTGCCTTTAATTTTCAAGCGATCCCGAAGACCTTAATTAGTTGCTTCAGGTGTGTTTGATTAGAGTTGGAGCTGAACTTTGCAGGACAGTCGATCGCCGGGAGCAGGTTTGGGCACCTCTGCTATAGATCAACCAATGACAAACCAGTTCTCTGTAATAGCTCAAAGATACATCTCATGATCCTTCAATTGGAAAGCATAAATAGACAGAGGACAACACAAGAGTTACAATTCTGACAGTGGACTTTCTCATTTTTATTTTCGCCTTTGTGCCCACATTTCTTTTTCTTCTTCCTCTTTTTTTTTTTTTTCATCAGACAACTAGTAAAAGTGTAACTGTGAATCATATCCAGACTTTTTCTATCAACATCCCACATACAGTAATGTGTAAATGTGTACTTTTGAAATGGATATATGGCATACATAAAAAATGCAGCCTTCTGCATTTCAGTACAGTAACTGTCATCCAAACTGTTGCCATAGTTTACATCAGGTAATACTAACAGAGAGCACTGATATATTGACAACATGACTAAGCATCTTGTTTGTGAACAATGACATAAGGACTTTCATTCTGATGGCACTGATATGTTCATTGACAAATACTTACTTTTGAGAGATGAACTAAAGATTTTGAGTAAGTTACAGGCTTTTGCAGGTAATCCATTGTGTGGTGCTGTTTGTACAAATTGTTTTGAGAAATGAGAGGAGGAGGAGGAGTAGGGAGTAGAGAAAGAAATGAAGGAAGAGGAAGAGTATGAGATGGAGAGGGAGTACAGAGAGGAAGAGGAGGAGAAGAAATAGGAAGAGGAGGAGAGAAGGAGGAGGAGGACGACAACATGGAAGACAAAGAGGAAGGGCAAGGGCAAGAAGACAAACAGTTTCATATATTTTAGTAGATGCGTGCCACGGTTTGAACAGGCATGCAAGAGGATTTTCCCCCCGCTGCCTGGCCAGGGCCAGTATAGCCTGTGATGTTGAAGAGGTTCTTTGGCCTGTTCCAGACCAAAGACGGGATGCTGGGGCAGAATAATTGTTTTTGCTGTTGTTTGCTCTATTGTACTGTACTCTACAGTACATTAAATTAAGGAATAAAACACATGGGGAGTACCACAAGCAACACTTATTACCGGTTTTTGTAGTATTGTTTTGAATTTATCTCATCACTGTGTAAGACTGTGTTGTAGTGTGTGTGTTTTTGAGGGTTTGTGTGTCATGTCTGAAAGGAAAGTTTGTTTTTTCAGCAAGATTGAGTTGTTTTGAGAGAAGAGCTTCATTTTGACCTGAATATAGGAAGTTTGGGGAACTAAGTTAGAAGTTATGGTTTGTGTTTAGAGTTTCACAAAAAAGAGGCATAATTTCAAGAAATGTGTTTAAGCAATCGAGAAAAATTGTATTAGATTTTGGTACTGCTTTTGACATTGTCGACCACAATGTGCACCAGGGCAGACTGGAAAAACTGAACAGGACTCTCTAAGATGATCCTCAGCTAGGTCATTAGGTTTGATTTATGGGTTATTACTAGGGCTGGTAATTTAACGCGTTAATTAGATTAATTAATTATGGTGAAAAATAACACGTTAAAATTATTAACACATTTAACGCACTTGCCCCGTCCCAGACATTTTATGTGGGTCATCTGACATTTCATACAGTTGATTGATGACACGTATGATGCAGGGTAACAACTCACTGATGAGCCTAGAGAACAGTTAGAATGTCCCTAAAATAAAAAAAATGCCCCAGTTTGAGTTTTTGTCTCATATTTACATCATATAGTTAAGCAATATCACACGAGCAATATGCTAAGTGCAACACGAGTGCAAATGTGATACTGATCTTATACAACAGTTCAGTAAGAAAGAAGTTAATATTGTGTTATTTTAGACACACTGTTGTCTGTTTTGCTCAATTTTGCCAACAAAAATATAAAGACAAAGCAGAACTGTTCATCTCCAAGCAACACACAGCGGCATTTCATTTCTTAATGCATGTTTTGAACGAATTGGGTGAATCGTTTGGCGCGTTGAACCACTGGCCATAGGCGCGTTGGATTTGAAGTGCATTGCACAGATCGATCGCTGTATAACATCAAAGTACATACTTTGATGTCACACACCGATCGATCTGATGGTGATGATCCGCTTCAAGTCGAACAAGCCTAATGATTCAATGGACCATTCATAAAGAACCATTTACTTCACTCCTGAATGAACAAATCAAACAAATCAAATGAATGAATAAATGACTCGATGACTTAATCATTAAGACATTTACCACCACCTACTGGCAGTTTTAGTTTATTATTTAGAGTATCAGTTCATTAAAGAAATAATTTCATATTTCCATAGTAATAATAATAAAATTAATAAAACAAATATTAAAAGAGTAGTTCACCCACCCAAAAATGACAACTGTGTCATCATTTACTCATTTAGTCATCATTCATCATTGAAGCTACTTTTTGCTGCTTTTGTCTGTTTGATGCTTTACACAACAATGACTTTAAATTTTCCTTTGGGAGTAATTTCTCAGCCAAATTTGATGTGTGATTAATTTGCGTAATTAATTAGATAAAAGAATGTAATCGCTTACCAGCCCTAGTTATTACACATAAACAGGCAAATATGGATCTACATAGACCTCTATAACATGTGGAGACCCACAGGGCTCAGTCCTTGGACTTCTCCTGTTTTAAAAAAAAATCTTAATAATCGCAACAGTGACATAAACTATAATAAAATATTCTCAACTCGTATAATAAAAATACTCAACTCAAGCAAATATTTCTAATCCAGGTATGTGCTGATTTTTTAACAACACTCAAAAAATGATACACCTGGTGTCTTAATAGCATTAAATAGTGTTGTTTTGATGATTACCTCAAACACGGTAAGATTGCCTCAGAGGCAGTTATGAATCTAAATGGACCTTTATGACATGTGGAAACCCCCAAGGCTTGATCCTTGGACCTCTCCTGTTTTAAAAATTTCTTAAGATTCAGGGGTCATGTTATTTACATTACATTTACATTTAGTCATTGAGCAGACACTTTAATTGAAAGCGACTTACAAATAATTACAATAGAAGCTATCAAAACCAACAAAAGAGCAATAATATTATCAATACTGAATTCCAGCTCTTAGTGCATTTATAATAAATATTACTTAAAAGTAGTGTTGTCAAATGATTAATCGCGATTAATCACATCCAAAATAAAAGTTTTTATTTACATAATATATGAGTGTGTACTGTGTATATTTATTATGTATATATAAATACAAACACATGCATGTATATATTTAAGAAAAATATGCTGTTTATATTTTAAATATATTTATATATAATACAAATATTTTTATGTATATACATGTAAATGTATTCAATATATACTGTATGTGTGTGTATTTATATATACATAATACATAAACACAGTACACATACATATAGTATGTAAACAAAAACTTTTATTTTGGATGTGATCAATCGCGATTTATCGTTTGACAGCACTACTTAAAAGTTTCTTTAAATATTTTCTTAAAATCCATATGTATAATTATCTAGATGTTACTACTATTCAAAAAGTGTATGGTAATGCAAATTAGAAATAACCAATAAAATATTGTCATAAATTGATTATTTTTTTCCTATTGATTATCAATTATGACTGCATTTACACTAGCAATAAGATTCTGATTTCTCCACTATATCGCACCAATCAATGTGCACTTTTGCTAATTCATTCGTCCGCAGATGTTTAATTTACTTTGGGCCCCTCGAAAAGTGAGAGAGCAGAAGCAAGAATTTGAGTGTGTGTGTGTTGTGGAGGGATTGGAGGGGGCCGCGCATGTCATATCAAAGCAATAACTAAATCAGGTCATGCAGAAGTCTGCATACAAACAAGATTTCGAAAAAAAATCATTCACACATTCATTACCAGCATGACAGACTGTACTGCAACTCCTCGCCAACCTTCCCAAAAAAGACCATTAGGCGGCTGCAGCTCATTTAAAGGGCTGTTGATTTATTTATTTATTTATATAAAAAATAAAAAATAAATAAACATACGCTGGTCACAAGGTCCTGTTCATCACTTCATCTACATTTTTTCCCCCTCTAGTTTGCTAGTTTTATTTTTAGATGCTGCTTTTGACACCATCAACCACAATATGCACCAGGACAGACTAGAAAACTGGAGAGGACCCCTAAGGTGGACCTCAGACCATATTTAGGGTTTATTACATAAAAACAGGCAATTATGAATCTAAATGGATCTCAAGGACACGTGGAGACCCCCAGGGCTCAATCCTTGGACCTCTCCTGTTTTTAAAAATCTTAGTTTCAGTAGTCAAATAAAAGCAATAACTAAATCAGCCTTTTATCATCTTAATGCAAACAATATTTAGAAAAACAAAAATCACACACATTTATCATCAGCAGGACAGACTGAACTGCAAATTCTCGCCGGAAAAAGATCATTCCCTCATTTATCTACATCGTTCCCTCTGAATAAAGACTCATATGATATCCTTCCTTTATGATGCACCCAAAGACTCCCAAACAGCTCTTGCAGGTCAAGAACATCTAATTTGTATGAATCTGACCCACAGTTCCCAGAAGAACAGCAGAGATCGATGATGTTATGAAACTAGGGAAGCCCTCAGGCCTTTTACAAGGGTTCATGATGCAATTTCCAAAAATAGCCTAGTGCAAACAAACACAGATCTGGAAACAAAGCAGTTCAGGTTGCCTTGGGCGCACTGGACATCACCAGGGGCACTGGGTCAGTCTTCCTCCTCAGCACAGTGAACAAAGAAAGCAAAGTAAGATTGTTGTGTTGAGTTTAGAAAACCACCATCTGGCCATGGCGATAATATTAATACAATATTTCTAATCTCAGCAAGCCTGGTTACTTTAGATATGATGGACACGTCTACTCCATTTGTTTGTGTTTTGCCAGAACATACTGTAAGCTAATAGACAGCACACTGGCATGGTCTCTGATTAAAAACACAATGCCAATTTCTCACACGAGAGACGGAATCACTTATTCTTTACTTTGTAATTAAGATGTGAGCGTGGCAGTTAAAAATAGTGTGACTTGTCGATGTCAGTGTGTCAGTCTGCCTCCTACGTGTCTGGGAAAGCAAACTATGCCATTTAATTTCCTTGTCTTAGCAACAAGCAGTTTAAATAGATTTTGTCCTGCAACCTCGTCCCTATACGTTTGCACCTGTGTCTGGCTTTTTAATGATTCAAAGGGCTGGTGATTAGCAGTAATCAGGCTTAGCATGGTAGGGCAGAGGAGAGTCCACCAGGCCACTTTAATGACTTGACACTGAAATGAATTCGTCATGGCAACTATTGACCTAGTGGATATTATCCGAAGCAGAATGTCAAGACTTCGGGAACTTCTGAACGCCCTTCACGGAATAAAGATAATGACGCTTTATTAAAATGGAGATTGCCGCAGAGCATGCTGCTCGAAAACACTTGTCACAGACGGGGTTGTGTGCCATTCAGAATTGAATTGAAATCGGCTTTTAATCACCGATCCAACTCCAGAATTTCAAGTGAGGCAGCAAGATGCAAAATTGTAAATTTAAGCTGAATTAAACTGGAATAAAACAGTACGAATTTGTAGGAATTATTTTCATTTTCAGTAAGAATTACCCATAACCGTACACACAACATATCAAACCTATAGACGTGTATTATACTGTATATACATATGTGTTTATAAATCCACATTATAAAATATTTCTTTTTTTTTTTTACATTTTAAATGATTTAGTTACATATTTGTAAAATTATATAAATAAATAAAATATTGCAAGAATTTGTAGGATTTTTTTGTTTGTTATTTATTTACTTTTAGTTTTTAATTTTTCAATATGAATTACCCATAACCATACACACAACATATCAAACCTATAGAACTGTGTATTATACTGTATATACTGTACATATGTGTTTATAAATACACATTATAAAACATTTCAATATTTTTTTACATTTTAAATGATTTAATTACATATTTGTAAAATTATATAATAATGTAAAATTATATAAATAAATAACATTGTAATAATTTGTAGGATTTTTTTTGTTATTTATTTACTTTTAGTTTTTAATTTTTCAGTATGAATTCCCCATAACCATACACACAACATATGGGACATTTCCAGAATCTTTAAAATATCAAACCTATAGAAATTTGTATTATAGCCTACTGTATAACACATATACATGTATGAGTTTATAAATACACATTATAACATATTTATAAATATTTTAAATTTTTAATTATTTAATTACATATTTGTACAATTATAATAAATAAATAAATAAATGTAAGAATTTGAAGGATTTTTATTTTTGTATTTATTTATTTATTTACTTGTGTTTAATTTTTCAGTATGAATTCCCTATTACATACACACATAATATGGGGCATTTTCAGAATCTTTAAAATATCAAAAAAAAAAAAAAAAGTCACTTCTAAAAAAACGAATATACATATGTGTATACAAATTATATACATAATAAAAATTAGTCATGGCCTAATGGTTAGAGAGTCGGACTTGTAACCTGAAGGTTGTGGGTTCGAGTCTCAAGTCCAGCAGGGATTGTATGTGGGGGGAGTGAATGACCAGCGCTCTCTTCCACCCTCAATACCACGACTGAGGAGAGACCCTTGAGCAAGAACCAAACCCTTAACTGCTCCAGGTGTGTGTGTGTGTGTGTGTGTGTGTGTGTGTGTCACTACTCACTGCTTTGTGTGTGCACTTGGATGGGTTAAATACACAGCACAAATTCTGAGTATGGGTCACCATACTTGGCCACATGTCACTTTCCCTTTCTTTCAAATATTACATTAAAAAAATTACATTTAATAATATAAATGGACCATGTTGCAAGGATTCATAATTTCCCAGAATGCTCAAATTTCTAGTCTGCTGTTTTGAATTTTTTTTTTATAAATTTTGTTTTATAAACTCTTCTAAAAAATAAAAATATAAAAAGAAGAAAAGAAAAGAAAAACGAAAAGAAAAGAAAATAGGATTTTGTTGAAAATATATAAACAAATAAAAACTATGATAAATATACCAGTGAAAAAGCAGAATATCTTGGCCAGAGCTAAATGATAAAGAGTCTTACCTGTGGTCTCCAGCTTTAGCTCTTTAGAGGTGTTGCAGCTGAAACACAGAGAGAAGAGAGTTTTCTTTAAGGAAGTGGGGAAAAAAGAGGTAAACAACTCAAGGCTAGTATAGAAAAAGCAGTATTGAGCTGGTCTGAGCTAGTAACAACCATCTCAGACTCATACTCCCCGGAGAGCAAACTGCAGTCTACACCCAACATCATTACAACCTGCCCAACACTCAAACACAAGACCTGTGTTTTCAGCTGCTCTTTTTTAGAGGTGCCACAGTGTGTGACATTTAACTGTGAGCAAGCAGCACAACACAATACATGCAAACACAAACACACACACACGGGCACACAAAGCTGGTCTGAAGGAGCCGGATGAATGGAGATCCCTGGGGCGCTCAGTTCAGTTGCCAAGGGCTGCAATCCCATGCCAGACAGACACGGCATGGATGGCATGAAAAATTCTATAACCATGACGTCAATGGAGGAAAAAAATAAAAATGACAGAAGGAGAGAATGAAGAATGTGTGTGTGTGTGTGTGTGTGTGTGTGTGTGTGTGTGTGTGTGTGTGTGTGTGTGTGTGTGTGTGTGTGTGTGTGTGTGTGTGTGTCCGTGTGTGTGTCTGTTTCTGTGTGTGTGTGTCCGTGTGTGTCTCCGTGTGTGTGTCCGTGTGTGTGTCTGTTTCTGTGTGTGTGTGTCCGTGTGTGTCTCCGTGTGTGTCCCCGTGTGTGTGTCTGTTTCTGTGTGTGTGTGTGTCCGTGTGTCTGTCCGTGTGTGTGTCCCCGTGTCCGTGTGTGTGTGAGTGTGTGCGTGTGAGTGTGCGTGCGTGTGTGTGTGTGTGCGTGTGAGTGTGCGTGCGTGTGTGTGTGTGTGAGCAGAACTGATCAGATTTATTTACAGCAGCAACTCTTAGCAGAGGAAATAT
>CM041798.1:27068965-27133965 GCA_023376895.1 Aspiorhynchus laticeps
CAAAGATCAAGACTTGTCAAGCACGCTTTCTAAAGATGTAGTCTGCTCTAAAATACACTCGATTTGAAATCACATGCTTTGAATGTCAAGGAGCTGCGGTCGCTTTCTCTACAGTCTACTGTACATTTCATAAGCTGCTTTAATCCAATGTGATTTTATTGACATGACATCCCCTTTTTTTCTCTTCTCACAGCCAACCAATGCAACACTAGTTCAGCGTTGGCAAAGCATCAATAAAAGGACAATTATAACACGATTAATGCATTTTATTCACATTCTCATTTTTATTTATTTTATGTTATTTTTTTTAAGGTTATGGAAAATGCAAGTGTGCTATGCAAAATGCTACACCTAGTATTATTTTAGTATGACATATGAATATAGTTTTTATTAATATTCTGAATTGTTTTTATATGTATTTGCTGTATTCATGTTCATTTTAAAGCAATTTTGTTGTTCTTTTGCATTTTTAGATTTTTTTTTTTTTAATATGTCTATCGTTTTTATTCATTTTTATTTTTGTTTAGTTATGTCTGATATCAATAATAAAATTTCTGTATTCTATGAAGACAGAAGCCACAGAAATTAACCATAAAAAAATAAACAGCATACATTCAGAGTGTGTATGTGTATGTATGCAAAAAATGAAATATACAATGTGTGTGAGTGTGTACTTATGTGTATGTATATACTGTATATGTATATAGTTACAAATATATTTAATAATTTAAAAGATATTTTCATAAAATACAAAAAATTGAGACAAATAAATTTAAAAAATATGTTAAATATCTATCTATCTATCTATCTATCTATCTATCTATCTATCTATCTATCTATCTATCTATCTATCTATCTATCTATCTATCCTGCACTTATATACATATTTATTTCACACATTTTAGAAAATATGGTTATCGAATCCAAATAGAGCATTTCAGATGATTCACATTGAGATGAATAAATGGAAACATTTGATCAAAGGTGAGGAGGAGCAGAACTGAATGGAGTGAAGCAGGAGGCCAGAGCTGAGATCAGAGAGCTGATTGTTGATTTGACTGTGCGGTGGCTCTCGGGCCCCGTATCCGGATAACAGCCCAATCTCAGGAGCTGCTCGCTCTGGTTAGGATCCGCTCAAACTCTCCACACACATTATGACAGCAGGAAAAATGAGTTAGTGAGCGCTAGAGTCTGACCGAGTCTCTGAGGACACGAGTGTCCAGACCAATCTCCTCCAGAGAACCTGCAGCCACAGCGGAGCAGACAGCATCTATTACACTGCGTCTCCTCACACACACACACACACACACTCTATCTGCACCTTCTCACACACACACACACACACACACACACACACACACTCTATCTGCACCTTCTCACACACACACACACACACTCTATCTGCACCTTCTCACACACACACACACACACACACACACACACACACACACACACACTCTATCTGCACCTTCTCACACACACACACACACACACTCTATCTGCACCTTCTCACACACACACACACACACACACACACACACACACACACACACACACACACACACACTATCTGTAGCTTCTCACACACTCACACACACACTCACTCCTTCTACACCTCCTCACACACTCACACACACACACACTCCTTCTACACCTCCTCACACACTCACACACACACACTCACTCCTTCTACACCTCCTCACACACTCACACACACACTCCTTCTACATCTCCTCACACTCACACACACACACTCACTCCTTCTACACCTCACACACTCACTCCTTCTGCATCTCCTCACACACTCACTCCTTCTACACCTCCTTACACACTCACACACACACACACACATTCACTCCTTCTACACCTCCTCACACACTCACACACACTTACTCCTTCTGCACCTCCTTAAATACTCACACACAGACTCACTCCGTCTACACCTCCTCACACACTCAGTCCTGCACCTCCTTACACACTCACTCTTTCTGCACCTCCTCAAACTCACTCACTCCTTCTACACCTCCTCAAACACACACACTTTCACTCCTTCTACACCTCCTTACACACTCACACACAGACTCACTCTGTCTACACCTCCTTACACACTCACACACACACTCACTCCTTCTACACCTCACACACTCACACACACTCCTTCTGCATCTCCTCACACACTCACTCCTTCTACACCTACTCACACACACACACACACACACACACATTCACTCCTTCTACACCTCCTCACACTCACTCACTCCTTCTACACCTCCTCAAACATACACACTTCACTCCTTCTACACCTCCTCAAACACACACACTTCACTCCTTCTACACCTCCTTACACACTCACACACAGACTCACTCTGTCTACATCTCCTCACACACTCAGTCCTGCACCTCCTCACAATCACACACACTCACTCCTTCTGCACCTCCTCACACACTCAGTCCTGCACCTCCTTACACATTCACTCTTTCTGCACCTCCTCACAATCAGTTACATTACATTTACATTTATGCATTTAGCAGACGCTTTTATCCAAAGCGACTTACAGTGCATTCAGGCTATATATGTTTTATCAGTATGTGTGTTCCCTGTGAATTGAACCCACAACATTTTGCGCTGCTAACGCAATGCTCTACCACTGAGCCACACTCACACACAATCACAATCACAATCACACACACTCACTCCTTCTACACCTCCTCACACACACTCACTCACTCCTTCTGCACCTCCTCACACACACACTCCTTCTGCATCTCCTCACACACTCACTCCTTCTGCACCTCCTCACACACACTCACTCACTCCTTCTGCATCTCCTCACACACTCACTCCTTCTGCATCTCCTCACACACTCACTCCTTCTGCACCTCCTCACACACACTCACTCACTCCTTCTGCATCTCCTCACACACTCACTCCTTCTGCACCTCCTCACACACACTCACTCACTCCTTCTGTATCTCCTCACACACACTCACTCACTCCTTCTGCACCTCCTCACACACACTCACTCACACCTTCTGCATCTCCTCACACACTCACTCCTTCTGCATCTCCTCACACACTCACTCCTTCTGCACCTCCTCACACACACTCACTCACTCCTTCTGCATCTCCTCACACACTCACTCCTTCTGCATCTCCTCACACACTCACTCCTTCTGCACCTCCTCAAACACACTCACTCACTCCTTCTGCACCTCCTCACACACACTCACTCACTCCTTCTGCATCTCCTCACACACTCACTCCCTCTGCACCTCCTCACACACACTCACTCACTCCTTCTGCATCTCCTCACACACTCACTCCCTCTGCACCTCCTCACACACACTCACTCACTCCTTCTGCACCTCCTCACACACACTCACTCACTCCTTCTGCATCTCCTCACACACTCACTCCTTCTGCACCTCCTCACACACACTCACTCACTCCTTCTGCACCTCCTCACACACACTCACTCACTCCTTCTGCATCTCCTCACACACTCACTCCCTCTGCACCTCCTCACACACACTCACTCACTCCTTCTGCATCTCCTCACACACTCACTCCTTCTGCACCTCCTCACACACACTCACTCACTCACTCCTTCTGCATCTCCTCACACACTCACTCCTTCTGCATCTCCTCACACACTCACTCCTTCTGCACCTCCTCACACACACTCACTCACTCCTTCTGCACCTCCTCACACACACTCACTCACTACTTCTGCATCTCCTCACACACTCACTCCTTCTGCACCTCCTCACACACACTCACTCACTCCTTCTGCACCTCCTCACACACACTCACTCACTCCTTCTGCATCTCCTCACACACTCACTCCTTCTGCACCTCCTCACACACACTCACTCACACCTTCTGCATCTCCTCACACACTCACTCCTTCTGCATCTCCTCACACACTCACTCCTTCTGCACCTCCTCACACACACTCACTCACTCCTTCTGCATCTCCTCACACACTCACTCCTTCTGCATCTCCTCACACACTCACTCCTTCTGCACCTCCTCACACACACTCACTCACTCCTTCTGCACCTCCTCACACACACTCACTCACTCCTTCTGCATCTCCTCACACACTCACTCCTTCTGCACCTCCTCACACACACTCACTCACTCCTTCTGCACCTCCTCACACACACTCACTCACTCCTTCTGCATCTCCTCACACACTCACTCCCTCTGCACCTCCTCACACACACTCACTCACTCCTTCTGCATCTCCTCACACACTCACTCCTTCTGCACCTCCTCACACACACTCACTCACTCCTTCTGCATCTCCTCACACACTCACTCCTTCTGCACCTCCTCACACACACTCACTCACACCTTCTGCATCTCCTCACACACTCACTCCTTCTGCATCTCCTCACACACTCACTCCTTCTGCACCTCCTCACACACACTCACTCACTCCTTCTGCATCTCCTCACACACTCACTCCTTCTGCATCTCCTCACACACTCACTCCTTCTGCACCTCCTCACACACACTCACTCACTCCTTCTGCACCTCCTCACACACACTCACTCACTCCTTCTGCATCTCCTCACACACTCACTCCTTCTGCACCTCCTCACACACACTCACTCACTCCTTCTGCACCTCCTCACACACACTCACTCACTCCTTCTGCATCTCCTCACACACTCACTCCTGCACCTCCTCACACACACTCACTCACTCCTTCTGCATCTCCTCACACACTCACTCCTTCTGCACCTCCTCACACACACTCACTCACTCCTTCTGCATCTCCTCACACACACTCACTCAATCCTTCTGCATCTCCTCACACACTCACTCCTTCTGCATCTCCTCACACACACTCACTCAATCCTTCTGCATCTCCTCACACACTCACTCCTTCTGCATCTCCTCACACACTCACTCCTTCTGCATCTCCTCACACACACTCACTCACTCCTTCTGCATCTCCTCACACACTCACTCCTTCTGCACCTCCTCACACACACTCACTCACTCCTTCTGCATCTCCTCACACACACTCACTCAATCCTTCTGCATCTCCTCACACACTCACTCCTTCTGCACCTCCTCACACACACTCACTCACTCCTTCTGCACCTCCTCACACACACTCACTCACTCCTTCTGCATCTCCTCACACACTCACTCCTTCTGCACCTCCTCACACACACTCACTCACTCCTTCTGCATCTCCTCACACACTCACTCCTTCTGCACCTCCTCACACACACTCACTCACTCCTTCTGCATCTCCTCACACACTCACTCCTTCTGCACCTCCTCACACACACTCACTCACACCTTCTGCATCTCCTCACACACTCACTCCTTCTGCATCTCCTCACACACTCACTCCTTCTGCACCTCCTCACACACACTCACTCACTCCTTCTGCATCTCCTCACACACTCACTCCTTCTGCACCTCCTCACACACTCACTCCTTCTGCACCTCCTCACACACACTCACTCACTCCTTCTGCATCTCCTCACACACTCACTCCTTCTGCACCTCCTCACACACACTCACTCACTCCTTCTGCACCTCCTCACACACACTCACTCACTCCTTCTGCATCTCCTCACACACTCACTCCTGCACCTCCTCACACACACTCACTCACTCCTTCTGCATCTCCTCACACACTCACTCCTTCTGCACCTCCTCACACACACTCACTCACTCCTTCTGCATCTCCTCACACACACTCACTCAATCCTTCTGCATCTCCTCACACACTCACTCCTTCTGCACCTCCTCACACACACTCACTCACTCCTTCTGCATCTCCTCACACACTCACTCCTTCTGCACCTCCTCACACACACTCACTCACTCCTTCTGCATCTCCTCACACACTCACTCCTTCTGCATCTCCTCACACACACTCACTCACTCCTTCTGCATCTCCTCACACACTCACTCCTTCTGCACCTCCTCACACACACTCACTCACTCCTTCTGCATCTCCTCACACACACTCACTCAATCCTTCTGCATCTCCTCACACACTCACTCCTTCTGCACCTCCTCACACACACACTCACTCACTCCTTCTGCATCTCCTCGCACATTCACTCCTTCTACACCTCACACACACTCACTCACTCCTTCTGCACCTCCTCACACACACACTCACTCACTCCTTCTACACCTCCTCACACAGTCTCACTCACTCCTTCTGCACCTCCTCACACACACACATTCACTCCTTCTACACCTCCTTACACACTCACACACACTCACCCACTCCTTCTGAACCTCCTCTCTCTCACACACACTAACTCCTTCTGCTCATCCTCACACACACACTCAATCTGAATCTCTCTCTCTCTATGTGCGAGTGGTGTGTGTGTGTGTGTGTGTGTGTGTGTGTGTGTGTGTGTGTGTGTGTGTGTGAATAATAATTTTATTTAATCTATTTTATATAATTACACATAAATATTTATATTTACAATAAATATTAATTATTATTATTAAATTAATATTATTGAAACTATTAGTAATAATGTATTTTATACAAATAATTTATTTTTATTTTTATTATTTATATACAATTAATTTCTTAATAAATGGTCTAATAAACTAAGTTGTATAATATACACTAAGCTAAGCTGCAAAACATTTCTGCAGTTTTAGACATGTCAAACTGAAAAGGGACTAAAAGCTGATGACAAGCTGCAACAGGAGCAAGTTCTCCAGGGAGATCCAGACGTGGAAAAGGCTAATTACAATGCCAATTTCAGCTCAGAAGCCAGGCGACTGACGGGGAGATGAGAACAGCAGGAGTGGAGTGGGAAAGCAGAGTATCTGACTCACTCAACGACTCAATTACTTCAACAGGCTGCTGACCCGTTCACCGAATCTTATTCCAGAATTCCTGCACGGGTTACTGGAGAAAGAGTTGGTTTATTTGATCTGGACCAAGCGGCAACCTCCTTCTCTCTCTCGTGAAACCAACACGGAAGTGACTAAACGTGCGATTCATCGACTGGCCGCTAGAGGCTGGCTCCAAAAGGGAGTCAGTCCCATAGACTCCCCATGATAAAAAGCCCAACTTTACAGCAGAAAAAAGTATGTTTACAGCCTGGTACAAAAAGTGGTTTTGGTATATATAGCTAATTTTGTCCTTCATGACAACTGTGAGGGGGGTGAATGTTTTAATAACTCATCCGTTTAAATTATATTAAGCCTTAAAGTTCTGCATAATTAAGGGCGTGGCCACTTGAGTGACAGGTGGATTGCCGCTGCTGTCACCACTGTCGCGCTTGGCGTGTGTGGTTTCAGCAACCAGCTCCACCCACATCCCGCCCTTTTGCCCATTTTCGATTATCCGGGAGTGACGTGCTGCCAAGATGGCGACAGCCGGCTCCGCCCACTTTGAGCTTCAAAAATCGTCTTCAGAAACCTACGGGTGACGTCACGGACACTACATCCATTTATTTTACAGTCTATGCTCTGGACTCACCGCGTGTTCATCACATTCCATTTCACTGTTTGCGGTGGTTCTCCGGCTAGATATTTACTCTCTGTCTTGCAGTTGCAGATGTATTTTTAAAAGCCCAGGGGTCCCGTGCAGCGCTGCAATGACCTTTATTTAAATGTCTCCTGCTCCACACACAGATCTCATTACGCCTCTCGTTCCCACCAAAGCAATGCTCTTCCCTTCACGTGACGGCTGAATGCATCTCTATCTCTCTCCGACGCTTCTCCTCCACACATCAGTCTTTCTTCCTCTCATTTCAACCTCCAAGTTCTGCGCTCCCTAGTTACACGGTGCGACTAATTATCTCACGGCACTAATGAACTTCAGCGGCACTGGAGGAGAGTGGGGCTTCCTCTGGCGTTAGCATTCAGCTCAGAGCGGCGGTCGTGTGAACGATGAACTGAGCCACGCAGACAAAACAACAAACTGTGTGTAATATGTGAGTTTGCACACTATGATCGTCACACAGGGGACAACGTTCATGCCACGGACCCCCAAACATGATCATTCCCTTGTGAGGGACCTCCTTTCTAAGATCAAAGCTGATACATAGACTTTTATTATATATATTTTTTTAAATATTGTCTGAGAAATATTCGCTTTCTATTAAGTGGACATTATATTTTTTTATATTCACCATTATTGTACTGCTAGATGAATACAGCTAAACACAAGCAAACTACGGCTGTCATTATATAATATAATAAAATAGTTGGTGATTAATCTCATGATTTAATTTTGTTTGATTTATTTAAAATTATTTATTTATTTACAATATTAAAATATTATTTTTTAAATGTGTATGCATGTATATATATATATATGTATGTATGTATATGTAGGGTTGGGAATGGAAAATCGATTCCGATTCCAGAATCGGATACTTAAGGTCAGGAATCGGATACTTGTTGTCAAATTAAAATTTCGATTCTGCCTATCGATTCCTATGCTTTTTTTTTCCTTCATCTGTGAGGACCGGACCTACAGTGATCTGCCAGGACCTTGCTCGCTAGTAAGCGCTCCAAAGTTTGGCTACAGTTGCGATCAGAAGCCAACAAAGTTAAGTATAATATCTGTGATAGCTAAACATGTTGCAAGAGAGGTGTCACCACCAACATGACAAAGGGAAAGGGGGAAGTGGTGTGTGGCCAAGTATGGTGACCCATACTCAGAATTTGTCCTCTGCATTTAACCCATCCAAGTGCACACTCACAGCAGTGAACACACACCCGGAGCAGTGGGCAGCCAATGCTGCGGCGCCCGGGGAGCAGTTGGGGTTTCGGTGCCTTGCTCAAGGGTCTCAGTCGTGGTATTGAAGGTGGAGAGAGCACTTGTTATTCACTCCCCCCACCGACAATCCCTGCCGGACCTGGGAATCGAACCTGCAACCTTTGGGTTACAAGTCCGACTCTCTAACCATTAGGCCACGATTGCCCCAGTTTATTGCCCAAAGCACTTTAATTTAATAGATCGTTAAAGATTGAGAACACGATTCAAACACCAACGTGATTCTATTCCTAAATTACAAACATCCGTCTGTTTCATTCCTCTGTCTTTGACTTACAGCGCACAATCACATCAGTGTTATCTGAACATTTAAATCTGCGTTCATGCTGCCACTGACCTGAAGAGAGCAGCGGTCATCTGTCTGTCACAGTCTTTTCAACCACAGAGTATCATTATTTCTGTGTTACAAACATTCAAATCACAGAAGTACTGGGATAAACATTTATAGTTCAGATATAAACTCAGATATATATAAGTAATTTGACACTTCAAATGTAGATTTATCGATTACATTGTTACGCCTGTAGGTGTCGAAAATGGGCTGTTAACATGTATTTGTGTTTGAATCACACAAGAGATTCGTTCAAGAACACTGATTCATCCAGTAATGAACCAAGTGCATCTTGAGTGAGTCACTGAATCATTCATTCATGAATTACGTGATTTTGTTTAGTTGTCTAACATATTTTTCTTCAGAATCATGAGAGAAGCACAACTTCCATTGGGAAAAAAAGAAAAAAGAAAAACTTAATATATATATATATATATATATATATATATATATATATATATATATATATATATATATATATATATATATATATATATATATATATATATATATATATATCCAGAATCATGCAGTTCTATTTTGCACACAAACAGCTCTTAAAGAGTCCAGTTTTTATGTAGTCTGTTGATTTTTGTTCATGGTATTCAGCTCCAATAAATGGTTTGCAAAAAAGAGACACAGGATAAATGTTTGATATCATTATTTAAATCACATTGGAATCGAAAAGAATCGGAATCGATAAAATTCAAACGATACCCAACCCTATGTGTGTGTGTGTGTGTGTGTGTGTGTGTGTGTGTGTGTGTGTGTGTGTGTGTGTGTGTGTGTGTGAGTGTGTGTGTGTGTGTGTGTGTGTGTGTGTGTGTGTGTGTGTGTGTGTGTGTGTGTGTGTGTGCGGGTTTATGTGGTTTATGAGGACACAAATTTGTATAATGACATGGGTATGACAGAGGTATTACAATTTGAAGGTGTTTTATGAGGACACTGCCTATGTCCCCGTAATTCAAAAGGCTTAAAAAACATACTAAATGGTGTTTTTTTGAAAATCTAAAAATGCACACAGTCTCCTGTGAGGGCTAAGTTTAGGTGTAGGGTAGGTGTAGGGCAATAGCACATACAGATTGTTCAGTATAAAAACCATTACGCCTATGGAGAGTCCCCATAAACCACAAAAACCAACGTGTGTGTGTGTGTGTGTGTGTGTGTGTGTTAGCGAGGGAGAACGAGCGTACGTATCTATGATTCTGCGTCATCCCCGAGAGCAGAGATCAGAGGTGAGACTCTATCACACGCTGAGATTCTGCAAACCCAAGACATGAGCCTGAAGAAGCTCTTGAAGACAGCTCGGCAGACGCAGAGTAAAGCATGACTGAGCGACTGTGAGTCACTCTCACCTGCCTCAGGCTTAATTTAGCTCATATTAGCTGAGCGCTAATATGTGTGTGTGTGTGTGTGTGTGTGTGTGTGTGTTTATTTTTTCATATAAAATTTTTCTTGTTTTTAAATGTAATTTATAATGTGGTTAATCTCATGATTTTGATTTCATTTTTAAATTTCATTTATTGGTTTATTCTTTTTTTATTTAATTAATTATCAATATTATCATATTAATATCAATTTATATTATTATTTATTTCTAATAACATAATTGAAAATTACATATGTGTAATTTAATTAATATTAATATTTCATGTGATATTTAAATGTATACTATTTCAATGTATTTTCATATAAAAAAAATATTTAATGTTTTTCTAAATCAAGTTATAATTTTTGTATTTTAAAAAAAAAATTAAATTATGTGGTTAACGTGATTAATCTCATGATTTATTTTTAAATGTAATTTAGTGATTTATTCTTTTTAAATTCCAATATTCATTTTATTGATTTTTAATTAATTATCAATATTATCATATTGATTAATTAATTGTATTATTTTTAATTACATAATTAAAAATTAAATATATGTAATTTAATTAACATTAACACACACACACAAACTTTATGATACTTTACTGCATATTTATATATAGAAGTAAAGACCATTGAAACATTCTCTCATTAGCAGGCCTCGTGTAGCCAGAATTGTGTCTAGTGGCATGAAGTTTGATTTCTGGACATTTAGAGTGACCCACCACAGCTGGTTTAAGGCCGGTCTAAAATAATACATGATAATATGAAGTGAGTCGAGGCCATGACATCTGAGGCCGAGACCAGGCCAGAACTCAGAGCGGATGAGGATCCAGAGATGCAGACTGTGGTTATGTAATGTGTTCCTCACCGGCTCTCATCTCCTCACAGCTCTCTCTGATCTTCCTGCGGCAGACGGCGGCCAGAGCGACCAGCAGAGCCAGCAAACACACGGCCAGAGCCACGGTCACCCAGAGCGCCAGCGGAGGAAACACCAGACCCTGAGCTGCAGACAGAGACATGAGCTTCATCATCATCATCCTCAGCATCAACATCAGCATCATCAACATCAGCATCAGCATCATCCTCAGCATCATTAACATCAGCATCAGCTTCATCATCATCATCCTCATCATCATCATCATCATCATCATCATCCTCAGCATCAACATCAGCATCATCAACATCAGCATCAGCATCAGCATCATCCTCAGCATCATTAACATCAGCATCAGCTTCATCATCATCATCCTCATCATCATCATCATCATCATCATCCTCAGCATCAACATCAGCATCATCAACATCAGCATCATCCTCATCATCATCCTCAGCATCATCAACATCAGCATCATCATCCTCAGCATAAGCATCAGCATCATCATCATCAGCATCAGCATCAGCATCAGCATCATCAACATCAGCTTCATCATCATCATCCTCAGCATAAGCATCAGCATCATCATCATCATCCTCAGCATAAGCATCAGCATCATCATCATCATCCTCAGCATCAGCATCAGCATCATCAGCATCATCCTCAGCATCAGCATCATCAACATCAGCATCAGCATCAGCATCATCAACATCAGCATCAGCATCAGCATCAGCATCATCAACATCAGCATCAGCATCAGCATCATCAACATCAGCATCAGCATCATCCTCAGCATAAGCATCAGCATCATCAACATCATCCTCAGCATCATCAACATCAGCATCATCATCAGCATCATCATCATCAACATCAACATCAGACACTGTAACAGCATTATCTAACAACACACAATTGCTGTGCCCCAATTCAGCTACATATACTATGCTCTAAAAGTAGTACTGTTTTTGTGAAGAAAAAGTACATGCTTTTGAGTATGTAGAAGAATAGTAGGCACGCTTTGGCACAGAATACTTCGTCATAACTGCATCTTTAACAGATGCTCTGTTGCTTAGTTACGTGCATTCTGTCACCGTTTAAACTGCACTGTCAATCATCTTGTTAAAGTTAACATTATCCATATTTCAATTAATTGTATTGGAGAGAAATGAAGAGGCACGTTGATCTGCCAATCGCCGGTCTATCATGCCAAAAACTCTCTTCATTTGTTTGCATAATGATGCATTTAAAAGTTAATGACCAAACGTATCATTATAAAAGTTCACAATGTTGCTGCAATTAAATATAACGTGCATAACATTAAATAAATATTTTTTAACATGTTAGACATTGATTATTTATCACTCAAACCACTTTCTCGACCTGTCCGTCAGACTCACTTATCTGCCATGTTTGTAGTTTTTAAGCACTTTTTATGCATGTTTGTAGTTCTAATCGAATCCTCATCCACTGCACAATGTGTTGAAGTTCTAGACCCTCCGGAATATCTGGCATACTCTTTTCAACATACTATGATTTGGGACATACTAATTCTACTTTCGAATACTATTTAGGACAGATAGTATGTGGATTGAAACGCAGCAAGAACAGAACTGTCTCCTATGATGGAAGGGATAACATCGAGAACTGATTTATTATAACTGATTTTATTCAGAACCACTGCAATTAAGCATATCATGTATATCTTTGATATGAGGTTTCATGATTTTACTTTCATCCAACATCAAGTACCATTAACAATATCACAGATAGCCTATTGATACCAATCCAACACTGATATTAAAATGAACTTTTGAATGTGATTTCTGATGATAAAATAAGTCATTAAAGCTATTTAATTTTGTTTTAAAGCCATTGTGATTAACATTTGAACAGAAAATGCTTTCATCATTTATCATCAGCCTTTACAGAGCATCTTTAGGCAACTTTTAATTCCAATAAATGTGAACAAAATGCCACAAAAACCCATTATTGTTTGCAAGCGCTGATTCATTCTGTGACAAACTCTACCGAACAGAGGTTTGCTGTAATAATGGCACTTCAATAACAACAGAAACCAGTTTTTTTTAATTCTTTTATGTTTTGATATATTTTATGTTATTCATTTTATTTGATTAAAAATAAAATTAAGTCAAAATAAAATTAACTCTTGGAAAATTATTATGTTACAATGTAGAAATAATACATTTCTGAGTGAAAATTGTTTCTGAGCTTGAATTAAATTCTACTACAGTTTGTTGTTTTTCAGTTTATTTAGTATTTAGTGGGAGCGATAATTTAAAATAATCGTTACACTGAGAAAGAAAGAAAGAAAGAAAGAAAGAAAGAAAGAAAGAATCCATTACTCGGCAAATAAATACATAAATAAATGCATGAATGAATGAATGATATTCTATTATTTTTTATAAACCTCATAAAATTTGTTGAGATTTATAAAGATTTATAATTATTAATCGTTATAATTTTTTATAATGTAAGATTTATAATTTTCAATTTTCAAAAATGTTCAAAAGCCATTTTGGTAAGAACATCGAACCTAATTTAAGAAAACAAGTCTTACATCTTATGCAATTTATCTCGTTTTTATGATGTGATATTTTTAATAGGAAGAATGACTAAACAGTGTTTATTTAATTGTATTTGCTGAGGAATGGAGTCTGTTTCAAGTTCAAGGTTTATTTGTCACATACAGGATTACACAGAGAGTATTAAGCAGCAGTGAGATGTGAGTCAGGTCCGCTCCAGTGCAATATTATAGAAAACAACACAAAGATGTATACATAAAATGAAATGAAAAAAAAAAAAAAAAATGCTGTTGCACCAAAATCATTATTTGGAATCAGAATGATTATGAAGCTCATTCTGTTGACTTGTTTAATTCAAGCCGTGTGTAAAGCAGAGTAAGAGCAAGTCTCCGGATCCAACTGTGAAGAAGCATCCATCACATCTCACAAACACAAGTGAACGCCGGCTCGGACAGCGACACAGAGAGAGACATGACAGCCTCTGATGTGAAGGAGACACGTCCAGAAGAGCCAGCGGCTTCTCAAAACAGTGAGAGACTTTAGAAAAGTCAGTCTGATGCTGAAAACGAGTTTGTGAAACTCTGCTGATGGACGACTGTGAAAATGATATTTGTTCAAAAAATTAGAATTAGAAATTAGGTCAAAAGTGGATGATTTGGCCACAGTTCTGCTCTGACTTCATCTCATTACTGCCTAATCATATTACAGCACTTTTTTGCCTTCTGTGATGTTCAAGGACAACAGCCACTGGGATGAACAGGGAATGATTAAAAATAATAATAATAATAAAAAATAAATAAAATAAAATAAAAATACAACACAATAAAATAAAAATGCATGAGGTAAAATAAATTAAAATAAAAAATACATTAATTAAATTCAATGAAATAAAAATAAAATAAAAATAAAAGCGAAAAAATAAATAAATAAGGCAAAATAAAATAAAACAAAGTAAATTAAAATGAAAAATCAATGAAATAATAGAATAAAATAAATAACCAAACAATAAGACAATATCAAATTTATTTAAATACATAAATGCATGCAAAAAAAATAAATAATGGAATAAAATTAAACAAAATAAGACAAATTACAAGTATAAGTATAAAATTAATAAATTAAATTAAATTTAAGTCAAATAATAAAATAAAAACAAAAGAGAAAAAAAATAAAAAAGGCAAAATAAAATAAAACAAAGTAAATTAAAATGAAAATGAAAAATCAATGAAATAATAGAATAAAATAAATAACCAAACAATAAGACAATATCAAATTTATTTAAATAAATAAATGCATGCAATAAAATAAAATAATGGAGTAAAATTAAATTAAATAAGACAAAATAAAAAAATCAAATAAGACAAAATAAAAGTATAAGTATAAAATTAATAAATTAAATAAATTAAATTTAAATAAAATAATAAAACAAAATCAAATAAAATCAAATATTTGATGAGCCACAAGACACTGAAAACAGCAAGATACCACACATTGCTCAAAGACATGGGTCTAATGCTGAAAACAAGCTGATCACTGACACATTACAAGCAGGCTTTCTCATTTCTCCACTGATGGCTCTTATTCTAGCTGGGCGACTGTGAAAATAATGAGCGTTTAAAAAATATCAACATGCTCTTCACAGCCAAAAGACAAAAATGGGCTCGACACAAATGTGACGGGCAGTAATTGCGTATGCTTAGAAATCAATACTACAGCTGGTAGTTTATTAATGTCTTTGAGTGCTGTCCATGTAAGTATCAGCTCAAACATGCCATGTTCCAAAAAAGTCAATAACATAGAAAAGCGCTGTGAAATCTGTCTTTATTTCCCTCGGTAACTCGCAGACGGGCACAGAGATGATCTGATAGAGGAGATATATCGATGTATTGATGCGGCCCCTGAGAAAGAAAGAGCCCAGATAAAGACGGACAGATGCGTTATCATTTGTAGAAGCGCAGAGAAACCTGCTAAAGAGAAGCTGTGAACACTCTCTCCATATGTTCAAAACCCTTCTAAAGGTTAATAAGACAGCAGATTAAATTCACTGCTATTTATTTCTGTATTTCTGGGCCATACGAGCAGAACATGGTGAAAGTGTGATGTGCTCTTTTACACGGCCCTCATGGAGACCAATCAGTCTCACTCAAGCTTATTAACAAAGGTCAGAGAAAGTTTAAATCATATCAAATTACACCACGCAGATGCCTGTAAAGATCTGATTTACCTCCATCTCTTATGAACAGAAGTAAAACATCACGTTGCTAGGAAAAGTTAGGATACAATTGGATCATGTGACCACTGTTTTGTCCACTGTTTATGCTCTGGCTGCCTCAAAAACCACAGCACTGACTAATATTTCTATAACTTTTTTGGGCCTCACAGGCATGTTAATGTCTCAAATTGTAGGTAATAGAATTATGTACCCTTTAATGATCTTCTATGACAGCTTAGACAAACGTTATGTAAATGGAAATAAAATAACAAATAAAATGAAAAACATAATTACATTTTTTAATTTATTTTGCCTATTTTTATTATTTATTACACTCTCTCTCTCTCTCTCTCTCTCTCTCTCTCACTCTCTCTCTATCTGTCTCTCTCTCTCTCTCTCTCTCTCTCTCTCTCTCTCTCTCTGTGTGTCTCTCTCTCTCCCTCTCTCTCTCTCTCTCTCTCTCTCTCTCTCTGTCTCTCTATCTCTCTCTCTGTGTGTCTCTCTCTCTCCCTCTCTCTCTCTCCCTCTCTCTCTCTCTCTCTCTCTCTGTGTGTGTCTCTCTCTCTCCCTCTCTCTCTCTCTCTCTCTCTCTCTGTCTCTCTCCCTCTCTCTCTCTCTCTCTCTCTGTCTCTCTGTCTCTCTCTCTCTCTCTCTCTCTCTGTGTCTCTCTCTCTCCCTCTCTCTCTCTCCCTCTCTCTCTCTCTCTCTCTCTCTGTGTGTGTCTCTCTCTCTCCCTCTCTCTCTCTCTCTCTCTCTCTCTGTCTCTCTCCCTCTCTCTCTCTCTCTCTCTCTGTCTCTCTGTCTCTCTCTCTCTCTCCCTCTCTCTCCTCCCTCTCCCTCTCTCTCTCTGTGTCTCTCTCTCTCTCTCTCTCTCTCTCTCTCTGCTCTGCGCATGTGCGTCTGAGGAGTGTGTGAGCGTCTGAGCGATTTGCGGCGTGTGTGAGTGAGTTGATATTTTTTCCTTTTCCTTTTCTGTTTTCTTTTTTTTGTTTAGTGTAGATTTAATTGTTGTTGATCTTATCACCTAAGGGTGGTAAAAAAATGGGGACAGATTCGGATGGATGTGCTCCTTTAACCGCTAAACATGGGTGCAAATGTTTACCCGATGAATCCATAACAGTTGAGGATTGTCTAATTGCAATTGGTAGTGAGGTTGGTGCTCGTAATATTGTGTCCGCATCAAGGATGAATAAAGCGGTTGTTGTCTTTTTGAGAGAAGTTTCTTTGGTTCAGCATTTGGTTGAATTTGGTTTATCTATAAGAGATACTTTTCTTCCAGTTTTACCGTTGTCCAGTCCTTCTAAAAAGGTTATCCTTTCGAATGTACCTCCATTTATTACCAATGATTCACTCGAGCGGTTGTTAGGACGCTATGGTAAACTAGTAGGGCCGATTAAAATGATCCCATTAGGATTAAAAAATCCGGAGTTCAAACATGTGATGTCGTTTAGACGTCAGACTTTCATGATTCTGAACGCTGAATTTCAATCTCTGAATACTTCAGCGAAAACCACTTTGCTGGGTAAAGAATATACCATTTATATCAGTACTGAATCAATGAGGTGCTTTACTTGTGGGAAGTACGGCCATACAAAATTGGTATGTTCAATGAATGATGACGTTAACATTAGTACTAATGTGACGGAACTTAATCCTTCTACGGAACAATTGCCTTCGGTCTCTTTAAACAATGAAGGCGGAAAAAATCACAGTGACGGGACTGATCAGAAAATCGAAGCGCTTTCCCTCTCTAAAGATGGTGAGAGTATAAATGAGCCTGTAACGAACAAACACTCTGACGATGCGGTACATACTCCCGTGATTACAGTTGAGAGTGTAAATGATAACACAGTGCGTGATGAAGTAGAGAGCGCTGACGTAGATCCCGGTGAAATCAGTGAATTGCACAGATCTACAGAGAGTGCTGAGATCGTGAGGGTTGGTGGGGAGTTGATAGATTCTCAGGTATCTGAACTCAGCCAGGAACAGGGTGAGACCGGTATGCTGATAGAAAGTGAAATTCAGTCCATGGATTCTGACAGTGACACTTCTGATATAGCAGAATCTCAGGGAGGCTCTGCAGAGAATTGTCACAATATTAAATTAAAGCATTCTTATTACACAGTTCGCCAAATAAATGAATTTCTTGATGACACCTTCAACCAGAGAAGACCAAAACTTGAAAAATACTTCCCGGATTTACAGCTTTTCATTGATTCATGTGCATTGGCTATGAAAAAAGCAACACTGGAGGAGCTTGATCAACCTAAACGTTACAGGCTCAAAAAACACATGAGCACTGTTAAAAAAAGGATGAAAAGCTCGTTTTAATGAAATATCTATGGGGTCATGATTGTCAGTTTATTTTTTGGGGTTTTTGGATACCCTAGTATTATTTTGTTCATGGCATTCATAAATATTGGATCTTTTAACATAAATGGATGTCGGGACACAACAAAGAGACTTGCTATTTTTAATTATTTAAAATTAAAAAAGGCAGACATTATTTTGCTTCAAGAGACTCATTCTGATTTGCAGAATCAGATACAGTGGAATTGTGATTGGAAAGGAAATATTTTAATGAGCCACGGGACTAATCTTAGTGCTGGTGTTGCTATACTTTTTTCTCCATGTGTCTGTAATCAACCGGTTATGTTTGAGGTAATACCTGGTCGACTTTTAAGAGCAGATGTTATTGTTGAACAAATGGGGTTTTCTTTTTTTAATGTATATGCTCCAAATGTTGGGCAAGAGCGTAAGATATTTTTTAAAAAGTTGTCTGAAGCTTTGTCACAGTGCCCACAGGATAATATTGTGGTAGTAGGAGGTGATTTTAACTGCACTATAAACCCTGATCTAGATAGAAATCATGATGAACCTCACCCAAGTTCTGCTGAAATTTTAAAAAATGTTATTGATTATCATGATTTTGTTGATTTATGGAGAGATAGTTTTCCTGGAGTTAAACAGTATACCTGGTTAAAAACTAACTCTAATGCTTTGTCTGGAGCGAGACTTGATCGATTTTATGTTGCTAAGAGTAATAGTGGTAGGTTTTATAATAGTGTAATAGTACCATCTTTTTTATCTGACCACCATTATATTTCTGTAGCTGTTTCTGTCCTGTCTTCTAAAATCCACAAATCACATTGGCATTTTAACAACAGATTATTACAGGATCACTCTTTTATTCACTCTTTTAACCTTTTCTGGCAATCTTGGAGAGAAGAGAGATGCAGTTTTTCTTTATTAAGTCAGTGGTGGGATATGGGCAAAGTGCATATTAAGTTATTTTGCCAACAATATACTGCCCATAATACCAGAACTCTTAAAGAAAAAATGGAATCACTAGAAGAGGACATTCTGAGACAAAGCAGCCATGGTGACTCTGCTGATTCTATTGAGAGGAATAAATTTCTTTTAAAGACATTGTTGGAGGAGCAAGGAAAAACAGCCCTCTTAAGGACCAGATATTCTCAGCTAAATGAAATGGATGTTCCCTCTGCATTTTTCTTTGGTCTTGAGAAAAAACCAAGACAACAGAAGTACTTTCACAAGCTGAATTTACCTCAGGGTGGTGTGACAACTGATCAGCAGGAAATCCGTACGCATGCTCTTTCCTTTTATGAGGACCTCTACTGTGCTGAAATATGTGATGGAGCAGTAACAGAACAACTTTTGTGTGATTTACCACATTTATCAGAGGAAGATCAACAAACCCTTGATAATCCTATATCCTTTGCTGAACTTTCTCTGGCCGTCCAGGAGCTGAGCCCTGGGAAATCGCCTGGATTAGACGGTCTTTCAGCAGAATTTTATCGTGTTTTCTGGAATTTGATTGGGGAGGACTTGTATGACGTCTTTCTGGAAAGTTTTAAACAAGGGAAACTTCCACTGAGCTGTCGGAGGGCAGTTGTAACATTGATTCCAAAAAAAGGAGATCTTGGGTTCCTTAAAAATTGGCGACCCGTGTCATTGATCTGTGTTGATTTTAAAATTTTGTCTAAAACAATAACTAATAGACTTAAAAAATATATGACAAATGTTATCCATGAAGATCAGTCATTTTGTGTCCCTAAACGTTCAATTTTCGATAATCTTTTTCTCGTCAGAGACATGATTACAGTTGCACAAAGACACAAACTGGATATTGGATTCCTATCCTTGGATCAGGAAAAAGCTTTCGATAGGGTGGACCATCATTATTTATTTAAGACCCTGGAAGCTTTTGGTTTTGGTACTCATTTTATTTCTCTTGTCAAGCTTCTGTACAGTGATATTTACAGTATGTTACGAATTAATGGGTCTTTAGACCTTTCCCTGTGACCAGGGGAATAAGACAAGGATGTCCTCTGTCTGGCCTTTTGTATTCCATTTCTATTGAACCTCTGTTGTCTATGCTGAGGAAACAGCTGTGTGGCATTGGTGTCCCAGGCTTTCCAGAAGTAGCCCCGGTGAAGCTTACAGCGTACGCAGATGATGTAACTGTCATAATTAAGAGCACTGATGATGTTACTAAACTTATTTCTTGTTTGAATAAGTTTCAGAAAGCTACATCTTCTCGTATTAATTGGGATAAATGTGCATCCTTGTTATTGGGAGAATGGGAGGATATAGGACCACCTCATTTGCCACAACAGTGTAAATGGGCTCAGGATGGATTTAAAGTACTTGGTGTGTTTTTTGGGACAGCCCAATACATCGAAAAGAATTGGGTGGGATTAGCAAATCGTGTGATTGGTAGATTACAGAAATGGAGATGGCTTCTCCCACAGCTTTCTTTTAGAGGGAGGTGCCTGATTGTTAATAATTTGGCAGCCTCTATGTTGTGGCATAGGGTTACTGTTTTAAATCCTCCTAAGGAATTGCTGATTACTATTCAAAAAGCTTTCGTGGATTTTTTTTGGAATGGTCACCATTGGCTTATTCCTGGAATACTTTACCTTCCTGTGGCAGAGGGAGGTCAAGGGCTAATACATATAGAGTCAAAAATATTAGCAATGAGATTACAAACATTGCAGAGACTGTTGTATTGTTCTGCTCCTTTACAATGGACTGCATTTGGTTTGTCTATACTAACAGATCTAGGTGGAATAGGCCTTGATAAACAGTTGTTTTTAATGGAAAAACAATTTGAGGAAAGGGCACAATGTTTTTTTCCTAATTTTTATACGTCAGTTATTAGATCATGGAAATATTTTGATTTCTCAAGAACAGAAGAGGTACATTATGGGATTTCAGAACCCTTGTTTTTTAATCCCCTTATAAAATTACCATCAAGTATGTCTTGTTTTATTCCACGGTTTTTAAATGCTGGGGTTAGTAAAGTAATGGATTTAATTGATTTGACACAATGTGAGTGGCGAACTGTGCTGTCACTCGCGGCACAGGTTAAATTAAAATCTTTGAGAACTGTGGATAGGATTATTAAGTGTATTAAAGATGCTTTTCCTCCTGCATTAACTTCTTTTATAAATTCAGCCCTGGTAAATGGTTTTTTACCTCAGAACTTCCCTGAGCTGAAGGTGACCCCTAAAGATATGGGATTTGGGAGTAGAATGAATCCGAGTACATTGTTGAAGGGATATGGTGATTTGGTTTTTCATAATGTGGCAAAGAAAACTCTTTATTATATTTGTGTCAAATCTGTACATATTGGACAGTTGCAAGGAAGACCAGATACTAAATGGAGAGATAAGATTTCTGTTTGTGAGGGACTACATCCATCATGGAGAGTATTATATAAACCACCTGTCTCTAAGCGATGTGGAGATCTTCAGTGGAGAGTACTCCATTGTGCTATAGCTTCAAATAGTTTAGTCTCGAAATTTAATGAGATGGTTTTATTATGTCCATTTTGTAATGATCATGATACTGTTTTTCATATGTTTTTTGAATGTCCAAGACTTGGGTCTTTATTTGAAATACTTGAACGATTGATCATAAAATTGGGGTTTTTGTATAACAATGTTTTGTTTATTTTAGGATATCGATATACAAGGTCGTGCCAACAACAATGTGTTCTTGCAAATTTTTTAATTGGCCAAGCTAAGCTAGCCATTTTGAAGTCTCATCAGTGTAAAAATGCAGGAAAGGATGTTGATATGGTAGCAATGTTTAAATCCTTAATAGAATCCCGAGTGATCATTGAGTATACATACTATCAATACACTGATAATGTTGCTTTTTTTGAATGGAGGTGGGGTGTGAGAGAGGCATTAGTGTCTGTGAGTGAAGATGGAAGTTTAGTTTTTAATTGGTGAAATGTTTGATTTTGGTAATTTGTTTTGTAAATGTATGTTGTTAATTTTTTATTTTTGAACCCTTAAATTGTTTTGAATAATAATAAAATAAAAGGGGTTAAAAGTCTCTCTCTCTCTCTCTCTCTCTCTGAAGGTGGCCTGATGAAGATAAATGTTGTAAAAGTCTAGTTTTTCAGCGCTGTTGTCCCTTAAGGCCCGTAGGCTCATATTTCTCTCTTACTATTGTTTGATGATGTGATTTTGCTTCTGTCTGTTATAGATATATCCCAAATGTCTCTCATCACCCATCATCTTCCTCGGGAAGCCCTTATTCATCTCTTTCTATCCTGCTCTTTTTCTCAGTTGCCAAAGACACACAAGGACGAACGTACATCTTGGCTCTCACCTCCAACACTTTCTCAAGTGTCTGAATTATGATTGCAGACACATACGAGGATTGCATATCGCTTACATTTACAACAATATGTTCCAGTTCTGCAGTTTGTACACAAAACATGCAGTGAATGGAGCTCAGAAATGACCCTTTTCTGTTTTAGTGCTCTATAGGGATTGATTAAAGGAACTACAAATACATTTAAAATAAATCAATTAAAATAAAATAATAAATCATAAAAACTAAAACAAATAAAATAAAATATTTTTTTAATAAAAAACAAAAATAAATAAAAAATTAAATTAAAAAAAATGAAATTAAATAAAATAAAATAATAAAAATAAAAATATGAAAGATTATTTTTAATTAAAGATAGAATATTAAGATTAAAGTAAGTACAAATAAATAAATTAAAATAAAAAAATAATCATAAAAAATAAAATAAAATAAAATGAAAACAAACAAAAACATTAAACAAAAAAATATATAAACAAAAATCTATTAAAATTAAATAATTATGGTACAATACAAAACTGTTGTATTATTATTGTAAAATTTTTAGTGTATTTTATATATATAAAATATATTTAAAAATATAAAATGTATGTATATATATATATATATATATATATATATATATATATATATATATATATATATACACACACACACATGCATTTTATATTATATTTATAATGAAAACGTATAGAAAGGTATGTGTCTCCCATGGCAACCGCGGGAGTTCCAGGCTCCGCCCCTCCACTCACAGTCAGAGTGAACAGAGCGGCTCTACTTCTGCAGGGTTTTCTACTGTTGCTCTGCTTTCATCTCCTGGAATAAAGAGTTGAAACACCTCCCGGCCAAACCTCTCCTGATACCACTGATCAAAGCTATCGCTCGCTCCTTTTACCCGTCACACAGAGAGTCACTGCCACACAATACTGAGGCCACGAGAAGAAAGCCCCGAGACGGAGTCGAGTCTCAGACGAGCCTCGCGCTGAACAGGAGGAACCGGCCTTATACAAACACAGCCGAGCAGAAGACAGACAGACAGACGGGCCGAGAGCTGAGCCCAAACTCTGTCATCATTTATTCCCTTCCTTGTGTTCCCCATTAAAGGAGTAGTTCACCCAAAAATTAAAATGTGCTGAAAATGTGTTCACCCTCAGGCCATCCAAGATGTAAATAAGTTTTATTTCTTCATCAGGTTTGTAGAAATGTGTCTCTGCATCAGTGTCTCAGCAATGGATGCTCTGCAGTGAATGGGTGCCGTCAGAATGAGAGTCTGATAAAAACATCACAATAATCCACAGCACTCCAGTCCATCAGTTAACATCTGGAGAAGACAAAAGCTGAAACAAATCCAGCATTAAGATGTTTTTATCAGCTGTTTGCACTCTCATTCTGACGGCACCCATTCACTGCAGAGCATCCATTGCTGAGACACTGATGGGATGACTCTTTTCTCCAAATCTTTTCCCATGAAGGGACAAACCCCTAAGGGTGAGTATACAGTATTTTCAGCAAATTGTGATTTTTGGGTGAAATATTCCTTTAATGACATCAAACCTGTCCAAACTGTGCTGTTTTTATTTTTTTATTTTTTTTATTAAATGCAAGTACAAATGAGATTTAAGAGGAAGAACATTCAAATACTTAACATCAACACTTTGTTACTGTTCTTAAAGGGATAAAAGAAAATTATGTCATCATTGACTGTCTGTTGCTCTAAACATGTGAAGCACAAAATAAAATATTTTGAAAAATGGTTTTTATTTTTTTATTTTTTTTGGACATACAATGAAAGTCAATGGGGTCCAATGTTGATAATTATTCACTGTCATTATATGGGGAAAAAAAATCTTGAAACATTCTGTAAAATAACTTCTTTAGTGTTTCAAAGATGAAGGAAAGTCAGACAGGTTTGGAGCAACATGAGTGTGAGTAAAAAAAAATATATAAAAAAGTAAAAATGTTGACGTAATTAATAATTGCCCCTTCTCTATTCCTAACCATACTATTTTATCTTGTTTCTTTAAGTCTTTGAGCTCTTTTATCGTGACTCATGTTTCACAGGACTCGTACCCGAGCGCTTCACATCACAAGTGTAATGCTGTACCGGGTGCGCTAACGAGCAAGTTTACTATGTCAGAAGAGCCAAACATATGAAGCTGGTTATGTGATGCAAACGTCAAAATGTGTTAGTTTACAAATCATGAACTATGGTAAAAGTGTTTTGAGGTCATAACACAGTTGTGCAAGGAACTGCAAGAAAATAGGTTTTTATTAAATGATAATATGCCCCTTTAAGCATAATTTATGCGAAAAAGAAAAAAAAAAGTTGGTGTTTTACTGCCACTTGTGTTCATTTCAGCTGGAAACTGCAGTGAATTATATGTATAGGTATGTTTTTAAAGCAAAAATGTAGGTAGAGGCACATTTTTCTGGTGAACTGGGTTGAAAACAGTTTAGCCAGTCTGTGTTATCGCCCTACACGACACCTCACCGTCATCACTGAGCCAAAAGTGCCTTCCAAAACACATTAGAAATCCTGCCATCTGCCCCTCCCAGAGCTCCTTGACATTTGAAAGATTATTCATTTTTATTTATCCTTCTATTTATTGTCCTCCCCTCCAACAAGCCCGCTAAGGGATCTCCATGAATCCTGATTAGCAATAATAACAATAAATGCAATCACGAAGACGGCGAGCCAGAAATGTCAGAGGACAGGGATTAGCTAAACAGGAAGACACGAGACGGGCTCAGATTTGATTTCTTCCCTTTAGAGGGATTCCGATTGAATAAATGACTTTGGGCTCGTGTCTGACGTTAAGCATTCATCACAATGAGGGGAAGGTGCTTCCGCGCTGTTGTTGTTTCCTCGATAAAATTCATTGTGACCACCTGTGTGTGAGAGAGGAGGAGAAAGGATGGCGATGTGGCCAAATGCATCTCTGAGGTTTCTTGTCAGATCAGCACAGTTGTCTAGAGACACGCTTCCTCTTTCTGTGAGTTTGACTGAATTACTTTATAGCGGAGAAAATGAAGGGCTGTCTTATTAGCTTTCAGGAGAGACACTCATGCTTCTGATTCCTTAAACAACACACTACAAACATCACCGCTCTGTGCTGACAGATATGACTGGAGCAAAAACTCCATCTAGGCACTGCTAACACTGCAGTGATATCAAAACACTGCTCTGCTCTTGTGGAAGAGAAGTGCACTTAAAGGGGGGTTACATGCTATTTCATGCATTCTGAGTTATTTACACTCTTAGTGCAAGAGTTGGATTGCCAATCAGTGTTGCCAATTAATTTTCAGAGAAAGTTGCTAAAGGAAGGTTTATTTGTTGCTAAATGACGTTATGATGTCATTGCGTAATCACGATGCAAAATTGTGTCGCAACATCAAATCTCAGCAAAAAATATATTATATATATATATATGTTAATTTAGATTTGTTTGTAAAATAATATGCATAATATAACAAAAAAATATAAATAACTGTATTTTTAAATGTGTTTAGGTATTTACCACTTACACATTTTTGAATGATTACAATTTAAGTTTTTTTAATAGTAACATTCTCAACAGTTATGCTTTAAGCAGTGTATTAGTAGTTAGTTAGTGTGCTACACTAAGTCTGTAAAAATAGAGCACAATCTACTATGTTAATAAGCAAAAAAAAAAATTCTGTATTGTTTTTTATTTTACCTGCATTTTAAATTACGCCTTGTGTTTTCAGATTACAGGGTTATGATGGATAATGCATAATATCCTGGAAAATTACTAGTATATTTTCAATTTTTCTTACAGTGTACTAACTGATCAACATTCGCATTTACAAGCTAGTAACAAAGTGTATCATAAATTTAAAAAAAATGCCTTTTTATTGTCTGAGTCTCTTATCAAAAGTTGCTAAAAGTTGCCAAATTAATTTTAAAAATCGCTAAATTTGTTGCTAGGTGCTTTTTGAAGAAAAAGTTGCTATGGTAGTCTGAAAAGTTGCTAAATTTAGCAACAAAATTGCTAAGTTGGCAACACTGTTGCCAATAAACAAGGCCAAAGTTTCAAAACTTTGGTAACAAGTTTAGCTCGATAACACTTTCACAAGTGTAGCTCGAGAAGAATGTCTCCAAAGAAGTGAGTTTTTGGTTATGAGGGAAAGATCCACTCTTAAAAACAAAGGTGCTTAAAAGGTTCTTCACAGCGATGCCATAAAATAACCATTTTTGGATCCACAAAGACCATTCAGTCAAAGGTTATTTAAAGCAGTTACAGTGGCGTACCCCGGGCATTTAACATTCTTCCGAGTACCCCACTTAGACCGCAGTCACACCTTTGCCATTAAGAGACAATATTTGCCACCTTAAATTGATTTACAAGTGCATTTGATTACCTTTAGGCAAAGTTTTTCTAGCCTTATTAATTGTATGTCATGTTTTATGTCATATTCTTACCATTCCATTAAGTGTATTATTAATATAATAAATAAAGCATAAATAAAATCACCAGTAGGTGGCGGTAAGTCGCCGTCTTAATGAGCGAGGCGTCACGTCATTCATTCATTCATTCAGTAAGGAAGCAAATGGCTGTAGTTATGAATGGGTTATTAATCACTGACTCTCCGAATCGTTCAAAGACGCAGATTCCTTCACTAACGAAACTGCAAACCAGTTCTGTTGCAGATTTTGTTGTAAATATTATTATTTCATTGTCAAATATAACAAACAATATTGACAATATTGTTTTTAAAATGTAGGCTACATTTAAAATGTAAAATGTTAATTTAATATTACCTTTTTTGTTGAACTGCTATTTAAAATCAACGTTTTGCATGTATTGTTCAGCGTTTAGCACTCTCCTAGTGTTAGTTTACCAAGCCATTCCGTGTGTTTTCTGTTTGGTCTTCTGTATTGTTCTGCATTTATCACTCTCCAAGTGTTAGCTGCTTTACAGAGCCTTTCCTAGTTTCCGTTTCTAGTTTTAGTTTAAGTCTAGTCTTTTTGTGTTGCCTTGTTGTCTGGTTCCTGTTCTTCTGCCTTGTATCTTGGATTAACCCTTTGCCTGCTGTTTCGGACTCTGTTTGCACCTCGCCTGAATTATTGCTCACGTTATCGGATTACCCCCCTTGTCAAGCCCTCTGGATATTGTTCGCCGATCGAAGACCACGCCTGTTGATTTGAGTACTCATCTGTCTTGTCCTCAATATACCCGTTTGCCACTGTTTGAACCATGCCTGTTATGACCATGTGTCTCTCTGATAAAGCTTTGCAAATGGATCCGCACGCCTCTCATCTTGTCGGCTCTGTTACAAAAACTGTACAGAAGGATAAAGGGAGAGTAAGAGCGGGGAAGACATAAGTGTGAAGCAGAGCAGGACAGCTAATTAAGAGCGTGTGTGCGGTTCACAGCAAACTCATTAGACGGAGCCCAGCGAGTGAATGTAGGACGCAGGGAAGACGCCTGACAGATATCAGCTCTCCCACGCCGCTGACATTAAGACGTCAAGGCAGACGGCGATCGATTTCTCCACTCGTCCCTCTCACTCTCGTTTTCAGACAAACTTCAGGGGCAATAATCAGCTGAGAAAGTTGGGATCTCTAAATGTTTAATTCTCTTTAAGAGCAGCAGCTGCAGTGCGAGAGCGAGGAGGTGTAGGGAGCGATCACTAGTGACAGGGATCAACAGCAGCTGATTGAACACAGACACTGAGAGTGCGTCTGTATGTGTGACGCTCTGATGTTAACAGTGCTTCGGTTTGATGCTCTGACGACACACTCAGGTGAACACATCTGAACACACACCTGCACCTGTAATTCTCTAATCTGCACAGCTGATGTATAGCTGTTTGATCGGTATGCCTACAAATATCATATGCACTGGGGTCAAAATGGCTCAGACCACTGAAATGCATGTTTTGCATTAGATTAGTAATCTAAAGAATATTTATTTTATGTCATAATTCTTAATATAATATAATTAGTGCTGTCAAACAATTAATCACGATTAATCGCATTCAAAATAAAAGTTTTTGTGTACATAATATATGTGTGTGTACTGTCTGTGTATATATATATATATACAGTATATATATATTTTATTTTTTGACACGGACATTATACATTAATAAAACATTCCTGTAAATGTACCAGATTTATTATGTATATATAAATACACACACATACAGTATATATTTTGAAAATATTTACATGTATTTATATACATGTAATTTATATTATATATAAATATATTTAATATATAAACATTTTTTTTTTATAAATATATACATGCATGTGTGTGTATTTATATATACATAATAAATATACACAGTATACACACATATATTATGAAAATAAAAACCTTTATTTTGGATGCAATTAATCATTTGACAGCACAAATAAATAAAATATAATATACTAATTACTTTATTTTTCAAAACAGATTTATTTAATGTCAAAATATTATATTATAATTGAATATTTTTCAAAATGGAAATACTTTGTCATAATTCTTAATATAATATATCATATCATGTTTTATTTAAAAAAAATACATAAAAATTACTTTATTTTTCAAAATGGAAATATTTACTTTGTCATAATTCTTAAAATAAAGAATAAAATAAAATAAAATAAAAAATAAAAGAGAGGCAAGGTGAGGACTTTAACAGCAGCAGCTCATCACACATTATTCTATGATCCACAGATCACTGACAGACTCACCAGATGAACATAACACTAACGACTCGTTTACTGCGGTGCATCAGTGAATCTAACCAATCATAAAGCCATGTCATATTTCAGCCCACAATCAAATGAAAAATATTTCACATAACGAAACTATAGCAGATTTTTAGGGAATTATTTTCACGATGCATGACACACTCAGCTCTAATCCTCATAACTCTAACACATCCAGATGTTTTACTTCTAAATTCGTTTGTGATTTTAATTATTCTAATAGATGTTTCTTGATGATTCTCATTAGTTTCTCATTACTGTAATACAGTAATGAAAATCATCCTGCACAAACACAACTGTTTTTTAATTAAAACCAACATAAATTATGGGCAGCACAGCAAATACTACCATTATGTATAAATAATGTACTGTTCAAATATCATTATTGTTTTTTGTATTAAAGCTGCTGAGGAAAATTAACTACTTAATTGACACTAAACTAATTTCACAGTGCAAGAAAATCTTCAGGCTTCATTTTCTATGCAAAATATAATTTATAATAATTTTTTTATAAATATGGTCCAAATGAGATTCACTCACTTATTAGATGGTACTATATTAGTATTCATATTGCCAATAAAAATGTCTCTTTTTATATTTGATTCAACATCTGCTTTGTCTGAAATGAGTCTGCTGGACATTAATCTGAAGACAGCAGCAGCTCTTCTGCTCTACAAACACACATCAGTGCCTCTCATCATTTAAACTACACTCTTTTTAGTCTTATATTTGAATTTTATTTAAACGTATTATTTATTTAGTTTCAAATTATTAGCATCATTTTTAAATAAACATTAATTATTAGTATTCATTTATAATAAGTGTATACTTGTTAAAATATTATTACAAAAATTAATTTCACAGAAAAAGACTGTAAAATTGTATAGTAAAAATGTATAGTTTATCATCACATTATTTGTTATTTTGTCAGATTTATGTTTTTTTTACATGTAAAAAGTATGAAATTTATGGTGAAAAACAGAAAAAAGGACATTCCTAGAAGTACCTGTGTGACACATCACATGATTATATTTTACATAAATATTTCTTCCATATTTTTGTCATCTGTAATGTGCATTAGAGTGTTTTAAGTTACATTTTCTGTTGTTTAGTTGATGTTTCTTGCATTATTTTAGTGACGTGTGCGGTCAGGCCACTCTTAATGAGCTCTGATCCATCATGTGGCTTTCTGTTTTCAAATAGGTTTATAATAATTTGGATCCATAATATTTCATTTGTACTGTATCACATGTCATTTTCATATGTAATGCATATGCATAAGTAACTTTTAAGTAAAAAAGTTAAGTAGATACTAAAATATACCGTAGAAAGGGCACACTGTAAAAATGTTTAATGTAAAATACTGTACAAATGCTACTGTACAAGACTTTTAATTCGTTAACTGTAAATTCCCAAAACTGTAAAAACAATGGAATGGAATTGTATGTAATTTTACAGTAAAATACTGTACAATAAAGTTATTGGAAGCGAAAAGGAAAATAAATATTATAATTTACAGTGATTAACAATGGAATGGAATTTTATGTCATTTTACAGTAAAATACTGTACCATAAAGTTATCGGAAGCGAAAAGGAAAAGTAATCTTATAATTTACAGTGATTTTTTTTTTTTAAGCAAAAAAAAAAATTAACAAAATTAACTGTACTTAACTGATATGAAATGAAAAAAACAAACAAAAAAAACAACAACTAAGAAATCATTATTTCAATGAAAAACATTAAATGTGAAGTGTCACACAAAGAATTCTAAATTCTATATATATATTTTTCACTGTAAATAATAAGACGACTCCTAATAATGTTCTTTTCACTTCCAAAAACTGTAGATTTAACAGTATTTTACTGTAAACTTGCATGCAACGTCCCATTACATTTAATACAGTTTTTCAGAGCATAAAGTATGGGAATTAACAGGTTCTACCGTATCATTTTTAGTCTTTTATCATTAAAATTCATCAGTCAGTATTTCTTTATTTACAGAGAGAATTTGACACACAATCAGTTTATCATCACTGTACAAATCCGTGGTTTTACTAGTGTTTTAAAGGCAGCTGAGCGATTACTGCAGCACAATGTAATGAGAAGAACAGCAGCTCTGGGTCAAACGCTCGGATCGCATCGGCCACGTTACACAGAAATAAGCCCAAAAACCTTCAAGCTTGAAAGATGTAAATGAGGAGCGCGTGGGAGTGAAAGCAGAGAGAGTTTGTGCTTTAACACAAATCATCTTAAGAAAAAAACACTTGATTTTTTCAAGGACTCCTGGACTTGTGTTTGGTCATTTGTGAGCAGAGCTGAAATGCAGATGAGTCTGGTTTATTCTGTACAGCAGTGAAGCTAAAGCCTTGATTTCCATTCATTCTCATCTCTCTCTTTATCTCTTTCCTCTAACCATCAATTAAATCTAATAGCCATCACCACCTTCCCCTCCAGACCTCCATCTTTAACTAGCTCAGATCAAGACAAACAGCGTGTTATTTATTCATATACTCATCTCTTCAGCAAGCAGTGCATTTTCAGTGGTTGCAGCACAAATGAGCAGATTCTGACACTTCGACTCGACTGCGGCCGTGCTTCACATTCACAAATTAGCTTCTGGACTCTGAGATGCTTGAACGTTCTGGCACGCCGGCGACCCTGCTGCAGTATTTATGGACTTTGGCTAAAAAACAGTGATGTGTGATTTAGACCGAGTGCTAAGTCACCCATAATAAGGACGGCTGTGTTCAGTTCATCTCTAGAGCCATGAAACACTGAGCAGCTGCTATAAACAGAAACACAGCACAACTCCTATGCACCCTGTCTATGCAACTCTACTCTATGCACTGATGGTCTATGCATTGCCTTTCATTGCATTTATTTATTTATTTTATTTATTTATTTTACAGAATGCACATGACAGAATGAAAATTACAGCAATATTTACGTGAAGAGTAAAGAGAATCATAAATAAATAAATAACTCGCCCATCAAATATGAAAAATAAATATTTTTAGATTATTATTCCTTAAAAGAAAGAAAGAAGGAAAGAAGGAAGGAAGGAAGCAAGGAAGGAGAGAAGAAAGAAAGAAAGAAAGAAAGAAAGAAAGAGGGAGGGAGCGAGGGAGGGAGGAAGAAAGAAAGAAAGAAAGAAAGAAAGAAAGAGGAAGGGAGGAAGAAAGGAAGGAAGAAAGAAAGAAAGAAAGAAAGAGGGAGGGAGGGAGGAAGAAAGAAAGAAAGAAAGAAAGAAAGAAAGAGGAAGGGAGGAAGAAAGGAAGGAAGAAAGAAAGAAAGAAAGAAAGAGGGAGGGAGGGAGGGAGGGAGGGAGGGAGGAAGAAAGGAAGGAAGAAAGAAAGAGGGAGGGAGGGAGGGAGGGAGGGAGGAAGAAAGGAAGGAAGAAAGAAAGAAAAGAAAGAAAGAAAGAAAGAAAGAAAGAAAGAAAGAAAGAAAGAAAGAAAGAAAGAAAGAAAGAAAGAAAGAAAGAAAGAAAGAAAGAAAGAAAGAAAGAAAGAAAGAAAGAAAGAAAGAAAGAAAGAAAGAAAGAAAGAGGGAGGGAGGGAGGGAGGGAGGGAGGGAGGAAGAAAGAAAGAAAGAAAGAAAGAAAGAAAGAAAGAAAGAGGGAGGGAGGAAGAAAGAAAGAAAGAAAGAAAGAAAGAAAGAAAGAAAGAAAGAAAGAAAGGAAGGAAGGAAGGAAGGAAGGAAGGAAAGAAAACTTAATTTTAATGTTTCACCCAATTTAGTCTTGCATTTATATATTTTGTATTAATACACTAATTGATTAGTATATAAAGTAGTTAGTATTAAATCAGTATAAAATTAGTATTAATTTCTGTATTTTTATAATGAGGGGATAGTGAGTTTAATGTATTGGTTGACTGATCAAATAATTAATTTTCATTATCGTGTGGAATGAAGAAATTAAGAAACTATATGAGAGAAATAAAATAAATTAGAGAAAAGTATGCTTAATAAATGGATAATAAATATTAAAATGCTAAAAACATGTAAATAGTAAAAAGTAAAAATTCCAGAAATTTACAGTATATTCACAAAAATGTAACTATAAAATAAAATAAAATAAAATAAAATAAAATAAAATAAAAATTAAATTAAATTAAATTAAATTAAATTAAATTAAATTAAATTAAATTAAATTAAATTAAATTAATCAATAAATGAACAAACGTAGAATGAACGAACAAATTATTTTTAATTGTAAAGTTATACACAATTTAATACGGCATATTCTTACAAATCTGCCACAATTGTACAACAAATAAAGTAGATTTGGCTTACTGAATCATTTATTTTTCTACACTTGTAATATGTAATATGAGAGCAGTCCTCCATACAGAGAGCATCTCTCTCTCTTTCTCTATCTGTGTGTTTACTACAGCAGCAGATCGTCTGTGAGATGAGCGCATGAAGGGAGCAGATGTGAATCTTTAATAGCTTTACAAAACACCCTCGACAGCGAGCAGATCTGGGATTGCAGCGCCTGCCTCGCTGTAAAAGAGTGATGCAACACAATTCCTGCTCACACGGCCCAGATGAGAGCGGCTCACGAGTAAACAGAGATGGATCATCAAATCATTATAGGATACGTACCACAACAGACAGAGACGATGTGCTACAGCCATGAGATGAGATGGGCTTGAAAAATATTTATAAAACAGACGGGAAGACTTTACCGGTTCACAAGTAAAAAGTATGGACTAGCACATCAAACTTTAGACATAAAATATAAAAATATATGAAGACACATTTACCAGAAAATAAAAACATTGCAGAAGATATTCAGACTTATTTTCTGTTAAAATAATATTCTTATATGTGTGTATTTTTGTCAGAATTTACTAGTGTGAATTTACTAGCACTAGTGTGAGTACTAGAGTACTGGTGTGAGTACTAGTGGGAGTATTAGGCTACTAGTGTGAGAATTAACATGAATTGTGTGAGGACTCGTATACTTGTGTGAGTACCAGTGTACTAGTGGAGGTTCTAGTGTACTTGTGTGAGTACTAGAGTACTAATATACTCGTGTGAGTACTAGAGTGCTAGTACTAGTAGTACTAGTGAACTAGTGGGAGATCAAGTGTATTTGTGTGAGTACTGGAGTCCTAGTGTATTTGTGTGAGAACTAGAGTACTAGTGTGAATTCTAGTGTACTTGTGTGAGTACTAGAGTACTGATATACTCGTGTGAGTACTAGAGTGCTAGTACTAGTAGTACTAGTGAACTAGTGGGAGATCAAGTGCATTTGTGTGAGTACTGGAGTCCTAGTGTATTTGTGTGAGAACTAGAGTACTAGTGTGAATTCTAGTGTACTTGTGTGAGTACTAGAGTACTGATATACTCACGTGAGTACTAGAGTGCTAGTACTAGTAGTGCTAGTGAACTAGTGGGAGATCAAGTGTATTTGTGTGAGAACTAGAGTACTAGTGTGAATTCTAGCGTACTTGTGTGAGTACTAGAGTACTAATATACTTGTGTGAGTACTAGAGTGCTAGTACTAGTAGTATTAGTGAACTAGTTGGAGATCAAGTGTATTTGTGTGAGTACTGGAGTCCTAGTGTATTTGTGTGAGAACTAGAGTACTAGTGTCAATTCTAGTGTACTTGTAAGAGTACTAGAGTACTAATATACTCGTGTGAGTACTAGAGTGCTAGTACTAGTAGTACTAGTGAACTAGTGGGAGATCAAGTGTATTTGTGTGAGTACTGGAGTCCTAGTGTATTTGTGTGAGAACTAGAGTACTAGTGTCAATTCTAGTGTACTTGTGTGAGTACTAGAGTACTAATATACTCGTGTGAGTGCTAGTACTAGTAGTACTAGTGAACTAGTGGGAGATCAAGTGTATTTGTGTGAGTACTGGAGTCCTAGTGTATTTGTGTGAGAACTAGAGTACTAATGTGAATTCTAGCGTACTTGTGTGAGTACTAGAGTACTGATATACTCGCGTGAGTACTAGAGTGCTAGTACTAGTAGTGCTAGTGAACTAGTGGGAGATCAAGTGTATTTGTGTGAGTACTGGAGTCCTAGTGTATTTGTGTGAGAACTAGAGTACTAGTGTGAATTCTAGTGTACTTGTGTGAGTACTATAGTATTAATATACTTGTGGGAGTACTAGAGTGCTAGTACTAGTAGTACTAGTGAAATAGTGGGAGATCAAGTGTATTTGTGTGAGTACTGGAGTCCTAGTGTATTCGTGTGAGAACTAGAGTACTAGTGTCAATTCTAGTGTACTTGTGTGAGTACTAGAGCACTAATATACTCGTTTGAGTACTAGAGTGCTAGTACTAGTAGTACTAGTGAACTAGTGGGAGAACAAGTGTATTTGTGTGAGTACTGGAGTCCTAGTGTATTCGTGTGAGAACTAGAGTACTAGTGTCAATTCTAGTGTACTTGTGTGAGTACTAGAGTACTCGTGTGAATACTAGTGTGAGTTCTAGTGTACTATTGTGAGTACTAGAATACTAATGTGAGTACTAGTGTACTGGTGGAGTAGTAGCAGCACCTATTTAACTAGGTAAAATAAATATGTAAACATATTTAAATGATAAATACAAATAAATAAGTGCAATAAAAGCACAGAAAGTTTAAAAATAAAAAGATAAAAAATGCCATTCTAAGCTTGTGATATTTGTTTTGGCATTAAAGTACCTTTCTTATCCCAGTGTTTGTAAGAACCTGTTTAAAAACACTTATTTTTCTATTGCATTTGGTGCAGACATTACAAACAGAACACAAAAAGTCTATATTTGTATTATTATGTTTATTATTATGTACTGTATGCATGCATTTCTTTCCAGTGAGCTACTTACTGTCAGTAATGCTGTTAAATGCAACCTACTCTCATTGTGACTCTTTTCTGACCGGCATAAAGTGTCATAACTGTGACGAGTGAATGTCAGAATCAAGTGTCAGCTGTGAATTCACTCAGACAGCACTGATCAACGAATCACTGTCAGAATTTGTTTACACAATACACATATGGAGAGTGTGGAGATTAAACACACTGTTAATACGGGAAAAAAACATAAATGGTGTGATAGGTTAAAACAGTCAGGAGGGGTTAGATGGGCTAGAGGCGTTTCCCGTGACCGGAGGGGTCAGAAATCACCCACACTAATGTGCAGCCCATCAGACAGCTTAATGTTGAGTGTGTGCCTGACCAGTGTTAAATACAGCAGCCTGGAGTCAGATTAAAGAACAGACCACACCATTTAAGGGATTAAAGCAGAGCCTATGAGCTCCAGATTTCAAACACATTTGGGTCAACTTCAAAGCATCCCTTCTTTCTGTATTTCATACTTATGATAGACAGCGACACGACCGTCGAAAGTTCAACGTGATTATTGAACATGCTGTGTTGAGCTACAGTGACCTCAGCTATCAGTTCACCGATGCCTTTCTGTGGCTCTCTGGAGCTTCTCCAACTCTCACACAGTACAGAAAGCAGATTCTATATTACAATATAATATAATGCATGATATAACAATTTTAATATTATATAATATAATTGTATAGTATTTGAGGTTGATACCATTGTGGCCCTATAAGTGTTAAATCACACTTTCCTATCAGTTCCTGGCCTCTGGAGTAAAGTGGAAGAGCCAGTTAATCTCAGAGCAACTTCATTTCCAGGCATCTAATTGAAACACAAACACAATGTTGTGTCGCACAAGCAGACAATGATGTAGAGTTCTTCACAGGCCAGAACAAAAGCAGTTTAGGGAGGCTGCAGTCATTAGTGTGTGTGTGTGTGTGTGTCGCAGGGAGGAACAGGATGTAAAGAAGTGAACAGGAAGCTTTCAGAGGGTATAGATCAGGCTATTCTCTGTTTAGTGTTCCCTAAAAATACTGAAACTAATATGATTTTATATCGCTGAGCTGAGGCAGATGACTCCAAACAGGATTTAACACACACGCACACACACACAGACTCAACTGATGTTCACAATAACACTAAATAACAATACAAAAAAAGCATGTGTTATATGACAATAACATATTTTTAATATTTCCCTGACAGGAAACAAAATCTAAGCTCAAGTAAAACCATGTTTTCTGAAAGAAGACATATGATGAGTGAAATAACCGCCACGCTATGTCCTTGAATGAGAACGACTCCTTTACCAACAATTGATCGGTTACAATTACAGACTGATTATACAACTATTACTTGCTGCTCACCTTTACCAATGACACGTGTCCCATTAGCAGCCAAACTGCTAAACTAATGAGAGGTACAATATGTTTTGGCACTGCTGTTTGTTATGGGAATTATTACACACTCCACTCAGAAAGTCAAGAATTTAAGGCTGGTGAGAAAACACTACTCACAGCTGAAGACACTGCCACACTCGCTGGAGTACTAGTGTACTACACAAGTACACTAGAAGTCTAGAACTCACTCTAGAACTCACTCTAGAACTCTAGAACTCACACTAGTACTCCAGAATTCACATTAGTACTCCAGTACTCACATGAGTGCACTAGAGTACTAATGTGAATTCTAGAGTACTAGTGTGAGTTCTAGAGTTCTAGAGTGAGTTCTAGAGTGAGGTCTAGAGTGAGTTCTAGACTTCTAGTGTACTTATGTAAGTACTAGAGTACCAGTGTACTAGTGTGAGTACTAGAGTTCTAGTGTATTTGTGTAAGTACTGCAGTACCAGTGTACTAGTGTGGGTCCTAGAGTACTTGTGTGAATACTAGAGTACGAATGTACTCATATGATTACTAGAGTACTAGAGTGAGTACTAGTGTGAGTTCTAGACTTCTAGTGTACTTGTGTAAGTACCAGAGTACCAGTGTACTAGTGTGAGTACTAGAGTTCTAGTGTACTTGTGTAAATACTAGAGTACCAGTGTACAAGTGTGGGTCCTAGAGTACTAATGTACTCATATGATTACTAGAGTACTAGTGTGAGAACTAGTGTGAGTTATAGAGTACTAACGTGAGTTCTAGACTTCTAGTGTACTTGTGTAAGTACTAGAGTACCAGTGTACTAGTGTGAGTACTAGAGTTCTAGTGTACTTGTGTAAGTACTAGAGTACCAGTGTACTAGTGTGGGTACTAGAGTACTTGTGTGAATACTAGAGTACTAATGTACTCATATGATTACTAGAGTACTAGTGTGAGAACTAGTGTGAGTTCTAGAGTACTAACGTGAGTTCTAGACTTCTAGTGTACTTGTGTAAGTACTAGAGTACCAGTGTACTAGTGTGAGTACTAGAGTTCTAGTGTACTTGTGTAAGTACTAGAGTACCAGTGTACTAGTGTGGGTACTAGAGTACTTGTGTGAATACTAGAGTACTAATGTACTCATATGATTACTAGAGTACTAGTGTGAGTACTAGTGTGAGTTCTAGAGTACTAGAGTGAGTTCTAGAGTACTAGCGTGAGTACTAGACTTCTAGTGTACTTGTGTAAGTACCAGTGTACTAGTGTGGGTACTATAGTCCTTGTGTAAGTACTAGAGTACTAATGTACTCATATGATTATTAGAGTACTAGTGTGAATACTAGTGTGAGTTATAGGCTGTGTTCAAAATGGCACACTAGCTTACTGCCCAGTATACAGTGCATACTGCCTACCATTTTGTTTAAGAATAATGTGTAAAACAGTATACAATAAGCAACAAATAATGTTTCAGAGTAGTATCCTACATTGATGTCATGACAAACATTAATTCAGCACAGCTGTCGAGAATGTGCCTTACAAATGAATGTACTAACCATTCTTTTTACAAAGGCTTGTTAATAAGGGTTCATGCTGGTAAATAATGTGTTTTATTTCCACTTTTCAAATATTTCCTTTATTTTTGTTGAAAATAAATGCCTTTCCAATCTGTACCAATCACGATATGTGATGTGAAAAGGAGAAGGACGAGTTTGGCAAAAGGCGGATTTTACTCAATACGCCAACGATACTACAGATAAACGGGCATCTTTTGCAGTGCTGTTTATCGCAGCCAGGCATTGGTGGGTGGAGTTAATGTAAATAGCCTCTGCCAACAAATCGGGCTATTTGTATTTAGAGTAAATATACATGCTGTTTCTTTTTAGGGATGCTTTAAATTGGAATTGAATTGTGTTTGCAAAATTGAAATATTATTTTTATTTATATATGTTATTTACTGTATATATTATATTACCACAATATTATTATTTTTAATATCTCTGAAGCAATGTGTACTATATAAAGCGCTATAGAGATAAAAGTGATGTAATTTGACTTGATTGGAAACATGCTGTAGAGATTAAAGTACTAATTAAACTACTAACAATATTGTTTTCAGATACACAGTAATAGTTTTTAGTTTACAGTAACATGTACTGTATATATGTACATATAAAAGTGTTACATTTATAATTACTATTCCCCACCTCCAGTTCACTCACGCATTTGAAGATGAAATGCCACATGGAGCACATTGCATTGTGGGAAACAGTATCAGATACAGTGTCTTCAGATGCATATATTCGATTTCAGCAAATGTAGTAGGTAATCCGGGAATTCCATGCATATATACTATACACAGTATACATATAGCTTACTGCAGTATATTAGGAGTTGTATGGTAGTATGCCATTCCAAACACAGCTTCTGTACTGATTTCAGTGTACTTGCAAATATAGATTCTGGAAAATATAGTAGGTCATCCGGGTATTACATGCATACAGAAAGTTTGCATACTATGCAGAGTATACATACTAGGGCTGGTCCGAATACCATTTTTTGAGCTTCGAAGCTTCTGTAGTAATCAACACCGAATATTCGAAGCTTCGGAGGGAGGGGCTGAACATATTCTTCTCTCTAATAAAAGCAGGAATCTCTGTGTGTCTGTTTGCATTTTTATTATGTCGAGAACCGTTCATCCAATCGACTTCATGCCTGGCGGGTGTGTTGCTGCGGACCCAAGGGAGTGCAGTGTAGCATTATGGTGCAATATGCACACGCAACACGTTCAGAATTAATACACTTTTAATAAACTACAGAACAGCACCTCACGCGGACAGGGCTTAAATGCTCCGAGAACGGACACTGCACTAGTGATACAAAACACACAGGTCTGTTAAGAGCAGTACTTTTAATAAAGTAGCCCAGTGCTTAATTTGTACATTTAGAGATCCCGGAATAAAGCGGGGTAATGGATCCGGCATGTGATTAGAGGAGGGAGAGGACCAATCTTTAGTGATTGAAAGCGTGCATCAGTTGCTTTTATAGGGTTCGTACTGTCATGAAAAACCTGGAAAAGCTATGAAATTTTAAAACAGCAATTTCCAGGCCTGGAAAAGTTTTGTAAAAGTCATGGAATTTTATTTCACAAATTTCTGTATAACAGAGTTATATTTAATCAGGTCTTGAATTTGTGTGTATATCGCATAGTTTTACTCATTCCCGCAGATTTCGAGTTTATAATGAGGGAAATTCCTGCAAACATTTACTGAATATAGCATGTAGGTTAGATGAGTAAATAAATCCACACAAACTGTCAGATTAAATCAGTCATTTGAAAACAGCGTGAGTGATTCAGCTGGACCGCGTCTTCTCTCTTTCACTCTCTCAAAGCGGCTTCACATCAGCGCATCTCGTCTGCAATACAAGAACTACTGCACGCTGATCCAAGACTTTCACTCGCATCTCGAGACAGTTGACAGAAAGAAAATGCATGCATCGCATTCGGTTTTGTGGTAGCAGAGGGTCCGTTCACATGTCGCGTCTTTTGCACGCTTAAGTTCATTATTTCAAATGTGCGGCAAGCGTGCTTATAATAGAAGATTTTTGATGAAATATATGCATGCTATAGGTCAGCATGAAAGTCTTTCATCGGCGAACGGTCTGTTGCAGATGTTCAGCCAGGTGGACAAGTTGAGAACCGTTTCGTGGGGGATGCCAGGTGTAAAAAAAAAAAAAAGGATATTCGAATCTCAAAATTGAAAATCGAATGCCACCCCACCGAACGAATATTCAAATAAACGAATATTCTGGTCCAGCCCTAATACATACTGGATACTGCAGAAATAGTAAGAGTAGTATGATAGTATAACATTTCGAACACAGCAATAGTGTACTAGTGTGGGTACTAGAGTACTCGTGAGAGTAGTAGAGTACTAAAATCTCATGTGAGTACTAGCGTGAGTTGCAGTGTACCAGTGTACTAGTGTGGGTACTAGAGTACTCATGTGAGTACTAGTGTACAGTGTACTAGATTACCAGTGTACGCATGTGAGTACTAGAGTACTAGTGTGAGTACAAGTGTACTAGTGTGGGTACTAGACTACTTGTGTGAGTACTAGAGTACTAGTGTGAGTTATAGTGTACCAGTGTACTAGAGTACCAGTGTACAAGTGTGAGTACTAGCCCCAACCCATGTTTTTAAGTCAGAAAAAAGTCAGTGAATTGATTTGTACCTGGACTTTAAAAGGGACTCAACCCTCTTTTTATTTGTGATACACTGTCTCAGTCTAAATTACATTCACACTGGTGTTTTAGGAAGCCAAACAAATTAGAATATAATAATAATAATAATAACAACAATGACAGTAATAGCCATATGTTGTAAAACATTTGCACTGTTTCCACCATATTTCATAGGTATATTATTTTTGCTTCACACTACAGTAGGGAAATTACAATACTTCTTTCCTAATTTCTACACTTGAAAGAGATATTTTGAATTTGGACTGCATTTAATTTGAATTTGCATTACTGCATCTAGCTGTCAGCAATTCATATACTGCACTTTTAAGCTTTTATTTTGACGGAAACGGCAGTAGAGCTTTTATTTTGAAGGAAAACTCCAGCTTCAGTGAAAACAGGCTTACAAAAATGCATCTCACTACAAATCTAGTGAAATGCTGTAATCATCTGCTGCGAAAGTAAAGCATAACTGGTGGCTGTTGTTCCCAAACGTGCGCTAAACTCAAGCACATGAAATAAATGAGTTCACTGCATTCATTCAGTGTGAAAGGAGCCGTTCTGAGACACGGAAAACACCGGATCACGAGCTGATCGTGTGAATGAAGTGAAACGCAGCAAAAACAGATTTGATGAAGGGAATAAGCATATTGTGCTTTCGGTTTGAGTTCGTTTGACAGATACTGTGCCAAAGCATAATGGCCCAAAACACAACTTTAAAGACCTTTTATGTTAGAATAAGAAGTTTAAATATATTTGTAAAACTACACTTTTTGCCCGGAAGACCTATCGCTTCATATCGTCATGTGACCACGATAATATCGAGACAGTTTTGCTATCGTGATATCACGATATTGATAATACTGTTACATCCCTAACCAGCAGGTTTAACACACGGATCCAGCGTTGGCATGAGGCATTTAGTGTTGAACTAGCCTGTGTGTCTTTGTGTGTTTGGGCTGTTTAGCAGTGTGATCTCGTGACCAGGTCAATCAGGCTGTGTTCACTGTGAAAAGTGCTGTTTGCGTCTGCGACAGTAATGAATACAGGCTCCGTCAAGTAGCAGGGTTGAACAACACTCTCATTCAGATTGCTGTTTCTCCTACCAATGCATGTGCTAATTACATTCAAATTAGACCGGTGAGGAAGAGAAGGAGACAAGGACTAATAAAGGGTTTCATTCTTGCCGCTATCACTTTTGTCCGCCTCTCTGTTTCACTCTCATTTTCTTTCTGTCTGCTTACTCGACTCTTTAGGCTACTGTGAGCTCGGCCCGGCTCTGTCAGGTAGCAATTTAGGAGGCAATGTTTGCTGGGACAAGTGATGATAAAGCAGAGAGAAAGAGAGAAACACAGTGATGTAATCTTTCCACTAACACTAGAGTGAAATATTGAAGGGTTATCAAGCAGAGCATAAATACGTAAATATGAGCCATGGGTTTAGTGTGTGTGTGCGTGTGTGTGTGTGTGTGTGAGGAAGTAATATATAGATTGAAAGGAAGAGATGGAAAACAGTAGGAGGAGAAAGATAGGAAATAATAAAATAGATAATGAAAAGGCTGACGCTGAGGGGGAAATGCACCACCAATGAATTGCACCCAATGTTTATTTGCACTGTTTTAGCACTCGATTCACTAAACAAATTATGCAAAACAATGCAAACACACCAAAAAAAAATGCAGTGCTAAATGCAATTTACATGCAGTTTTACTGTAAAGCTGGTTCTGCATGCCAGAGGTACTACAGTGCGTGCATAATTATTAGGCAAATTGATATTCTGATCATATTTTTTTTCCCTAGTACATTTTACCAATTCCAAACCACATCATTGCATCCTTCTCATGGGCATTTAATAAATTTCTGACTTTCAGTCTGCTTTAAATATCTCTTTTTGGCTCATTTTATCTGTAAAAGAAAACCTGGCTAATAAATCTGCACACTTGAATATAACGAGTTTTTCACTTCCAGCCTTCATGGACAAATATATATATCACTTATAAATGATTAAATACAAAATTAATAGTAGTTATTAAGATTGATGTGGTTTGGAATTGCTCAAATGTGCTTGGAAAAAAATTATGATCTGAATATCAACTTGCATAATAATTATGCACACACTGGAAATGTGTGTCTGGATGTATGTGCAGTAATAATGCTCTCCATCATAAAAATAATAATGATTAAAAAAAGTATCCATGATTAAAAAAATTAATAAAAATCTATTACTGCCTGCTTTTGAACTCACATAGTTTTGTGAATAAGGCATGGATCAAGACAGAAGATATGCTTGTAATAAAAAGTATGATATAATCTAAAGCATCATTTCCATCCCACATGTTTAATAGAATAAAACTGTCAATTTATGTGAAAATTGAGAAAAATACATTGAAAAGAAAATGCTGTAGAAACGATGTTCACTCAGAAATAGCAAATAAAAAGTAAATTTAGCAAATAATTACAAAGGAACTGTAAATATCACACTGAATTAAACATGACTTTTGAAGAAGATTTTCTTGTAAAACATACTCCAGTAATCTTTGTATTATTGACAACCACAAAAATCATTTTTACAGTGAAAATAAAGCTGTAGCCTCGGAGGAAGATGCTTTAGATTTCAAATGCATGATCATAATATTTGTTTGATTAATAATTATGCATTTTTATTATGCATGCCTTTGCACTAAACAAAACATTCATTATTCAAGAAAACACTATTTGATTTTTTCTGCTTGGAAATTGCATGTTTAATTCAACATACTTCCCATGTATTTGAAATTATTTGTGAAATTAACTAGCAATTTCTGAGTGAAAATTGTTTAAAAGAAAATACATTAAATTAAATTATTATTATTATTATTATTATTACTATTAACAATTGTTTAAAAGAAAATACATTAAATTAAATTATTATTATTATTATTACTATTAGCAATTTCTGAGTGAAAATTGTTTAAAAGAAAATACATTAAATTAAATTATTATTATTATTATTATTATTACTATTAGCAATTGTTTAAAAGAAAATACATTAAATTAAATTATTATTATTATTATTACTATTAGCAATTTCTGAGTGAAAATTGTTTAAAAGAAAATACATTAAATTAAATTATTATTATTATTATTATTATTACTATTAGCAATTGTTTAAAAGAAAATACATTAAATTAAATTATTATTATTATTATTACTACTAGCATTTTCTGAGTGAAAATTGTTTAAAAGAAAATACATTAAATTAAATTATTATTATTATTATTACTATTAGCAATTTCTGAGTGAAAATTGTTTAAAAGATAATACAATAAATTAAATTATTATTATTATTATTACTATTAGCAATTGTTTAAAAGAAAATACATTAAATTAAATTATTATTATTATTATTATTACTATTAGCAATTTTTGAGTGAAAATTGTTTAAAAGAAAATACATTAAATTAAATTATTATTATTACTATTATCAATTGTTTAAAAGAAAATACATTAAATTAAATTATTATTATTATTATTATTACTATTAGCAATTTCTGAGTGAAAATTGTTTAAAAGAAAATACAATAAATTAAATTATTATTATTATTATTATTACTATTAGCAATTGTTTAAAAGAAAATACATTAAATTAAATTATTATTATTATTATTATTATTACTATTAGCAATTGTTTAAAAGAAAATACATTAAATTAAATTATTATTATTATTATTACTACTACTAGCATTTTCTGAGTGAAAACTGTTTAAAAGAAAATCCATTGAAAATTACTGAATATCTAAAAATATTATTTTAATTAAATATCTTAATTTTACATACATTATATTACTTATAAATAATATTATATAATGAATTGAAAATTGTCAACATTTTGCATTAAGTGTTACTTGCCATTTCTTCGTAATTAATAGTAAATTTAATAGAAATTTCTGAAAAATAGTTTCAAAGAAAGTCCAACATCATTTTTTTTCAGTGCATTAAACATTTGCACACAAAGCTCATGTAATGACTCGCTGGCACAGCGCTCATGTTAAACTGGATAAGACGAGGATTTTCACTGCAACATCCCATAACCTTCAGCAGCAGTTCATCAGTGCTAGACAGTCGCCATGGCTACATTATTCACTGTGAAATCACCATGGCTACATTTCTAAGCATCCGAGCTTCCCTCCCGCAGTCTATTGACCGCTCGCACTTTTCTCCGTCTCTTTCTATATCTTTCCCACAGCTTTCACCCAGAATGCTGTGACAGCAAAGAGAGATGGACAGCGATGATTCCTCTCGATGTAACACACACACACACACACGCGTTCTCTGAGCTGCTCACATGTGGAAGGACTTTTAAAGCGAGGCTGAGATCTCAGCGGTCAGACAGAAAGAGAGGACTCCTCGTCTCCTGTGTTAACTCATTAGCTCCTGCCGCTCATCATTGGCTCTCTCCGTCTGTAAGTGTTCTTGTTCTCTCTCAGAGTCTGCAGCTCGAGCTCGAGGTCGATAGCTGCAGATTAACTGAGAAGCATCCTTACGTAACGCTGAGTTCCTGCAGAGCTCAGATCTTACCGCGGTACCGCCGCTGTGTAAACGGATGGATACTCGGCCGCGGTCAGAGCAGTCGGGAAGCAGAGACGATCTTTGAGCCTCGTCTGTCATCAGCTGTATATAGAGGTCGACAATATGTCATCTTTCTAGTTAATCAGTGTGTCATCAATCAATAAAGCTTAATGTTCAAATTAATTATGATTAAAACACAGTCCATCCATACAGTGGGGTCTAACAACACATGGGAAATCTCAATCAAATTATTTTAATATATAGTAAAATATTATATAGTTCTGTTATATTAAATTATATATAAATTTTAAAATTTAGACATATACAAATATATACGACTATTTATTACATTTAAATGTAAAATATTTATATAAATTATTTTAATAATTATATAAATACAAATAATGTTTTAGTAAGAAAAATAGAAGAATGAATAATAATTGTCATGATGCAAAATTATATATATACAGTATATATATATCTTGAAGATAAAAAAATTATAAAGAAAATACAATATATAGCATAATAATATGGAAATACTATCAGAATTGCCTTTTTTTCAGTCTGATGATTGAGTAGAATCTTTTTTTTGTCTTTTCCTTTATTTATTTATTTATGTATTTATTTATTTACTTATGTATGTATGTATGTTTTACACCAAGACAGTGTTATATTTACATTTTTAAATTACAAATAATATATTTTATATTTTCATAGTAACTGTTATGTGATCATTTTCATTACATTTTAATATTTGCATATGTTTATATTTGCTTTTTTATAAAAAAAAATAATAAAAAAAAATGAACATATTTACATTCTAGACCACATAATCAAATAAGAGCACTAACCATGCACTGTAAAAAATCAAATTAACAAAATGTTGGAAGGGCAGAAATATTTAAGTTGAGATAGTTTTATAGCTTGGCTTCAGTTGAGAGGACATATATTAAGTTTACACAAATATATTTGAAAAACATTGAATGATGGTTATTTTCAAATCCAGTCAACAATTATCTATACTAATGTTAACTCAACTAATAAAAACATGTGCACGTGCGCTATACAAATTCAGTAGAGGTTGAGTCAACTAAAAAATAACAATTCAGGCAACACTTTGAAGTCAGAAATTGACTGAACGTAACATTTCTGTGGAACTCGTTACTAAATAATAATTAGTTGAAACCACTTGAATTTGTTTACAGTGTGTGAACTCCTTACAGTCAGATGTTCTTCTATTAAAACACAAGATGCTGTGTGTGGATCTCTCTCAAATAATGCAGGATGATCAGTTTTTACGCAGATGTTTGAAGCATGTTTCCTTCTGCAGTGAATAAACATCTCCACAAACCCTCAGTGTGTTAAAGCGAGTGACAGACACAAGATAACTGAGATTGAGATATGTATCATTTGAAGATACAAATTATGTAAAAGTGTTACAATATATAACATAATAATATGGAGAGTATAATTTATGATCAATAAAATCTGATCAGAATTGCCTTTTTCTATCAGAATTCCTATATTCCTTTTTTTCTGGTCTTTTTTCACACCAAGACGATTGTATATCTTTAATTTTTTAAATGACAAATAATATAAAATATTTCACATTTTCATATGTTTATATTCACTTTTTTATATAAAAAATATTAATAAACTAAAAATATAAAAATAAACATATTTGCATTCTAGACCACCAATCAAACGAGCAAATTAATATTTCAATTATTTGAACATTTTAACATTTGCATATGTTTATATTCACTTTTTATATAAAAAATATTAATAAACGAAAAATATAAAAATAAACATTTACATTCTAGACCACCAATCAAACGAGCAAATTAATATTTCAATTATTTGAACATTTTAACATTTGCATATGTTTATATTCACTTTTTATATAAAAAATATTAATAAACTAAAAATAAACATATTTACATTCTAGACCACCAATCAAACGAGCAAATTAATATTTCAATTATTTGAACATTTTAACATTTGAATATGTTTATATTCACTTTTTTACATAAAAATATTAATAAACTAAAAATATAAAAATAAACATATTTACATTCTAGACCACCAATCAAACGAGCAAATTAATATTTCAATTATTTGAACATTTTAACATTTGCATATGTTTATATTCACTTTTTATATAAAAAATATTAATAAACTAAAAATATAAAAATAAACATATTTACATTCTAGACCACCAATCAAACGAGCAAATTAATATTTCAATTATTTGAACATTTTAACATTTGCATATGTTTATAGTCACTTTTTTACATAAAAAATATTAATAAACTAAAAATATAAAAATAAACATATTTACATTCTAGACCACCAATCAAATGAGCAAATTAATATTTCAATTATTTGAACATCTTAACATTTGCATATGTTTATAGTCACTTTTTTACATAAAAAATATTAATAAACTAAAAATATAAAAATAAACATATTTACATTTTAGACCACCAATCAAACGAGCAAATTAATATTTCAATTATTTGAACATTTTAACATTTGCATATGTTTATAGTCACTTTTTTACATAAAAAATATTAATAAACTAAAAATATAAAAATAAACATATTTACATTCTAGACCACCAATCAAATGAGCAAATTAATATTTCAATTATTTGAACATCTTAACATTTGCATATGTTTATAGTCACTTTTTTACATAAAAAATATTAATAAACTAAAAATATAAAAATAAACATATTTACATTTTAGACCACCAATCAAACGAGCAAATTAATATTTCAATTATTTGAACATTTTAACATTTGCATATGTTTATAGTCACTTTTTTACATAAAAAATATTAATAAACTAAAAATATAAAAATAAACATATTTACATTTTAGACCACCAATCAAACGAGCAAATTAATATTTCAATTATTTTAACATTTTAACATTTGAATATGTTTATATTCACTTTTTATATAAAAAATATTAATAAACAAAAAATATAAAAATAAACATTTACATTCTAGACCAGCAATCAAACGAGCAAATTAATATTTCAATTATTTGAACATCTTAACATTTGCATATGTTTATATAAAAAATATTAATAAACTAAAAATATAAAAATAAACATAATTGCATTCTAGACCAGCAATCAAACGAGCAAATTAATATTTCAATTATTTGAACATTTTAACATTTGAATATGTTTATATTCACTTTTTATATAAAAAATATTAATAAACTAAAAATATAAAAATAAACATATTTCCATTCTAGACCACCAATCAAACGAGCAAATTAATATTTCAATTATTTGAACATTTTAACATTTGCATATGTTTATATTCACTTTTTATATAAAAAATATTAATAAACTAAAAATATAAAAATAAACATAATTGCATTCTAGACCACCAATCAAACGAGCAAATTAATATTTCAATTATTTGAACATTTTAACATTTGCATATGTTTATATTCACTTTTTATATAAAAAATATTAATAAACTAAAAATATAAAAATAAACATATTTACATTCTAGACCACCAATCAAACGAGCAAATTAATATTTCAATTATTTGAAAATTTTAACATTTGCATATGTTTATATAAAAAATATTAATAAACTAAAAATAAACATATTTACATTCTAGACCAGCAATCAAACGAGCAAATTAATATTTCAATTATTTGAACATTTTAACATTTGCATATGTTTATATTCACTTTTTTATATAAAAAATATTAATAAACTAAAAATAAACATATTTACATTCTAGACCACCAATCAAACGAGCAAATTAATATTTCAATTATTTGAACATTTTAACATTTGCATATGTTTATATTCACTTTTTTATATAAAAAATATGAATAAACTAAAAATATAAAAATAAGCATATTTACATTCTAGACCACCAATCAAACGAGCAAATTAATATTTCAATTATTTGAACATTTTAACATTTGCATATGTTTATATTCACTTTTTTATATAAAAAATATGAATAAACTAAAAATATAAAAATAAGCATATTTACATTCTAGACCACCAATCAAACGAGCAAATTAATATTCCAATTATTTGAACATTTTAACATTTGCATATGTTTATATAAAAAATATTAATAAACTAAAAATATAAAAATAAACACATTTGCATTCTAGACCACCAATCAAACGAGCAAATTAATATTTCAATTATTTGAACATTTTAACATTTGAATATGTTTATATTCACTTTTTAATATAAAAAATATTAATAAACTAAAAATATAAAAATAAACATATTTACATTCTAGACCACCAATCAAACGAGCAAATTAATATTTCAATTATTTGAACATTTTAACATTTGCATGTTTATATTCACTTTTTTATATAAAAAATATTAATAAACTAAAAATATAAAAATAAACATATTTGCATTCTAGACCAGCAATCAAACGAGCAAATTAATATTTCAATTATTTGAACATTTTAACATTTGAATATGTTTATATTCACTTTTTTATATAAAAAATATTAATAAACTAAAAATAAACATATTTACATTCTAGACCACCAATCAAACGAGCAAATTAATATTTCAATTATTTGAACATTTTAACATTTGCATATGTTTATATTCACTTTTTTATATAAAAAATATGAATAAACTAAAAATATAAAAATAAACATATTTGCATTCTAGACCACCAATCAAACGAGCAAATTAATATTTCAATTATTTGAACATTTTAACATTTGCATATGTTTATATAAAAAAATATGAATAAACTAAAAATATAAAAATAAACATATTTACATTCTAGACCACCAATCAAACGAGCAAATTAATATTTCAATTATTTGAACATTTTAACATTTGCATATGTTTATATAAAATATGAATAAACTAAAAATATAAAAATAAACATTTACATTCTAGACAGCAATCAAACGAGCAAATGAACACACAAGCATTGCTCCTTCTGCAGTGAATAAACGTCTCCACAAACCCTCGTGTGTTAACGAGCTGCTGAAGTGACTGACAGACACAAGCTAACTGATGAATAACATTGTGGCTAATTGAGATTGAGATGCAGTTTCTCTGACCTCACTTCATTTTCTCTTTCTCAACCTTCGCAGACTTCCCGTCTGTTTCCACTCCTCTCTTTCTCTGCATCTCTCACTCATTTCGGGGCACGTCTGCATTACTTTGTAATTTGTCTTTGGGAATTTGGAGAGAAGTGTGACATTTTAACGAGCTTGTTGGAGTCTCGTCCTCTTCCAGAAAACTCCCTCTTGAATACTAAACAGATTTTCCTCTCTTCGGTTATAGAAAGTCCTAAATGTCTCACTTCTGCGTCACTCCTATTGAGATACAAAGGACTTTTCTTTCACTCAATAACTGTGAATGTTTTATTTCCACGAATGGCAGCACAGTTATACCGTGCAATAGACCCCTTTCATGTTAGTGAGGTTTTTCTGTGTGCGGAGCTTAGGTGGTGGCAGAAAGATCCCCTGACCGCTTCACTAACACTAGCTATGAAGTCTCTTAGCTTGTTTTTTAACAATAATTACGTGCATATGTAAGGGCTGTATACCTGCATACTGTCCAGGACCGCGTTATTTGAAAAGGTTAAGTTTAATGGACGAAATTGGCTGACCTGTACTCACTCAAAGGATGATCTGACGTTACCTCCGGTTGAGTGACTCATATAGTTAAGACAAACTCACCGTGTATCTAGTCATGAAGATGTAATTTCAATTTCACTATTTTTACAGCTACATTATTCCAGCCACAACATATGATTAAGCATATAAATGGTCAGTTTGTTGTTTTACACACATGCACACAGACATTATTTCATACACGACATAGTACTGAGATGCATAAGAAATCTTTAGACGCACTCATAACAACAAAAGACAATACTTTATTGAACCTTTTCTGATAAGAAGTGTGCGCTGCCTGCAAACACGAGCCTTTTTGATGATCGTTTCTGTCCAGTTCACTCGTTTTATCACATTTAACCACTTTGTTTTTTTTGTCTGGCAGTGGCAGCAGCATTAAAATTTCAATATTTTGACTTTATTCTCGCAATTCCGAGATTATATCTCACAATTCTGATAAGAAAAATCAACTGGTCATTCTCTCTTTTGAGTTATATCCCACACTTCTGGCTTTTTATCCCCCTCAGAATGGACAAACTCGCTGTTGTTGAGTTAAATCGAGTTATAAAGTCCAAAATAGTTGCATTTGCGAGAAAAAAAAGTCTCAAAAAAGAATTGAGAGAAAAATAGGTAACGTTAAATGTAAAATGTTATATGTTTAAATAGTATTTCATGCTGTAACTGTAGGGCAAATATAATATATTCCCTATGAACTGTATATGTGAATATTATATAGACCGAATGTTTAAATCAAATTAATGCTTTAAAAGTAGAGTAATCATCATTAGTCTGTCCGTTTAAACGTCTGCATTTTGCTTCAAATGGCATTTTTGACGACAGTATTCTATAAAAGTCATTCCGATTCTGACATCCAAAGACACAACAGTACATTTTATGTCTTATTCCGTGGATTTTTCCCATTTCTGCGAGTGACGTAACTGTGACGTCTACATGAAGTTGGTCTATAAGGAGTGACTCAAAGTCTGTTCACATCTCTGTGGTTAGATCAGTGTGTCTTTGGCCTTCGTTATGTATGTTTTGATTATACTGTGTTGTAAATAAAATACAAATAATTGTAAAAACCTGCCTCAAAGTCACAGTCACACTGAAGGGCCATTAGGGTCCATTAGGCGAGGGCCCTTTGTGTCTCAGGTGAGCATCACTTAATATTCAAGGACATTGCTACTCTCTCGCATACAGGCTTTCAATCACAAAACATGTCTTAAAAAATGTAATTGTTTTCTGTAAATGAGTAAATCTAAGTAAATATTCTATCCGACAAGACTGATTACTCTAAAGTCTTATTCAGGACTATTTAGTGTGGGTTTTATGGCTTATTTCAGCTACATTTTTTTCACAAAACTAACCACGCATAACATTTTTTTTCTACAAAATGCAAACATGTACATCAATCTTGGTCACATGTTATTGTAGCACAGTTTGTGCTGAATACAAAACACATACATGTTGGTCATTAGTATGTTATAAGTAGCTGAAATAAGCACAAATATCAGGACATGTCAAAACATCTCAAAATCACCTCAGACCACAGAGGGTTAAATAAAGAAATCATTTCATATTTACTTTATATTTTAATGATGTGTCACCAAAAAGCCTGTTTTCCATTTCAAACAACACATGCTTTAAACACTCTTCAGGTTTTGCAATAAATAGTTACAGAATAGTTAGATCAGTGTTTCTGATCTAAATCTGACCGGCGTGTTTTGTTTCAAAGCGAATCCTGGTTGTGCGTTTGTTTGCTGTAGAAAAACAAGCAAGCGAACCGCACGAAGCTCGGCTAGGTCAATATTAATTACCAAAGTTGTTGAGCATACAGCAGATGTTGTAAACAAATGCAAATGCACTTTCATATCAAACAAGGTCGGCGTGATCCCTCCGCTCGCACACGGATTCTGACGCTTGTAAGGCTGTGGCGCTCAGGAGGAGATTCACAGCACAGGACTCACAGAACGAGAGCTCAATCTGACCTTCACCTGTCAGAACGTACTGTGAAATCTCATTGGAATCGTATATTAAACACTGAATATCCTCTGAATAGACACAGGTCTTCATCTAAGCACAAAAGGTCCGTTCCAATTTCAAAGAAGCAATCTGTGAAATAATCATCCACTTTCTCATTTAACATCGATGCCTATTGGAGCATAATTGAACCATTTATTATTTTCTCCCTGTTTGGGTTTGGCGATGAGAAATAGATGAGGGAAGTTCGTAAAGTCATCGCGGCGGAGATTTTAATTGACTTCAGATTGTAAAAACATTGAGGATTTTAGCGGGAATGAAATGAGCATTGCCTTTGTGTGGAACACAGAAGAAGATATTTAGCAGAAAGTTCACGCTGCTCTTTTTCATAGAGAATAACGTTAAGTATCGCAGCAGTCAGGATTTAAGTAAAGCCCTACGATACATTGTGTGAGGATGAGGGAAAGTTAATGACCTCTCTCCAATGGAAAAGAGCATTATACTCAATAATGCCTTCTGTGATATACAGAGAAAAGTTGTGAAGGTGAGATGACAATTTTTATGTTTAGGTCAAAAAAAAAAAAAAACACTTGTGGAAATAATCTTTTGGTTGGGTCCAGGATTATTATAGTAATTTTTAAAAAAAAGCATGTACTTGAAATAAAATAAATATTAACTGAAATAAAAACATAGATACATATAAAAAAATATATATACTTTATTTCAGCAACAAGTTGTATCAATATTTATAATTTTATTTTAGTTTAACTTAATGTACTAAAATATTTGGAAGCCTGTTTCCGCCACTGAGTAAAAAATTAAAAAGGTAATTGCAACTTTTTTTCTCATAATTCTGACTTTTTTTTCTCATAATTCTGATTTGTTTTCTCATAATTCTGACTTTTTTTTCTCATAATTCTGACTCTTTTTTCTCATAATTCTGACTTTTTTTCTCATAATTCTGACTTTTTTTTTCCTCATAATTCTGACTTTTTTTTCTCATAATTCTGACTTTTTTTCTCATAATTCTGACTTTTTTTTTCCTCATAATTCTGACTTTTTTTCCTCACAATTCTGACTTTTTTTTTCCTCATAATTCTGACTTTTTTTTCCTCATAATTCTGACTTTTTTTTCTCATAATTCTGACTTTTTTCTCATAATTCTGACTTTTTTTTTCTCATAATTCTGACTTTTTTTTCTCATAATTCTGACTTTTTTTCTCATAATTCTGACTTTTTTTCTCATAATTCTGACTTTTTTTCCTCACAATTCTGACTTTTTTTTTCCTCATAATTCTGACTTTTTTTTCCTCAGAATTCTGACTTTTTTTTCTCATAATTCTGACTTTTTTTCTCATAATTCTGACTTTTTTTTCTCATAATTCTGACATTTTTTCTCATAATTCTGACTTTTTTCCTCATAATTCTGACTTTTTTCTCATAATTGCGTGATATAAACTCGCAATTGCGAGTTAAAGTCCAGTTTTGAGAGGGGAACAAGACTGATATGTTCTCAAAACTGCGAGTTTATATCTCACAATTATGAGAAAAAAAGTCAGAATTATGAGATAAAACGTTGCCTTTAAAAAAAATTACCTTTTTAATCTTTTATTCAGTGGCGGAAACAGGCTTCCATAAAAATAACTGAAACTTAAATTAAAACCATGAATAATTTTACTTGAAATAAAATAAACATTAACTGAAAAAAAAAGTTTAACCTGTCTAAAAATTTACTAAAATAACAAAAATGAATTAAAAATGAACAAAAAGTATATATAGCGTTTTACGACTAAACTGAAAAACTGCACAAAACAATTACAAAATTTTACTAAAATGATAAAGAAGACAGAAAATGTAAAAATAGATGTTGATTCAAAATAGTAATAAAACTGTAAGAGTATGTGGGTGGTATTAAATGTAGACTGGTGGTCTCAGAATGAGCCTCACCGGTGATGGTGACGGACGCGTGTGCTTCCTCGCCCAGCAGCGGGTTGCTCAGTCTGCAGCTGTAAGTGCTGTTGGGCTCCAGGATCACCGTCAGGACGCTCTTCACACTGAACAGACCCTCCTCGTTGGCCACCTGTGAGACCGTAACGTTATCGGTCAGGTTGCGTCCGGCCCCGTCCTGCCACAGCACCTCTGCCTCAGGATAACCTCCGTACGCCACACAGCTGAGGGCCACCACATCGCCCGGCTTCAGGGCCGACTCCGGGCCCCAGGTGACCAGCGGCTTGGAGAACGGAGCTGTGATGGAGAGAGAGAGAGAGAGAGAGAGACGTTAAACACACACTTTATTTTATAATCATATCATGAAATCATTTTGCAATTGACAATTCTCAACAAATAAGAAAACACATTTTTAAAATCTGTTGACTCTACTCAAAACTCAACAATACCAATTAAGCACCAATTCATCATCGCTATCATTCACAAAAATAAAATCTGTATTTATACACCACTTTCTTTTAAATATTGATATATCCTTATTCATTTTATAAAATTCATACTCTACTTTAACTCTAGATTCCACTAAGGCTTTAAACATTTCTACTATATTAATTGTTTTCCCTTCATTTTCAATTCTATATGCTTTCCAAATCGTTATCTTTGCTTGACCAATTAAAAAATTGGAAAAAGTGCAACGCTCACTTTGAGACTTATAATATTTACACCCAAAAATGAACATTGTTTTCGAAAAATTCCAACCAAACCCCTTAAAAATATTCTCCAAAAGATCCAAAAGAGGTATAATTCTATAACAATTAGAAAAAATATGAAACACGGTGTCTGGTACATTGCAAAATTTACAATCTAAAGATGTATTAAGGTTACACTTATACAAAAAGGTCTTTGTTGCTAATGCACAATGTAGAATGCGCCATTGTATATCTCCTGATCTTTTTGGTAATGGGCTTTTATAAAACAAATGCCATGACGGCAAATGTACATCAGGAACCAAAAGATAACTCCTCCATTTTGTGTCTGTCTTATTTTTAAAATATTCACAAAATCTTGACTTCACACAAGCTATATACAAATGGCGCTTACTACTTTCAGAAAAAGACATATGTTGAATTTCTTGTATAGAACAAAATTGCTTTGTACCTTCATTTTCCTGCCAATTATAAGGTGTAACAAATAACTCAGGAAAGGAACACTGATTTAAACCATTAGCAAAAAAATCTTCAAGGAACTTATTTAACGATATAGGAAATGATGTTTTTAACTTACTTAAAACATTTTTCACAATCCTTTCTGACCTTCTCCCCATTTGTCTAATGATCTCTTGTACAGAAAACCACTTATTTTGTTCTGTATCAATTAAATCTCCAACTTTTAAAACACCAGATGAAATAAAGGTGTTGATTTCAATGCTCGGTAAACTGTATTGATAACACAACCATGAATTGTAAAAAAGTGGTTCTTCAAGACCAAAATGATTCTCTCTTTCAACTTTAAATATGCTCCAAGCACTTAATACAGACTGATAAAACCCCCTGATGCCCAAACTCTCAATTGCTTTTTTGGACATTAGGAATAATTGCCTGTCAAGTCCCATTTTACTAATGGCTCGTAATACTGCCAACCCACACATTATCCAAGGCTTCAAATCTGTATTATAAAGCATTTTTTGGGCTGATTGTAACCTCATAGCTTTCCATTTTGACACTAAATCAATGAGACCTTGACCGCCTTCAAACACAGATAAATTCAAAATGCCTGGATGAAGCCAATGATGTCCTACTCCTCCCCAAAAAAAGTTTACAAAATGTCTCTGGAGCAGCTTTAAAAGTCCTGTTGGAGGGTCCAAAACAGTCAATCTGTGCCACAACATCGATGCAGCCAAGTTGTTTACCACTAAAACCCTGCCTCTATACGATAGTTGTGGCTGAAACCAACTCCATTTTTTTAATCTTCCAAGTACTTTTTCTTCCACTCCATCCCAATTCTTTGCCATATATTGTTGAGTACCAAAAAAGATCCCAAGAATTTTCAGTCCCTCTGTATTCCAATGGCACTGTTTTGGGAGATGAGGTGGATCTTCTCCTTGCCACTGACCAGAAAGTAGTGCTTCTGTTTTGTTCCAATTTACCCGTGCTGAAGATGCTTTTTGATATAGGTCCAAACACTTGCACAATTCAAAAATATCTTCTTGAGATCTTATTATGACCGTAACGTCATCAGCATAGGCAATAAGTTTAACTGTAGTAACTTCTGATATATTGGGATTAAGAACTAAAACACCTTGTAGTTTTTCCCTTAGAACTCTTAATAAAGGTTCTATAGATATTGCATATAAAAGTCCTGAGAGGCTACATCCTTGTCTTACACCTCTACGCACAGGAAAAGTTCTTGTTAAAGTTCCATTTATCTTCAGCATGCTACATACATCCGTATAAAGTATCTGAATCCATGAAATGAACTGTTCTCCAAATCCAAAGGCTGACAAAGTATTAAAAAGATATTTATAATCGACTCTGTCAAATGCCTTTTCCTGGTCAAGAGACAAAAGGCCCATGTCAAGTCCATATATCTCAGTAAGATGTAATAAATCACGCACCAGAAAAAGGTTATCAAAGATGGAACGTCTTGGAATGCAATATGATTGATCTTCATCAATTATAGAAGCCATAACTTCCTTCAAACGATTTGTTAATGTTTTTGAAAGGATCTTGTAATCTATTCCCAATAAGGAGATAGGGCGCCAGTTTTTCAAGAGTCCTAAATCTCCTTTCTTCGGCAATAACGTTATTACAGCTCTTCTGCAACTGAGAGGAAGAATTTTTGATTTTTCACATTCAAGAAAAACGGCATGTAAATCTGGTCCGATCAATGACCAAAAAGTTTTATAGAACTCAGAGGTCAGTCCATCTAACCCCGGAGATCGTCCAGAAGATTGTTGTTTAGCAGCTGCACTCAGTTCTTCAAATGAAATGGCTTTTTCTAGCTGTATCTTCTCATCTCCACTCAATTTTGGAATTCCACTGAGAAAAAAATCCATTGCCTCAGAATCACAAGGTTCAGCACTATAAAGTTCTTCATAAAAAGACAAAACTTGTGAAACAATTTCTTTCTTTTCTGTTGTCGCTCTTCCATCAGACAGTTTAAGATGAGTAATCAACTTCCGTTCTCGAACTTTTCTTTCCAATGCAAAAAAGAAGGATGTTGAAGAATCCATATTGTTAAGTTGAGTAAATCTTGTTTGTACTTTTGTTCCTCGATCTCTTTCTTCATGCAAATTTTTTAAGAGAAAATTATATTGTTCAAGCAAATCTCCACTTGTTCCATCTTTCTCACTTATGGAGCTATTCAATCTCATTATTTCTTTTTCCAGCTGTTCAATTTTCTTCTGGATTTCTTTTGCATTATTTTTTACATACTGTTGACAAAACGACTGAATCTGAATTTTCCCAATGTCCCACCATTGACTTAGGGATTTAAACTCTGTCTTTCTCTCTCTCCAAGCTCTCCAAAAGAAAGGAAATAAATGTACAAAAGTACAATCGTGCAGCAAGCTGTTATTAAAATGCCAATAAGATTTGTAAATGGTATTTGATATTGTAACCATAACAGAAACATAATAATGATCAGAAATTGGTGTAGGATTAATTTTACTATCAAAAAAACTTCCTCTTCTACCCTTCTGAACATATATTCTGTCTAATCTGGCACCCGATATTATATTAGAATTCATTTTCAACCATGTATATTGTCTACTTTTAGGAAACGATTCTCTCCACACATCTACAAGTGAATGAAACATTATTACTTTCTTAAGAGCTTCTGCTGAATTAAGATGAGGTTCATCATGATTCCTATCAACTGTATGATCAAGAGTGCAATTAAAATCTCCAGCCACAATAATATAATTTTCACGAGGAATATTATTCATAGCTTCCTGTAACTTTTTAAAAAATAAAACTCGTTCATATCCAATATTGGGAGCATATACATTAATAAGAGAAAAGGACACATTTTGTAAAGTAATATCTATTCGCTGCATTCTTCCAGGAATAATTTCTATCATATCGGAAACCCTCCCCTGGACACTTTCCGATATGAGAAAAGCTACTCCAGCACTTACATTAGAACCATGGCTAAGAAACCTCTGCCCTTTCCATTCATTTAGCCATTCTGCCTGGTTATATATATCTGTGTGCGTTTCTTGCAAGAAAATCACACTAGCCTTTTTAAAAGCTAAAAAATTTATTAAAGCGCTTTTCTTTTCTTTATTACGACATCCATTTAAATTTAATGATCCAATTTGTAAAGATGTCATAAAATATTACTATAATGCAGCGATCAAAACAAAACTGTCCTTCTACCAAATCAATAATTTACTCTTTTCCTTGATGAGTTATCTTTTTAACTTTGGTAATTATTTTTTTGAGACGATATCGTTTTTGTCTGCTAAACTCCTCAACTGTGGAATTTATCATTACATCTCTACAGGAAACTAAAAACTTCCTCAAATCTGGAAAAAACTGTTCAATTTGTGGATTACGCACACCTTTCGTTTCATCAAGAAAAGTGCTAATCTGTCTCGCAGAGTAGAATTTCACTTCACATCCACTCAATTCTGATGTCCCCATTTGAGGATCATTGTCTCCAATTTCAAAGAAGCTCTCTATGCTTTCACATTCATTGTCTGAATCACTGTCAGACCTCGCAATGCCAGAGCTAACGGTGAACTGACTACAATCTTCATTCACTTCATCATCTGATTTATTCTCATTTTTATCATTTGTTTCTGCACATTCCATCAATGGAAGTTCCTCTCTGCTTTTAGGCTGGGAGAGTGTTTCTTGCACTTCTGTTCTTACATTTTGCATTTCTACAGCATTAGCACTCTGACATTTAACGCCATCTGCTGGCTGATCAACATCAACATTTGAGTTATTGGTTTCACTACTACTCTCATTTCCCACTATACTATTTCCAGTCTCTTCAGCAACTGCTTCACGAACGACAGTATTGTTCTCTTGAACAGTGTTTTTTTGAATAGTTTTCGATCCCGTCATATCTGTAATATCATTTTGTTTACTAGGACATGTCTGTCTAACATGTCCATGTTCACCGCACAAAAAGCACCGCATTTGACCTGAACTGACAAAGATCGTATAATCTTTACCCTCCACTACTACTTTTAGTACCAGATTAAGCGGGTCGTGTTGTTGATTCGGTATCATGTAGGTAAAACGTCGAAAAGACATGACGTGTTTGATGCTCGGGTTTTTAAATCCTAGTGGAATCATCTTAATCGGAGCGGTCAATTTTCCATATCGTTCAAGAATTTCCTTCAGGGTTTCTTCTTTTATAAACGGGGGTACATTTGAAAGAACAACTTTTTTAGAAGGATTCGACAAAGGCAATACCGGTAAAAACATGTTATTTACAACTAGACCTTTCTCTAGCAGTTCATCAACCATTGAAACCTCTTTAAGAAATATAACAAGCGCTTTGTTCATTCTTGAGGCTGATTTAATATTTAAACCACCAACCTGTTCGCTGATCGCAATCAATACGTCCTCGATTGACACGGAATCCTCCGGCATGCACTTACAACCATGTTCAAGAGTCAAACGTGAAAAATCACCGCCTGACTCCATACTAGCGCGCAAAATTTGCGCTGACCGCAGTCAGCGCTCAAAAAAGTTGAACTTATTTATGTTTCTGTTATTAAAGAGAAAAGAGAAACCCTAAAAAAGAAACTCCGAAATGTGCTCCAAACCAAACACTCTCGCTACTACTACCCACAATCCTTAGAGAGAGAGAGAGAGAGAGAGAGAGAGAGAGAGAGAGAGAGACAGAGAGACAGAGAAACAGAGAGAGAGAGAGAGAGAGAGAGAGACAGAGAGAGACAGAGACAGAGAGAGAGAGAGAGACAGAGAGACAGAGAGAGAGAGAGAGAGACAGAGAGAGAGAGAGAGAGAGACAGAGACAGAGACAGAGACAGAGAGAGAGAGAGAGAGAGACAGAGACAGAGACAGAGACAGAGAGAGAGAGAGAGAGAGAGAGAGAGAGAGAGACAGAGAGACAGAGAGAGAGAGAGAGAGAGAGAGACAGAGACAGAGACAGAGAGAGAGAGAGAGAGAGAGAGAGAGACAGAGAGACAGAGAGAGAGAGAGAGAGAGAGAGAGAGAGAGAGAGAGAGAGAGAGAGAGAGAGACAGAGAGAGAGAGAGAGAGAGACAGAGACAGAGAGAGAGAGAGAGAGAGAGAGAGAGACAGAGACAGAGAGAGAGAGAGAGAGAGAGAGACCTTTAACCCCTTTTATTTTATTATTATTCAAAACAATTTAAGGGTTCAAAAAATAAAAAAATTATCAACATACATTTACAAAACAAATTACCAAAATCAAACACATTTCACCAATTAAAAACTAACAGACACTAATGCCTCTCTCACACCCCACCTCCATTCAAAAAAAGCAACATTATCAGTGTATTGATAGTATGTATACTCAATGATCACTCGGGATTCTATTAAGGATTTAAACATTGCTACCATATCAACATCCTTTCCTGCATTTTTACACTGATGAGACTTCAAAATGGCTAGCTTAGCTTGGCCAATTAAAAAATTTGCAAGAACGCATTGTTGTTGGCACAACCTTGTATATCGATATCCTAAAATAAACAAAACATTGTTATACAAAAACCCCAATTTTATGATCAATCTTTCAAGTATTTCAAATAAACACCCAAGTCTTGGACATTCAAAAAACATATGAAAAACAGTATCATGATCATTACAAAATGGACATAATAAAACCATCTCATTAAATTTCGAGACTAAACTATTTGAAGCTATAGCACAATGGAGTACTCTCCACATCGCTTAGAGACAGGAGGTTTATATAATACTCTCCATGATGGATGTAGTCCCTCACAAACAGAAACCTTATCTCTCCATTTAGTATCTGGTCTTCCTTGCAACTGTCCAATATGCACAGATTTGACACAAATATAATAAAGAGTTTTCTTTGCCACATTATGAAAGACCAAATCACCATATCCCTTCAACAATGTACTCGGATTCATTCTACTCCCAAATCCCATATCTTTAGGGGTCACCTTCAGCTCAGGGAAGTTCTGAGGTAAAAAAAACATTTACCAGAGTTGAATTTATAAAGGAAATTAATGCAGGAGGAAAAGCATCTTTAATACACTTAATAATCCTATCCACAGTTCTCAAAGATGTTAATTTAACCTGTGCCGCGAGTGACAGCACTCAGCTGTTCACACGAGTAGTCACTAGTACTACTAGTAACTTCTTCTGAAGACAGTCAGTTCCCTTCAGAGATACATTAATAAAACCCCTTGATTTGCACGAGGCGTGTGAATGGTGTTTCAGTGTCAGAGCGGTGAGTTTCAGAGGAAGACCATGAGTTTATATATACCACTGCCTTCACCTGGGGACATGATTCCCATTAAACTGTTAATTACATTCTAGGAGCTTAGCATAAAACACACACGGCTCAGACGGAAATCATCTGCTGACACGCTCATCTATGCTCACTTCTTCAGCAGGGACACAAAACCACAGGCGGGGAGGCTTCTGGGAAATGGGCCGCTCGTAAAATGTTTTTGTTGGGGTGATGAAGAAATCAGCGCCGCCGTCCCTCGAGCGCACACACACAGGGAGCCCGAGACCGTCTTATTCCCACAGACAATCACCATTCAGCAAACACAAGAGATGGGCGCTGGGCCGACGGGAGGGAAAGCAATCAGACGGCTGTGGGGTCCCTGGAACTGATGCCAAGAAGACTTTATAACCTCTGACGCTCAACTCAAGACCAGACCTGAAACTATCAACTTCATCACATATTATACAAATCTTGCTGTTCCTCTTCAAAATATGTGCAAATTATAGTCTATAGAAAGTATGATATTAATTCTGCCTAATATACAGTATATAGAAGAGTAGAAAAGTATGAATATAACTTTAAATAAATATATAGAAAAATAGAAAATGTAAAATATTTGTTGACAAAGTGATGCAATATAAAGTAAAACATTATAACTAACTAACTAAATATATATATATATATATATATATATACACACACACGGTTTTCAATTATTTTCAATAACGATATATATATATATATATTAGGGATGTGCGGGTCTATTCGACTAAACGGTACAGCTCCTACTAGTCGACGCTGAAAACAATAGTCGACTACACCAGAGAAAAAAAACAAGATGATTTTATCATTCAAATTATCATCATTTTAACATAACATTTAAAACATTTTAAAGAACAGTTAAAATAAAACTTTTGAAAAAGAATACATATCAAAATATTTAAATATATAAATATATTTTAATAAGCGTATCTGGGCGGGAACTATAATTTGACCTCACATGTGTTTTCTTCATGTCAGTTGCAGCGAGCTCCACGCGAAAGACCAGCAAGGTGTGGATTATTTTGAATTAGAAGGAAATGGAAACGTTTTGTGTAAACTGTGTAATGTCAAATTGGCTTACAATAACTTACTGGAGCTATGCGTAATCATATTCAATACAGTATGCGTTAGCTTGGAGGCTAGCCAAAGCCAAATGTCAATCATGTCATACACTACAACCTGCCGCTGCGGTCCACGATCCTATCCGCGCTGTCCTCTAAACGAAGACCCACTTCGGTGGTGGTGCAGGATTTCCAGGCTCTTCTCGAAACTGTCTGCTTGCTTGTAGTTATCTCTCTGCGTGCCTGTGACTTCTGTTCCTGCCGAGCGCTTTTTTTGCAGAATCGCCTCTAGTCCCGTCTTTCTCCAGACCACGTTAACAACGTTAAATTCACTGAACAAATGCGCACGGTCGGAGTAAGTGAAACGAGCTTTGTTTTGTTTTTAGACAATATAGCCAACATGAAGTACATTTTTAA
>CM041798.1:27138965-27141465 GCA_023376895.1 Aspiorhynchus laticeps
TTTTATTTAAATAACGATGCATAAATATTAAGATGTTAGAAAATATTTCTATTTCAAATAAATATTTCTTAAGCAGCAAATCAGCATATTATTATGATTTCTGAAGATCATGTGACACTGAAGACTGCAGTAATGATGCTGAAAATACAGATTTGATCACAGAAATAAATTACAGTTTAACACATATTCACATAGAAAACAGCTGTTTTAAACTGTAATAATATATCACATTTTTTAACTATTTTTGGTCAAATAAATGCAGCCTTGGTGAGCTGAAGAGTTTTTCAAAAACATTTAAAATCTTAATTATTCCATTGCCATTCATCTCATAATGTTCCCTGAGCTACAGTCCATCACGCTCACTAAAGTCGCGAAACTGGACTCTTGGTAGTTTCCAGAATAGCAAAGTCCACTAAAGGAGGTCGAGCTTTTTCATATTTGGCTCCTAAACTCTGGAATAGCCTTCCTGATAACGTTCAGACAGGGTTAAATCTAGATTAAACACACATCTCTTTAGCCAAGCATTCACATAAAGCATCTTGTACTGCAGTTATATCTGATCAAATGCACATTATCATTCTTTTGCTTGGGTTGAACCCATCATCTATGCTAATTTCGTCTCTATTTGCCTCTTTGTTTCTGCCACGGGGTAACTAGGAATTACACAAGCTTCAGTCTGGATAAAACCCTTAAAAGACCTGAGAAGACCGAACGCCTGAGAAGAGATGATGCCGACCCTCAAACAACATATAAAACTACCAAATTTGGCTTAATCGCATCGTTTAATCGCAATCCCAAAGTGTAATGTGTGTGTGTATGTGTTCATGTATTTGTCTGATTTTATCTAATTGTTGGTCTGTTGTATTTCTATTGCACATCTTAGCTTTATAGTACTTTTTAATTACATGTATTGTAATTGTTATATAAATATGTAATTTTATTCTCTTTTAGGGTGACTTTTACCATCTGTCTAGGTGAAAAATAGCCTTTTGGCTAACTCTGGCATATTGACAGAAATGTTTATTAATATGCATTGTCCCTGTAATAATAAATAAAATAATTGCAACATATAATCATTGCAGTTGATAGTGTTCACCGTCTGTTTGATTGCATGTAATTTGTAACTAACTGCATTATTTTTACTGTACATTTCTGTTATAGTCAGCACTAATAACCTACTCCTGAATATAATGTAGAAACTTAACATTTTCTGTAAAGCTGCTTTGCAACGATTTGCATCGTGAAAAGCGCTACACAAATAAACTTAAATTGAAAAACTGAAAGTCCCGTGTGATTTGTGATTGGTTACCTGCGACTTGCATCAGCATGGCTCCGCTGCTGTACGTCTGAACCCTGACGAAACACGAGTAGCTTCCCTCATCCGCCACACGCACCCTCCTCAGCAGCAGCGAGGCGTTTCCGGACGGGAGCTGGTCTGGGAACAGGCCGGTGCGGTTGGTGAAGCGCTCCTCCTGATCGCTCAGCTGATCGCGGCTCTGCCAGAAGCTGTGGACGGTGCGCTTGGTGTCCGAGAGCTGCCAGAACACGCTCAGGTCAGACAGGTTAAACGCAGAGACGCCTGCGAAGGAGCAGTTGAGGACGGCGTCCGCCCCGAACAGAGCCACCACAGGGGATTCTGGGACACGGACGTCAAGAGCTGCAGAGACACAGAGAGCACAGGCATTAGGAAGCACATCTTCATTGATCTCGTCAGATAAAAGAGCTTGATGAATAATGAAAACATATTGTACGGTTCAGAACTCAAAACTTCCTCCTCAGAGCCAAGAGAAGAGCTTTAATAGAAACTGAGCTGCAAATAACCAAAGCAGCAAAGCTTGTCTGGTTAGGATGGTCCAGCAAAAAACATATTTCTGCAATCATATAAAAAAAATTATATATATATATATGTGTGTGTGTGTGTGTGTGTGTGTGTGTGTGTGTGTGTGTGTGTGTGTGTGTGTGTGTGTGTGTGTGTGTGTGTGTGTGTGTGTGTGTGTGTGTGTGTGTATGTGTGTGTATAAATATATAAAATACATTATATGTTATACAAAATATAAATATATATTAGTGCTGTCAAATGATAAATTGTGATTATTTGCATACAAAATAAAAGTTTTCCTTTACATAATATATGTGTGTGCTGTGTATATTTATTATGTATATATAAATACACACACATACAGTATATATATTGAAAATATTTACATGTATTTACATGTCTACATTTATATTCATATAATTTATTAATATATAATATATCATATTTAATATATAATATATTTAATAGGTTATGTTTATATATTAAATATATTTAATATATAAACATAACCTATTTTTCTGAAATATATACATGCATGTGTGTGTATTTATATATAGATAATACATATACACAGTACACATACATATATTATGTAAAGGAAAACTTTTATTTTGGATGCGATTAATCGCAATTTATCGCTTGTCAGCACTAATATATATATATATACATACTTATATCTTT
>CM041798.1:27146465-27163965 GCA_023376895.1 Aspiorhynchus laticeps
TACTGAGCTGGGGACTACTTTCAGGCGCTGCGTCATATCACTACGCCTGCTGCGCTCATGGTACGGCAGCAAAGCTCCTTGATTATTACGCCGGAGTGAGAGTATAGTTCCTAGCCATATCGGACTAGAAAATCACAACTTTTCATTTTCCGTCGGTCTTAGTACACGATGTAACTACAGAAGAGTCAAGCTTTAAATAGGAAAAATGTTGTTTACGTCATCAAGAACAACGATTGAAAAAAATCGTCCGGAAGTGAGTTTTTTGGCACAGAAATACTCTGTTAGACGTCCAATTTTTTTTTTGAAACTTTGTCCATGCTTCGCATGAGAATCCAACTCTTTACCAGTGTAAACAACTCTGAATGCATGAAACAGCATTGTACCGCCCCTTTAAGTGACTGAACGCCGGTGGGCGGGGCCAATGCTGATATCTTCATGTGGAGGCGGTGTTTATGCAAATGACTGGGGCTAGATGACCTCACCTTGTCCCACTGGATCCATTGATTGAGCTCGATTAAATAAATGCTTTGTTTATAATGAGGACGACGTTAAGCTATGAAACATGCAGGATGTTTCAATGGTACAAAGACCTCTTATATGCCAAAAGATCAAGGCAAAATTTGATTTCTCATGTCATGACCCCTTTAATGATGAGAGTCACTGCGAGAGAGAAAGAACCTGTGCCACCGCAATCAAAATAAAGTCATTACGGCTCTCATAAATGCTGCCACACACCCGCCGCTGTTTATTTACAGCTCCTCTGTCTCTCTATCGCGCTTCTCTCCTCCATTATTCCTTCTTTTGAGGGCATTTCTTGCATTTACAGAGAAGAAATATAGTTGATTGAGCAGATGAGAACAAAACCTTCAGAGGAACTCGGGTTGGCATGAATTAAACACATTATACATACCTATATTTTTGTATTACACTAATTAATCTGAACAGATGTCATCCAGCTACATGGTATTAATGATCATTTGGACTAATTTGTTGTTTAATTACATATAATGACGTCTAATTGGATAGGAATCCATGTGACATCAATCTCTCTATAGATATTAGCATCAGATTCATCACGGGTCAAACAACGAGAAAATAATACTTCAAAAGTGATGTTTATAATGTTACAAAAGATTTCTGTTTCAAATAAATGCTGTTCAGTCCTGGAGGATGTCACATTTAAATACGCATTAGGTCTAGTCTGCACATCTAAAAATACTCTACAAATATAATATTTCACTTTCACATTGAGTCACAGAGTAAATGAAGTTTCGTGAGTGTGTGAGGTGTGACAGACACACACTCATCCTGCCTTCATCTCCATCCGTCTGCATCCGTTTGCCTTCAACATCACAGCTGATCAGAAATTAAGCTGAGATGATTACGGAAGCCCATTTTTGCCCCAAAATCAAAAACAAAGGTAATTGTGCCTTTTTATGTCACAATTCAGATTTTTTGTTTGTTTGTTTGTTCTGGGTTTAATTTCACAATTTTGACTTTTTTTTCAGAATTATGAGACAAAAGCTCAGAACTGTTAGAAATTAACTCAGAATTGTGAATCGTGACATAAAAAGTTGCAATTACTTTTTTTATTTTGTATTCGGTGGCAGAAACAAAAATATTTATTGTAAGATTCATAGCATTAATAGAATTCAGTAATTCATAGAATTACAATATTGTAAGATTCATAGCATTTATAGAATTCAGAGGAAAAAAAGTCAGAATTGTGAGATATAAACCCAGAGCTGTAAAATAAACTCAAAATTCTGATAAAAACTTAACTTAAAAACTTAGTTTAAATTATTATGGCGGAAGCAAGAAAACAAAATTGTGAGATATAAATTATGAGAAGAAAAGTCCAAATTGTGAAATTTGCAAAATCCAAAACATGCAACAAAAACAGTCTGAATTGCCAGGTGTGGGGAAAAAAATGATTTTTGAGATATATTTGTGAGTCTGAATTATGAGATAAAAAAGTAATTTGCATTTTTATTTTTCATATTATAGCAGAAGCTAAACAACACAATTGTGAGATGAAAACTTAAAAGTGAAAGAAAAAAATAATCAAAATCCAAACAGTGAGATAGACGCAATTATCTGTATCTATCCCATGTGAAAATGGGCTCCCATAGATGATGTATTTCAGCAACAACAACAAAAGGTAAGGAACAACGGGGCTAAAGGCACCCCGGGGTAAAAGATGCCTTTGATAGTATTTTCATCTAATCCACTAGATGGCACAAAAACGTGGCGTAGCACTTTCCAAAACATCCGCTTTTCAAGATGCAGGTGTATATTTGTCTGATCCTCGACGCAGCAGCGCAAAGCTGATTCTGTGCTTACTTGATCTAATATTTTATGTTTTTTAAAATGTTGTAGATTTAAGTGGCAAATGAGAATCAGTAAAATTAATGCATGTATTTTGAGACAAAGGTCTTTATGATTTTCAGTTTTGTTTAAGATAATTAAAGCAACAGTAATGTGTAAAAGTATGGTATTTGGGGTAAAAAGCGCTCCTGCTGTTGGGGCTAAAGACGCAGTAATTAACATGATAATTAATAGATGGCTGACTTTTCCATTTGTTGACATGCTTAGATTCAGATGTAAATATCATATATTATGTCGTGTGTCCATATTAGAGATAATAGCCATGTTTAAAATGAAACCATCATATTTAAAAACATGATATTAATCATGTCATATAATAAAATATAATCTGTTGTTACTACTGTAAATATATTTCAATTATTATTGGATCTCCTTTAATGCTTTCAGAATCTTTACTTATTAAAATGATTTTGTTTCTGTATTTTAAAATATATTTTTTATATTAACATATTTTAATGACAGCATATTTATTGAACAAAAATGAATTCTTTTATTTTTCAAAATAAGCAGAAAATAGTACGAACTTTGCTAAAGTTACTGTTTTGAATAAGTATTAACTTAGACATTATTTAAAAAAACAATATTTTAGCTGAAGTATTTGTATCAATACCCCGTGGGGGGGGGTAAAAGGCCCCTCTTGCCATCTCATACATTTATAAGATTTATAAAAAAAATAAACAACTTGAATGATTTATTTTCACACAAAATCTGTTGCTCCATTAATGTTCAATACAATTTTTTTATTTATTTCTGCAATTATACAGTTTAGGCGCAGTGAATAGCATTTTTTTTCTTAAGGTGTGCCTTTTGCCCCGTTGTACCCTACATGTTTTTGTGAGTATGAGTATGTGTTCTCTTTCTCCATCCTCTCTCTCTCTCTCTCTCCATCATCATCTCCATCTTTCATAACACAGGCAGTAAAGCATGAAGGTTCAATGCGTGGTGCTCAATAACAGAGAGTCCTGCTGCTCTTCTGCTAATACAACAAACCCTTCAGACCGATATCAGCCCTGCTGAAGCTCAAAGGCCAATAAGCACATGCACACTCTTACAAACAGACAAAGCCTGGAATAACAGCGCTCAATATCAGCGAGAAACACAGAGCTCAATATCTACCTGCAGAGAGACACGCAGCTTCATTTGAGAGAGCTCGATAAGAGACGCTATCAGACCTCCATCAGTCCAGTGGCAGCATTACACACACACTCACACACACACACAGACTCACACACACTCACACACACTCGCACACACACGCACACACACACACACACACGCACACACACTCGCACACACACGCACACACACACACACACTCACACACACTCGCACACACACTCAGACACACACACACATGTTGGTTTTTGTGGTTTACGGGGACTCTCCATAAGCGTAATGGTTTTTATACTGTACAATCTGTATGTGCTATTGCCCTACACCTACCCTACACCTAAACTTAGCCCTCACAGGAGACTGTGTGCATTTTTAGATTTTCAAAAAACTTTATGCTGTATGATTTATAAGCTTGTTTCCTCATGGGGACCAAAAAATGTCCCCACAAGATAAAGATTTACTGGTATTACTATCTTTGTGGGGACATTTGGTCCCCAGGACGTGATAAATACCAGGTCGCACACACACACACACACACACACTCTCACACTCACTTGCGCACACACACACACACACACACACACACACACACTCACACACACTCTCACACACACTCAGACACACACTCAGACACACACACACGCACGCACGCACACACACACACTCACACTCACTCACGCACACTCGCACACACACACACACACACACTCACGCACACACACACACACACACACACACACACACTCACACTCACTCACGCACACTCGCACACACACACACACACACACACACACACACACACACTCACACTCACTTACGCACACACACTCACACTCACACACACACACACACACACACTCACACTCACTTACGCACACACACTCACACACACACACACACACACACACACAAACACTCACAACAGAAGTGTGTGGCTCATTAGTGGCTGTATTCAGTCACAGCGGTGAGGCTCTATCGCCCTCCAGTGATGGAAACACAACATAGCAGCAGGAAACCAGGCTTTCTGAATATAACACCATCAACAACCCAGACTCTCTGAAGACACTGAGAGATGTGATGACACAAAACTCACTGAAATCATGATGCAGGACTGTCATGAGAGGTGCTGTGGGTTTAAACTGAGCTATATGGTTGCTAAGGTATTCTGTGAGGTTGCTGGGTATTCAACACGGTTGCTAGGGTGATCAAGACATTCAATAGGGTGTTCTGTGTGGTTGCCTGGATATTTTAGATGCTTTCTAGAATGTTCTGGATGGTTGTTAGGTGGTTGCTAGGGTATTTTAGGGTCTTTCTAGGTCTTCTGTGTGATATTTAGGTGGTTGCTAAGGTGTTTTGGGTGGTTGCTAGGTTGTTTTTATGAGTTAATATATGGTTGCTAGGGTATTCTGGGTGGTTGCTATGAGATTGCTGGGTGTTCAGTGTAGTTGCTAGGGTGACCAAGGCATTTGATAAGGTGTTCTGGGTGGCTTCTATATTTTACATACTTTTTAGGATGTTCTGGATGGTTGTCAGGTGGTTGCTATGGTATTTTAGGTGCTTTCTGGGATCTTCCGGATGTTTTTTGCTTGCTATGGTGTTTTGGGTGCCTTTAGGGTATTCTGGGTGTTTTGTGTGGTCGTTAGGTGGTTGCTAGGGTGTTCAATTGTCTTGAGGGTGTTCTGGATGGTTGCTATGCAGTTGTTGGGGTATTCTGGGTAGCTCAGGTGTTCAATTGTCTTTAGGGAGTTTTGGTGGTTGCTAAGGCGATCAATTGTCTTTAGGGTGTTCTGGTGGTTGCTATGGTATTCTGGGTGGTTGTTAGGTGGTTGCTAGGGTGTTCAATTGCCTTTAGTGTGTTCTGGGCCATTGCTATGCAATTGCTTGGGTATTCCAGGTGGTTAATAGGCTGTACTAGGTAGTTGCTAGGGTGACTGCTAAGTGGTTGCTAGGGTGTTGTAGGTGCTCAGATTTTTTCTGCTCATTTTATCGTCCGTCAGGCTGAAATTGTGCGTTTTATCTCTCAGAAAAGGTAATTGCACACCTCTCCTCAACAAGCAACACAATCTAAGGCATCAGTGATGCTCACAGCACCCAATAAGGTCCTAAAGACACCGCTCACGCTCTAAAACACAGAATAAAACTCCAAATGAACTCGGAGCACTCACAATCTCCTTTGGATTTTCAATTCTCACTGTCAGCAGCCTACAGAAGAAGTCATTTGCAAGGCCATGTATCTGACAGAGTGCTAGAGCGTCACCTCAGCGACATTAGCATCACAAAGCATCATGGGTAACACCTCGATCGAATCATCTCCCTCTCTGTATGTGAGAGATTGATTTCCATGTGAATGAGATTTATGGCTCTGATATTGTCCAAACATAATAACTTCTCACCATGTCACATAATCTCCAAACGCACCATTCTCCTCTCTTTCTGCTCAAAGGGCTTTATTGGTCTGATAGGATGATATTGTCAAATCATAATAACATTCACTGTGTAAATATAATTTCATAAATATCCAGCTCTCTCTCAGCTGACGTAGATGAGGCTCTGACATAGGGCTGAAATGATTAGTCAACATTATCGACAACGTTGACAATATAATTGTCGACAAATATTTTAGTTGTCGAGTAGTCGTTTGATCTCATGTGACCTAATGAAGGAGCCTGCAATAACGTGGTTTGACCAGTGTGGCGCTGTAGCGCAAGACAGCACTTCAGAGCAAAAGCAGCTGAACCTGAAGCTGCTGAGCCGCGTTTGGATGAATATGTAAATATATGCTGCGCGCTTTCCTCTCAATAACAAAATAAACACAAAAACTGACAGCGGTGAGAAAGCAGCAGTTAAGAAAGCATCTGGTTACAGCGATGTGGATGCTTGCAGTTCAGCACTCTAGTAAAGTCCAGTCACGTTTATTTATATAGTACTTTATGCAATAGATAGCCTTAAATCAAGCAGCTTTATAGTATTAAACAGGAAAAACCAGTCAGTGTCGCTTTCAGTTAGAATTACAACTTGATTTTCTGTTATAAAGCAGCGCTCCAGTGTGGAGCTAGCTAATGATAAAATATTTTTATTAGTGGGAAAACAAAATATGTCACTAAAGTGATAGTTAGGTTTGCAGAGATCAAAGCTTGATCTAGCTCTGGGGTCCGTTCTTCGTACCTCGCTTAATACATCTGAGATGATGTGAAAGATGCCAGATCTTCTAATCCTGATAACTGATCTCTGGCTAATTTGGTTCTTCAAACGAATTTGCGTATTAGATTAAAATATCTGGATTAAGTTGTCTAAGATTACGGCGCGTTCTCGTGTTCCCCGAAAAGGGCAGATGTATCGATACTGGAAACCACGATCAGCAATGCAGCGATTGGCTGACGGAACGATCAGCAGCGCAGTGATTGGCTGACGGAACGATCAGCAGCGCAGTGATTGGCTGACGGAACGATCAGCAGTGCAGTGATTGGCTGACGGAACGATCAGCTGTGCAGCGATTGGCTGACGGCAAGACAGCAACGTAATGACATCATATCATTAAAAAAGACACCTGACGAAAAACTTGACACATTTCCGGACCTTTATAAGGAAACAGCCAAGCGAACAAAACTAAATATATAGATATAAATAGATAAATGAGATGTGCACTGTTTTTAATTTATTTGTATTTTTTTACATGATTCCCGATTATTTATATTTATGAATTCTAGAATTTAAACACGCTTTACATTTTTATTTCAATGTTGTAATTAGCAATTCATTTAATTTTATCTTTGAAGCAGATTTGTTATGTGACAGCATTAATTAAAGTTTCTTAGAGTTATCTGCATCTGCTCCATCAAGCCCCTCCCATAATATTCCCAAATTAATGCACGGCTCAGATTAACTGTATAGCATGTGTGTAAGACTCCAATACAGTTATAAAGTAATTATTTAATCACTAATAAATCTTTCAATGAGTAAAGCTGTATGTGTCTATAGTGTTATAGACTACACAACATTGTCATATTTTCCAATTAATTTTTAAATGATTATTATTTTAAACGACTGTTCCTGGACCAGTAGGGTACTCTTGTAATAAAGTAGCGGTGGCTGGGGCAGATATTAAGTATCAATTCTGCTTAAAAAGAAGCAATCTAATCCTGTTTACATGAAATAAGCTGCTCCTGAGCAGGTTTAAGCTTACAGACCTGTTGCTATGACAACAACTCCAGGATGAGCTTCGAAGAACCAAATGATCCAAGATCAAGCGAAATCGACAACAATCATATCCAGCTAACTGAGTTACCGACGTACGAAGAACGGACCCCTGGACTGTTTTGATTATCATAACCCTACAAGGTATTAGAAGAGAGATTAGGTTGTGAATACAATGGCTAATCTAAAAATAAAGTGTCTTATCACTTACCTTTATTTTGTTTATTATCCATATGACTTACAAAAGGAGATGTTAGGCAAAATTATGTGTCATTTGGTTACTTTTTCATATAGTTAATTTAATGGTGCAAATGGTCTGTCATCCCATTTTGGGTGCCAAATATATTTTATTGTATAAATTGTATAATAATTGTAATTACATAATATGATTTTCAAAAGCTGAAGTGATTATCTTTATTTATTTGTTAGAATATGTATAACTCAGTATTTTAACTAATTGCAAAAGCTGAATGATCAATCAAAGTCAACTGATTAATCACTGAATTAATCAACGATTAGTCGATTAATCTTTCTAATAATTATTAGATTAATTGGTTATCAAAATAACCGTTTGTTGCAGCCCTACTCAGACAGAGATACAGACAGCAGAAAATCACCAGTGTGTGTTTACAGGCTGTGTGTATGAAGAGATGGAGACTGACAGATGTATAAAATGAGAAATGAAGTGGAGAAACACTTGAAAACGGGACAGAGAACAGAAGCATGAAGCCCAAGACAACTAGATTTACATTCGCTGAAAGAAACATCAGCCGAAGAACAGTGTTCAAGTTTTAGGTTTTAATATACATACGCTAAACAGCACATATTGCATACAATTACACAGACTGGAAAAATAATACAAGCTCATAGAGAAAAACGGTATTATCGGCCGAGCAGTGAAGCGTCTCTGTTCTCTTTTAGAGATGCACAGCATGAATGATCATCTCGGTTTCAGGTGTGGAGCTAATCTGGGTGAAGGGCCAATGATCTTGATTTAAGCCGGAAATTATCAAAGAGAAGTCGCACACAGTTGAGCGTGACTCTGTATTCATTCAGTCTCATGTGTCCTTGTGCAGACAACAGCCTCAGGGAAAACAACATCCTCACAGCCTGCAGGAGCACAGCCTGGAGCTCCACAACACACAACATCATCAACAACATCAATAACAACACACAACATCATCAACAACAACAACATCAATAACAACACACAACATCATCATCATCATCATCAACATAAAATAACAACACACAACATCAATAAAAACATACAACACACAAAATGATCAACAACAACAATAGCAACAATAACAACAACACACAACATAATCATTAACAACAACAACAACAACATCATCAACAGCAACAACAACAACACAGCAACAACACACAACAACAACAACAACAACAACCACAACAACATCATCATCATCAACAACAGCAACAACAACAACAAAAACAGCAAGAACACACAACTGCAACAACAACACACAACATCATCATCATTAACAACAACAAAAACAAAAACAGCAGCAGCAACAACACACAACTGCAGCAACAACAACAACACATAACATCATCAACAACAACAACAAAAACAGCAGCAGCAACAACACACAACGGCAATAACAACAACAACACACAACATCATCATCAACAACAACAAAAACAGCAACAACAAAAACGGCAACAACAACACACAACTGCAATAACAACAACAACACACAACATCATCATCATCATCAACAACAACAAAAACAGCAACAACAAAAACAGCAAGAACAACACACATCTGCAATAACAACAACACACAACTGCAGCAGCAACAATAACAACAACAACATCATCATCATCAACAACAGCAACAACAAAAACAGCAACAACAACAACAGACAACACAACATCATCATCAACAACAAAAACAGCAACAACAAAAACAGCAAGAACAACACACAACTGCAATAACAACAGACAACACACAACTGCAGCAGCAACAACAACAACAACAACATCATCATCATCATCAACAACAGCAACAACAACAGACAACACACAACATCATCATCAACAACAAAAACAGCAACAACAACAACAACAACACACAACATCATCATCAACAACAACAACAACAAAAACAGCAAGAACAACACACAACTGCAACAACAACAACATACAACACACAACAGCAGCAGCAACAACAACAACAACATACAACACACAACAGCAGCAACAACAACAACATCATCATCAACAACAACAAAAACAGCAAGAACAACACACAACTGCAACAACAACAAACACACAACATCATCATCATCATCATCATCAACAACAACATCAACAAAAACAGCAACAACAACAACAACAACAACACACAACATCATCATCATCAACAACAACAAAAACAGCAACAACAACACACAACTGCAACAACAACAACAACAAACAAAACACAAAATCATCATCAACAACAACAAAAACAGCAACAAAAACAACACACAACATCATCATCATCAACAACAACAACATCAACAAAAACAGCAACAACAACAACAACAACAACAACAACAACACACAACATCATCATCATCAACAACAACAACAGCAACAACAACACACAACATCATCATCATCATCATCATCAACAACAACATCAACAAAAACAGCAACAACAACAACAACAACAACACACAACATCATCATCATCAACAACAACAAAAACAGCAACAACAACACACAACTGCAACAACAACAACAACAAACAAAACACAAAATCATCATCAACAACAACAAAAACAGCAACAAAAACAACACACAACATCATCATCATCAACAACAACAACATCAACAAAAACAGCAACAACAACAACAACAACAACAACAACAACAACAACAACAACAACACACAACATCATCATCATCAACAACAACAACAGCAACAACAACACACAACATCATCATCAACAACAACAACAAAAACAGCAACAACAACACACAACATCATCATCATCAACAACAACAACAAAAACAGCAAGAACAACACACAACTGCAATAACAACAACAACAGACAACACACAAAATCATCATCAACAACAACAAAAACAGCAAGAACAACACACAACTGCAACAACAACAACACACAAAATCATCATCAACAATTGGTTGGATATCGTTTGGGGTTTTTTCGATACTGGTGCCAAATCGATACTTTTAAAACGGTGCCGGTGCCTAAACGGTGCCTGAACCGATACTTGTTATTTATATCTATCTATCTATCTATCTATCTATCTATCTATCTATATATACACACACACACACACACACACACACATAGCCTACTGTATATGGAACTAATGAAGCTCCAGGAAATCCCCAATATGGACAAAGGCATTGCTATTCCTGTAACTGAGTAAACAGAAGATATAAGCGTTTTGAATGATAAAACAAATACATTAAACACTCGACTACGACAATATATAGTTTGTCTGTGTTATTCAAGCCATCTCTGGTATTTTCATAATAATTAAGTATATTTAAAATCCATTGCTAATCAATGCATTAGTAGCCTATGGAACATATTTTCTGCCTCATTCTGTGACAAGAAGCTATCAGATCACAAAAGGAAGCATTTAACTGGTGTTGTGGACTAAAAAGGTTATAATGTTCTATTTTGTTGGTTTAAACAGGTTTAAAAACGCGAATACAAGATAATTTTAGCTTTAGGTATTTTAATTAAAGCTAGGGCTGGGCGGTATATAGAGTTTGTACGATATATCGATATATTCTTTATAATCGATACGTTATTATGAAGCAATACAGTTAATATTGATATACAGTAGTTTGATACGAGCGCATCTGATAATATATCTAGGGAGGACACAGACTGAACTGCTGCGGAGAAAGTGCATCATACAATTTTTAGATTAAGATTAACATCTAATCCAGGGGTGGGCAATTAATTTTCCCAAGGGGCCACATGAGAAACTTGGGCGTTGCAGAGGGCCGTGGGGCGTGTCTATGGGGGAGGGGGCGGAGTCTAGCCGTTTTCCCAGTAACCGCAGTAAACAAAGTAGCACATTTTAGAAAATGTAGTTAATATTTGCATCATTAATGATTTATCTTATCCACCCGCAAATAATCAGAATGCATTTTTTTTATTACCCGACCCACTTGACTCGTGGATTATCCACAGCGCCCGCAGATATAACCGCCATCACTACTGCGCAGATATCAACAGCATCACTGGGTTGCCAAGTTGACGGGACAAATGGGTTGAAATTTGTATGTGTCGATTGTGTGAGAAGGATGCGTTTCATACAAGAACTGGCAACCGGACAACCTTGGAATATGTTGACGTGATTATTCATATAAGGAGGTTTGGGCCATACAAATTACGGGAGTTTTACCGGAGGCGAATGTAGCAAACATATAAAATACGCCCAGTGGAATTAACAGAAAGATTAAAAATACGGGAGATATACGGGAAAATATTTAAACGGGATGATAGCGGGATAGAATGGTAAAATACAGGAGAATCCCGGGGAAAACGGAAAGGTTGACAGATAGCCTATGCTCCAGAATACTGGACACGCCTTTAGAGAGAAATGCAACCTTCATACAGATTACAATAATCAGGAAATATTTGTTTTTGAATTGGTTCGTTTAAAAGTAGACTTTATAAACTTTATATAGATATAGCCTATTTCACAAGTGTGAGGCAGCCGTGCGCTGTGTTTCAGTTGTTTATTCTGACGCGCTTCAGAGATGGCAGGCATGTCCTGCTTTCATTATTAAACAAAAGCAACATTTTAACGTTTTAATGAGTTTACAGAAATAAAATCAGCTTTCGAACCTGTTAACATGCACCAGGACGTGGGCGCACTGAAAGCTCTTTGTATTGCTCTTTGTTTGCACATGTCATTGTTTTCAAACAGATAAAGTAAAACAGGACAAAATGAATCTTGACAAACTATATATCATTTTGAAGGTCTAAGCCTCTAGCATCGACGACAGATCGCTGTTTTTCGATAGAAAGCTTATACGGAATGTATTTGCTAAATTTGTGTAAGCAGTACACATCAAAACATGTAGAAATAAACCGCTGTACATACCATATTCATCCTGATAACGGCTCTCAAACGTATCCACTGCTGTAAATCCTGGTTTAGTTTCAGAGATAAGGGTCCAGTGAACAACATTCCATCGAGCACTTTTAGTCCAAAGAAACAACAATGCTGTAATTTAGATCGTTAATCCTTTGTTTACGTCTCATCTCTTGAGAGAGTTATTGTTTGTGTCCGTTATGGAACAAATTATGCTCAAAAACAGCGTCTTGGTGGTAAAAAAAACAGCACGATTTTGTAGCAGACAATGTCCCAAACAGAATGAAATCATCCAAAAATAAAAAAGTCAAAGATACACGGAAGATTGATTATTTGAATTCTGGCGCTCCCTCACGACGGCGTGTGACGCGCGCTGTGACGCACCTGTCATCTGATGGGGCGTAACTTAACGATCTTTTAGCACAATAAGAAAAAAAGAAAAAACATTTCGTTTTTTTCTTCTTCAGCAGTTTTATATATGTTTGCGTGTTTTGTGGGTAATTGCCTGTATCTGTGTGATTAACATCCGTATGGCTGATAATGAGCATGTAATTACTGACTGTTCACAGATATCAGTGTGAATGCAGTCTATATAAAAGGCCATTATAATGTGAATATTGACTATATTGGGCAGCCATCAGTATGATTTGCATCTGTATGAATGATCTTCAGCATGTGATTACTAATATATGAGCAGGAGAGCATCTGTTTGTCAGGAAATCAGTATGTAATTAAGTTATTTTTTTTTATTATTATTGTTTTTTTTTTCATCACTCAAATTATTATTATTGTATTTTTCTAGTGCTCAAATAAATCACTTATACGATTTCTAAGATTCTGTCTACTGTTTTATAATTGAAAAACTGCAGTGGCATGTATAATGACTAAATAGTATGTAGTAGAACTCTTCAATAATTTGGTAAATATTTTTCCTCAAACGGGGGTGGGGGGGGGGGCTAGAAAAATGTCTGCAGGAATATCATTTTTCATGGTATCTTCTTCAGATTTGAAATATAAACTCATGAGACATGTGACTTTCAACCCATTACTTTTCTGGATTGCTCCAGGACTGATTTCATGTATTTTTATATGAAATAAAAAAAAATTCAGTGTGGTACAATTTTTATCAAGGCACTTCAGTGTCTATAACTTTTTATATTTTTGAGCATTATCAACTTTGGATGATGGATAGTAAAGGCCAAAGGGTCTTCTTTCCAAAGACACCACAATTGTGTGTGTGGCACACTGAAGTCAGGAACTGTTACCATTTTAAGTTAGTTAGTCATTTTCAGCTGTTATTCCCAATATGGGGGGTGCAGGTTAACAGGTTAAGTTGTTTCATTATCAGGAAACAAAGCTGTTGCCTTGAAAATAAAAGCAGTGCAGTTGTATTGCGTACACCTATTTGCGATTCATTTTAATTCACGAATTTGCTCATGCGGGCCGGTCAAGGATAGCCAGAGGGCCGGATGTGGCCCGGGGGCCGTACAATGGCCGTACATTCCCTGGGATTCAAACCCATGACTTTAGTGATCCACCGTTTACAGGAAAGCTCAGGTAAGTAGCTTGAACTTCTGTGCATAGTGTTATGAAGAGAGAAAATAAAGCAAGACAATGGAGTTAGAGAGATGAGAAACACAGATTCTCTCAGTGTGAAACACATCGTGTGCATCAGGTCTGGTCTTGATGTGAAATGTGCTGATATGATGCTGAGTAATGCGCTCTGTTTTAATAAGCATCATGTTTGGAGTGTCTCTGTGGGCCTATAGGAGGCGTTTACACTGAACATCAACAACCGCAGGAGACCTGCTGTGAGCATTCAACACTCCTCAGTTTGTTGAGGTTAAAAAAAGGATGAAACTGACACACAACACACCCTAAAGCAATAATCCCCAAACCGAAGAAGTGTCCCGATGCAATACATTATTAGTTTTAACATAAACAAGCTAATAAACTTAATGCCATGCATATTTGTAAGTCATACATGAAACAGGTTTTTTAAAAAAAAGTTGAATGTCTATTGTGTTTTAAAATGTTTTTATCATTTCTTTTTTTTTTTTTTTACCTCCAGTTTTATATTATTTTTAATATATATAGACCTATGTTTGTCATGCTTGTATGTTTTTATTATCGTTATATTGTTTTTGTTGTTGTTTTATTATGATTAGTATTGTTACTAAATAAAAGAGGTATTGCTATTCTAATATTTGACTGTAAAAAACAATTAAGTATTTAAGAAAAAATATTATTAGTTATTTTTATTATGATTATTATGGCTACTATTTTTTTTTTAACAAAATAAGAAACATAACTATTTTAGTATTTCACTGTAAATAAAAACAATCAAGTATTTAAGAAAAAAAAATAATACTTATAAAAATTAACGACTGTAAAATTACAATACTAGTATTTATGTCCTAATTTCTTTGTTCAAACATTAACTCATCTAGCATTTATTTTTAAAGCGTCAGTCTTTGCTATATGTTAATCACACTAAGCTTTATCGTGATTATTATTATTTATTTATTTTTGTTTATTTTTTTAGATTTGTTCCGATTAATCGTACACAGATCAAGCATCGAACCAGTTTGAAATCAGTGTGTTTCACAAGTGTGCACATGAGAAAGGTATTGATGATGACACACATGCTGCTAGGATTTGGGGCTTTTTGTCACAGACTAGTCTCAGACTTAAAACATCAAAGTGCGATGAGCTTCCATCTTACTGTGTACTCGGCTTTAATTACCAGTTCTATCCACTTATGTTTTAGCAAATCCATCCAAGTTAGAGAAAAATAACAAGGTTTTCTTTAAGGCCAGAACAGACTGCAGGGGCTTGGCTATGATCTGAAAGTGGCTTAATCATCTGCAATGATGAGAAACCTCACATAAGGACAGAGTTCAGATCGGACTTGCATCATTGAGTCTCCTTTGACCTGCTGTGTCCCGTCACCGCTCTACTGACCTGTCATTAAAAATGAAAACGGCATAAAACCTAGCATAAAAACAAGCTGCTCATGTGCTCATGAATAATGATATCACTACTGCATTTCACTTCATGAAGAGATTTTAAAGGAATAGTTCACCCAAAAATTAACATTTGCTGAAAATGAGCTCCTCCTCAGTTCATCCAAGATCAGGATGAGTTTGTTTCTTCATCAGGTTTGTAGAAATGTGTCTCTGCATCAGTGTCTCAGCAATGGATGCTCTGCAGTGAATGGGTGCCGTCAGAATGAGAGTCTGATAAAAACATCACAATAATCCACACCACTCCAGTCCATCAGTTAACATCTGGAGAAGACAAAAGCTGAAACAAATCCAGCATTAAGATGCTTTTAACTAAAATACGAGTCCATAATCCAACGCTTCCTCAGTGAAAAAGTGCATCTGCTGTTGTCTCTCTCATCAAAATCCAGCCACATATTTGTTTAGAGCTGTTTTGTCTTGTAAACGCTGCTTGATCTGATGCAGATTTCTCTCCTGATTCAGACCAGAACACTTTCACTGGAGGAAGTGTTATTATGGATTATAGACTCGTATTTTAGATTTGTTTAAGCTTTTCAGATGGACTGGAGTGGTGTGGATTACTTGTGCATTATTGTGATGTTTTTATCAGACTCTCATTCTGACGGCACCCATTCACTGCAGAGCATCCATTGATGAGACACTAACGCAGAGACACATTTCTACAAACCTGATGAAGAAACACACTCATGGCTTGGGGATGAGCACACTCTCATCAGATTTTTAATTTTTTGGTGAACTATTCCTTCAAGAATCCTATCAAACCGATTTATTACATTCCTAGTAAGAGTTTAGAACTTCAGTTTAACACATTTTATGTCAAAATTCACAGGTTTTCCCTAAAATGCAGCAAAACTCTGTCTAGGTCTCCTCAGGACTCGCTGCTTTGAGAACACATTAGCAACTGTCCAATTGCAGGCCCTAAGCTGTAACCAGTGTACCATATATGTGTCGAAAATACAGAAAAATGGAGAAACAGGGAATGATAATATGGAGGCATATGAGCTCATACATCCTAGGAGCCAATTCATGTCTCGTATATTGAGTTACGCTCTTCTGTTGAAAGGTAAAAGTTGAGAAACTTCTCAGATTGTATTTTAGACGCTCCTCGTGTATTTTGAGGATCCTCTCAGCAATATCGCTCACAGTTCCAGCACACTTGTATAACAGGGATTAAACTGAGCTATGAAAGAGTCATAACTGTGGTTTAGGTTCAACACGCCACACCCGAGCGCTGGTTTTCATCCACAGACGAACACAACACAAGCCCAAACAGCAGCATCTGAGTCAGAGGGGAAAACCTGGATTTTTTCACTTTCCTCAGCACATTTCTGACCTTCACCATTTTACGCTGTTGTAAATAGTCTTTGCGTTAGTATAAAGTCTAGTGAGACAGTTTTACCTGCAGAGAGGCAGGTATTAATCAATTAAAGAGCTCATTTTGGATTCTATCTTATAATATTCACGCAAGAATCCTTTTATGCATTATGCAGATTTAACTAAGGATGTGCCATATAAACCTCTGATGGACTTTTAATGGGAAACGATCAAATCCTTTTTCACGCTGAGTGTCTATAAAACCAAATTTCACAGACACATTCTTGCATTTTGTCGGTGCAAACTTTGATATTTCAGAACATGTCAATGTCACGCATGATTTTAGATGCATGTAATCTAAT
>CM041798.1:27168965-27203965 GCA_023376895.1 Aspiorhynchus laticeps
GACTTTCAATGCAGTGCTGTTGAAAAAGTTCATCTAGACTCAAAGGAATAGTTCACCCAAAAATGAAAATGTGCATCCGAGATCAGGATGAGTTTGTTTCTTCATCAGATTTGGAGAAATGTCTCATCAATGGATGCTCTGCAGTGAATGGGTGCCGTCAGAATGAGAGTCTGATAAAACATCACAATAATCCACAGCACTCCAGTCCATCAGTTAACATCTGGAGAAGACAAAAGCTGACACAAATCCAGGATTAAGACGTTTTTAACAATAATACCATAATTCATAATCCATAATAACTCTTCCTCCAGTGAAAAAAGTGCATCTGCTGTTGTCTCTCACATCAAAATCCAGCCACATATTAGTTTAGAGCTGTTTTGTCTTGTAAACGCTGCTTGATCTGATGCAGATTTCTCTCCTGATTCACACCAGAACACTTTTTCACTGGAGGAAGAGTTATTATGGATTATGAATTATGGTATTATTGTTAAAAGCATCTTAATGCTGGATTTGTTTCAGCTTTTGTCTTCTCCAGATGTTAACTGATGGACTGGAGTGGTGTGGATTATTGTGATGTTTTTATCAGACTCTCATTCTGACGGCACCCATTCACTGCAGAGCATCCATTGATGAGACATTTCTCCAAATCTGATGAAGACACAAACTCATCCTAATCTTGGATGACCTGAGGGTGAGCACATTTCTATTTATGGCCTTTAAATTTCAGTATGGTTTCATACATGCAGCTCAATCTGCTGAATTTACAGTACGAGTCAAACGAACAAAATATGCATGCACGCATAATCTATGATCAATACTAGAGTCAAGAAAAATAATAAATCACTGGCTGCTTTGCTTGAACATCCAGTCCTTTCTGTAGAAAAACTACAGTCATTTTCTACCCGGGCCTTGGCTCGTTGAGTTACTGTATAATACATTAATTCCTGCAGCATGTATTCAGACGTTTGGCATTGAGGCTCAAGATCTTCTCTCTTCTCAAACAATCACCTGTATTATTATTATTATTCACCTCACTAAATCACAGGCCACTGTTTAGCCTGCAGGTACTACATGTATAATATCCTACTGATTACTGCAAAACACAGCTCTGTAGAAACACAATGGTCAAATCTGACCAAACATACAGTTTGATACAGTTTCTCCTGAATACTACAGAGCAGGGTATACTAGATTCATCTGTTTGCATTCAACTTAAGTATGCTCAAATGCTTAGAATAGAATAGAATAAAATAGAATAAAATAAAATAATATAAAATAGAATAGAATAGAATAGAATAGAATAGAATAGAATAGAATAGAATAAAATAGAATAGAATAAAATAAAATAGAATAACATAAAATAAAATAAAATAGAATAGAATGGAATAAAAAAGAATAGAATAGAATAGAATAAAATGGAATAGAATAGAATAATATAAAATAGAATAGACTAGAATAGAATAGAATAGAATAGAATAGGATAGGATAGAATAAAATGGAATAGAATAGAATAAAATAGAATAGAATAGAATAAAATAGAATAGAATAGAATAGAATAGAATAGAATAGAATAGAATAGAATAATATAAAATAGAATATAATAGAATAAAATAGAATAGAATAAAATAGAATAGAATAGAATAGAATAGAATAAAATGGAATAGAATAGAATAGAATAATATAATATAGAATAGACTAGAATAGAATAAAATAGAATAGAATAGAATAGAATAAAATAGAATAGAATAATATAAAATAGAATAGAATAAAACAGAATAACACAGAATAAAATAGAATAGAATAGAATAAAATAGAATAGAATAAAACAGAATAAAATAGAATAGAATAAAATAGAATAGAATAAAATAGAATAAAATAGAATAGAATAGAATAGAATAGAATAGAATAGAATAGAATAGAATATACTGTATTGTCACATTTTTGGTAAATTTGTCTTGGACTTGAATAACACAGCCAGCGATCATCATCAGACACACATAACATTATAGGCCTAGCACACAATTCAACAACAACAACAATAATAATAATAATAATAATAATAATAATAATAATAATAATAATTAGTAGTAGTAGTAGTAGTAGTAGTAGTAGTATTGTTGTTGTTGTTATTTGTATTATTATTATTTTATAAAAAATAAAGCATACCGAAATCTTTTAAAATCCAAATTTTGGAATTATCTGTTAACTGAGTTTGGCACAAAAATGTTTTTATAATACTTCAACTTTGAAATTCTAAAGTGTTTCCCTGAAGGTTAAAAAGGTTATTATGGAAGTTACATATAATAAAATTAAATTAAAAAAAGGAAAAAGGGAAATATTTTACACTATGTAAACATTTGAAAATTATATACAAGAAATATATAACATAATAATGTATAACAAAATGAAATTGTATATTAAATAATATATATTTTTCTTGGAAAAATATTTATTTATTTTTTCCTTGTTTTCTTGGGAAAAGAACAGAACAGATAACGTTGAGCGCTTGTTTAATAAGGTGCAGGTGGAGTGAGTTCAGAGTGTTTAAGGTTTAATTTGTGTTGATTTACAGTGAGTTTGTCTAGACTTCATAATAAAAGCCCCCGCTGTGATCTGAGGCTGTCCAGATGTGATCAGAGCATCAGGTGCTGAATCAGCTGGGACTCTCATTAGTGTGAATGTGACACGCTGAAGGTTAGGTCCAGATCCAGACTCTTCCAGTCCAGCAGAGTCCAGCAGAGTCCAGCAGGGGTGTGGTGGGGATTCTAGAGGGTTTGGGGGAGGATCTGGAATCCTTAAAGGGCCAAACACTCAAATCCTGGATTTAATAAAGCTGAGTTTGTTTACCCAGAAACCACTGGATTGTATTAAAAGCACTATTTAGGGAACTTTGAACTTTAAAACAACACACCCGACCCGACTCTAGCGAGTCATTGATTCAGTTTGAATCCGAAACAGAGCTTTTGTTTCCACAGATAAACCGAACAGTGTTTGTTTCTCTCTCTCTCTCTCTCTCTCTCTCTCTCTCTCTGTGAATGCTGTAGTTATTCAGAAGCAGTTTAATGGACTTACATGGACGAACACAAAGCAGAAGATCCGACTCTGTTCTCTCTCATTCCTCAGACGCTGTGAGTGAAACCGCTTCTTCTTCTCCTCAGGTCTGAGAGGAACAGCGTTCGCTCGCGATGGTTTTGCTCTGGTCTGAGAGTGAGACCACTCCTACATCACTCTTGCGCTGGGTCCAGTCTGATGACGTCACGGCTGCTGGAGCACACAGGGCTGGACTTCTGCTGTGTTTCTATCATTTGTATTTGATCATTTATGTTTTGAGTGAAGAGTATGTTAGTTGCTATGTGATCTGTTTATCTATTTTATTTGGCTTATTTTTTCTCATTTATTTATTTATTTATTTATTTTTATTTCTCTTTTGATTTAATTGCTATGTATTGTTTGGCTCTTGGCATATGTTCTGTTACATTTGTATTTCTGAGCAAATATTTAAATAAAATATTAAAAAAAATAAAAAAAGCACACTTACCTTATAAATCCTGTGTCCCCAATAAAGTTAAAGAAATACAGTTAAAGATTTTGCATAATTTATACCCCACTAATGAGATCCAAATGTGGTAATCCTCATTTATTTTGCTTATTTATTTTGCTTATTTATTTATTTATTTATATATTTATATATTATATTTAGTTTTTATATTTGTGTTGTTATTAATTGTATGCTCCTTTTTTCTGCAATATATGCTGCCTTTTTATTTATGTATTTATTTATTTATTTTGCTTATTTATTTATATATATTTATTTATTTATTTATTTAGCTTATTTATTTATATATTATATATGTATTTATTTATATATTATATTTATTTTTTATATTTGTATTGTTATTAATTGTATGTTCCTTTTTTCTGCAATATATGCTGCCTTTTTATTTATTTATTTATTTATTTATATATTTATTTATATATTATATATTTATTTTTTTATATATTATATTTATTTTTTATATTTGTGTTGTTATTAATTGTATGCTCCTTTTTTCTGCAATATATGCTGCCTTTTTATTTATTTATTTATTTATTTATATATTTATTTATATATTATATATTTATTTTTTTATATATTATATTTATTTTTTATATTTGTGTTGTTATTAATTGTATGCTCCTTTTTTCTGCAATATATGCTGCCTTTTTATTTATTTATTTATTTATTTATTTATTTATTTATTTATTTATTTTGCTTATTTATTTATATATATATATATATATATATATATATATATATTTATTTTGCTTATTTATTTATATATTTTTTTTTTTTTTTTTTTTGTGTTGTTATTAATTGTATGTTCCTTTTTTCTACAATAAAAACACACTATAGATGTGACTCAGAGCCCACAAAACAACATATTTGTTTTATTATAAATTCAATTATCTTCTTAAGCAAATTTTACAATCACAAATGAAATTCTCAAATCTCTCAAAACCTGTCTTTATGATCTTTTACAGGACATGAATGTGATTTCAGAGTCTAATAATAAGAAAGATATAAAGACTGATAGAATTTGCTCTGCATTTAAACTCTTTGTGGAAGGAATATTATGTAAAATAATCACCTTTATTGCATTTTTGTTTTACTTTTTTTGTAATGATTGTATGATTACTATGTTTTATGCTTGTTGTTGTATTTTTTAGTGTCACTACTGTTGATAGTTTGTATTGTGTACTGTTTTGTGTCTTCTTGTTTTCAGCAATAAAAAAATAAATAAATAAAATAAACACAAACACATATGAAGAACTGAAGAGGAAAATAATAATAATAAATATATATACAGTATATATAGCATTATAGTTTAACTATAATTTTTGATTAAAAAAAAGATATTTCATAGTTAACATTTACTATTTCATCATTTTACTAGGTTAACCTGATGAGTTGACCTTTTATGAGATATACAAATAAAAACATATAGCCTATTAATAGTAGTAGTATTGAAGTTATATATACAGTAATAAAAGAAAAACACATTCACATGATATTGCCCCCCCCCCCAAAAAAAAACTCAAACAAAACAATAGCATATATATATATATATATATATATATACATATAATAGCCTATATATTAGGGCTGTAATGATACACCAAACCCACGATTCGGTTCGTATCACAAATTTTTTTTTCGTGGGGGGTGGGAGAAAAAAAAAGATTTTTTTTTAAAACAATATTTTTTATTAAATAACATTTGAAAAATCTTTATAAACTGAACACCAAAGAACAAGATTAACTATGCAAATTATTAACAATATAAATAGCCATATATAAAATAAATAAATAGCCAAAGCTATAACACTTCTGTTTTCTTTGTAACAAAATACTGTTGAAAAACAAACAGAACTAAACTCCATTGTGGAGATGATTCGAGCATGTTGAAAGAAGAAGAATCTTCAATCAAGTTCTCTTACATTTACAAAGTAAATTAAATGGCTACTGTTTCACACTGAGGTAACTTTGGCTTACTGCCTGTGCTGCAAACCACAAATCAAGTAAGTAAACAATAAACAAATAAACAACTTATTTCTCTTAAGAAAACCAAACTCGTTGTGGAGTTGATTTAAGGGAGTTGAAAATTCTTCTTCAGAAACACCATCATGTCAACATTGTCTGGTGAGAGGCTCTCTGTGCTGTGACAATGTCTCAACTTTTACAGGCAGGTAGTCACGGGGTGTGTCGCGATTCTCCCTTATCACACCGCGACAGATCGTGGATCTGAGTGTCGCGATTTCGGTTTCATATCGCGTATCGTTACAGCCCTACTATATATTCCTATTTGTTTCTTTATATTATATTCTGGAATATAGATATAGATACAGAAGATAGATATTGAGACAGAGATATAGATATAGATACAGAAGATAGATATTGAGACAGAGATATAGATATTAAATTATCTACATAATTATCTACTACACTGTCTTGCAGAAGAGCATCAGTCCTCTCAACAATCCTGTGTGTTTGGTACAGATGCAGGAGCTCAAGGCTCGTTGAGATGTATTTGACCTGCTCTGATAAAAATGATTTTGTGCTGAAGTAAATCTACATAAAAACAAATGTAATTTCTGCATGAAATTATTTAGTTCAGGCAAGAATTTAAATTTTATTTAGTACTCAATTTAAGCTTGTAGAAATTAAAATTTGAACTTATAAGTGTATTTTACCTGAAATTGTTTGTTATGTTTGATAAGTAAATATCAAAGTTATGATACCGTTTTTCCCATCATGCACTGGGGCATGGATAATTAAAAAGGTTACACTTTACACTGTTTTTGAGTTGTATTTACACTGTTTTATGGATGAAGGTACTACATATATAATATCCTACTGATTACTGTAAAACACAGCTCTGTAGAAACACAACAGTCAAATCTGACCAAACATACAGTTTCTCCTGAATACTACAGAGCAGGGTATACTAGATTCATCTGTTTGCTTTCAACTGAAGCATACTAGAATGCTTAGAATAGAATAGAATAGAATAGAATAGAATAGAATAGAATAGAATAAAATAGAATAGAATAAAATAAAATAAAATAAAATAAAATAAAATAAAATAAAATAAAATAGAATAGAATAAAATAGAATAAAATAGAATAAAATAAAATAAAATAAAATAGAATAAAGTAAAAAAGAATAGAATAGAATAGAATAGAATAATATAAAATAGAATAAAATAAAATAAAATAAAATAAAATAAAATAAAATAGAATAGAATAGAATAAAATAGAATAAAATAAAAAAGAATAGAATACAATAGAATAGAATAGAATAATATAAAATAGAATAGAATAAAATAAAATAAAATAGAATAGAATAAAATAGAATAAAAAAAGAATAGAATAGAATAGAATAAAAAAGAATAGAATAGAATAGAATAGAATAAAATAGAATAAAATAAAATAAAATAAAATAGAATAAAGTAAAAAAGAATAGAATAGAATAGAATAGAATAGAATAGAATAATATAAAATAGAATAAAATAAAATAAAATAAAATAAAATAAAATAGAATAGAATAAAATAGAATAAAATAAAAAAGAATAAAATACAATAGAATAGAATAGAATAATATAAAATAGAATAGAATAAAATAAAATAAAATAGAATAGAATAAAATAGAATAAAAAAAGAATAGAATAGAATAGAATAGAATAAAAAAGAATAGAATAGAATAGAATAGAATAAAATAGAATAAAATAGAATAGAATAAAATAGAATAGAATTGAATAGAATAGAATAGAATAGAATAGAATAGAATAGAATAAAATAAAATAGAATAAAATAAAATAAAATAGAATAAAATAAAATAAAATAGAATGGAATAGAATAGAATAGACTAAAATAGAATAGAATAGAATAGAATAGAATAGAATAGAATAGAATAAAATAGAATAGAATAGAATATAGGTTAGGCTTTTGAGGTTAGGTTTAGTAACTTATTATTTTGTGACATATGGAGTTGATTTTCTACTCAAAATGACCCATTCATACTCAAACAATAACTACTGATTGTTACAGTCATTGTGTATCAAGTATTGAAGTCTCTGAGTTCATTTAATAACTCTATTGAGTGCACATATTATCTTAGAAAGGACTTGTTTATCTATATGTGTGTAAGTGAAGCACATGATTTAATAGCATGTTATATTTAGTGCTATGTTGTTAGAGTAAAGTTTATAAACCATGACTGAGTGAAATGTACTTGAGAATTACTCATCAAACTCTAACTGGCAATGTTAAATTGACTTATTTTCTTTGGTAATTTTAAATAAGATAACTAGGATTATTGTGTAGTAAAATATATAAACAAACAGTCGATACAATTTACTGGGAAATTGATTTTCTAATTAAAGCTACAGTTCCTTGTGTTTAGTTTCTACTGGAATTCTATTGAAATTACTCATATTTTCAGCGTATAAAACTGACCGATAAAATGAATCAAAGTCTTTTGTGCTTGATCTGTTTATGCTGCTCTGGCTGAACTATATTACTATTCAGAAACTATTCTTAAATTTAATATTTATTTATGATTTTTACAGGACATCCCCATCCTTAACATTCCATCCGTTTATAAATGAGGGAGGAAAAGAAAGAAATCAAAACTACTTTATGACCATAATACCATAAAACTTATGGTAACAATATTACACTTAATATTTTTGAGTAGCTTTTACGACTTGATTTTTTTAATGGAACCTACCTGAAAAAAAAATCATGTAAAATCTCCTAAATATATTGATCTATGACACAATGAATTTAATATAATTAGTGAAATGTGCTTGTTTATTTTAAGTTGATTCTCAGAGGTCTGTATTTATGACTTTGAGTTATTTTGTACATTTAAAAGACTGTAAACAGCTCAAATACTTGAGAAATACTGGAAAGAGCAAAGCTGTTATTGAACCAGGCTTAATGCTTTATGGAGTAGTATCCATAACCATAAGCTCCATAAACATAAGCTCATAACCATAAGCTCCATAACCATAAGCTCCATAACCATAAGCTCCATAAACATAAGCTCCATAACCATAAGCTCCATAACCATAAGCTCATAACCATAAGATCCATAACCATAAGCTCCATAACCATAAGCTCCATAACCATAAGCTCCATAACCATAAGCTCATAACCATAAGATCCATAACCATAAGCTCCATAACCATAAGCTCATAACCATAAGCTCATAACCATAAGATCCATAACCATAAGCTCCATAACCATAAGCTCATAACCATAAGATCCATAACCATAAGCTCATAACCATAAGCTCATAACCATACGCTCCATAACCATAAGCTCATAACCATAAGCTCATAACCATAAGATCCATAACCATAAGCTCCATAACCATAAGCTCATAACCATAAGCTCCATAACCATAAGCTCATAACCATAAGCTCATAACCATAAGCTCCATAACCATAAGCTCATAACCATAAGCTCATAACCATAAGCTCCATAACCATAAGCTCCATAACCATAAGCTCATAACCATAAGCTCATAACCATAAGCTCCATAACCATAAGCTCATAACCATAAGCTCCATAACCATAAGCTCCATAACCATAAGCTCCATAACCATAAGCTCATAACCATAAGCTCCATAACCATAAGCTCCATAACCATAAGCTCATAACCATAAGCTCATAACCATAAGATCCATAACCATAAGCTCCATAACCATAAGCTCATAACCATAAGCTCCATAACCATAAGCTCATAACCATAAGCTCATAACCATAAGCTCCATAACCATAAGCTCATAACCATAAGCTCATAACCATAAGCTCCATAACCATAAGCTCATAACCATAAGCTCCATAACCATAAGCTCTTAACCATAAGCTCCATAACCATAAGCTCCATAACCATAAGCTCCATAACCATAAGCTCATAACCATAAGCTCATAACCATAAGCTCATAACAATAAGCTCCATAACCATAAGCTCCATAACCATAATCTCCATAACCATAAGCTCATAACCATAAGCTTATAACCATAAGCTCCATAACCATAAGCTCCATAACCATAAGATCCATAACCATAAGCTCCATAACCATAAGCTCATAACCATAAGATCCATAACCATAAGCTCATAACCATAAGATCCATAACCATAAGCTCCATAACCATAAGCTCATAACCATAAGCTAATAACCATACGCTCCATAACCATAAGCTCATAAGCATAAGCTCATAACCATAAGCTCATAACCATAAGCTCATAACCATAAGATCCATAACCATAAGCTCATAACCATAAGCTCATAACCATAAGCTCATAACCATAAGCTCCATAACCATAAGCTCCATAACCATAAGCTCATAACCATAAGCTCCATAACCATAAGATCATAACCATAAGCTCCATAACCATAAGCTCATAACCATAAGCTCATAACCATAAGCTCCATAACCATAAGCTCATAACCATAAGCTCATAACCATAAGCTCCATAACCATAAGCTCCATAACCATAAGCTCCATAACCATAAGCTCATAACCATAAGCTCCATAACCATAAGCTCCATAACCATAAGCTCATAACCATAAGATCCATAACCATAAGCTCCATAACCATAAGCTCATAACCATAAGCTCCATAACCATAAGCTCATAACCATAAGCTCATAACCATAAGCTCCATAACCATAAGCTCATAACCATAAGCTCATAACCATAAGCTCCATAACCATAAGCTCATAACCATAAGCTCCATAACCATAAGCTCTTAACCATAAGCTCCATAACCATAAGCTCCATAACCATAAGCTCCATAACCATAAGCTCATAACCATAAGCTCATAACCATAAGCTCATAACAATAAGCTCCATAACCATAAGCTCCATAACCATAATCTCCATAACCATAAGCTCATAACCATAAGCTTATAACCATAAGCTCCATAACCATAAGCTCCATAACCATAAGATCCATAACCATAAGCTCCATAACCATAAGCTCATAACCATAAGATCCATAACCATAAGCTCATAACCATAAGATCCATAACCATAAGCTCCATAACCAAAAGCTCATAACCATAAGCTAATAACCATACGCTCCATAACCATAAGCTCATAAGCATAAGCTCATAACCATAAGCTCATAACCATAAGCTCATAACCATAAGATCCATAACCATAAGCTCATAACCATAAGCTCATAACCATAAGCTCATAACCATAAGCTCCATAACCATAAGCTCCATAACCATAAGCTCATAACCATAAGCTCCATAACCATAAGATCATAACCATAAGCTCCATAACCATAAGCTCATAACCATAAGCTCATAACCATAAGCTCCATAACCATAAGCTCATAACCATAAGCTCATAACCATAAGCTCCATAACCATAAGCTCATAACCATAAGCTCCATAACCATAAACTCATAACCATAAGCTCCATAACCATAAGCTCATAACCATAAGCTCATAACCATAAGCTCATAACCATAATCTCCATAACCATAAGCTCATAACCATAAGCTCCATAACCATAAGCTCATAACCATAAGCTCATAACCATAAGCTCCATAACCATAAGCTCATAACCATAAGCTCATAACCATAAGCTCCATAAACATAAGCTCCATAACCATAAGCTCCATAACCATAAGCTCATAACCATAAGCTCATAACCATAAGCTCCATAACCATAAGATCATAACCATAAGCTCATAACCATAAGCTCCATAAACATAAGCTCATAACCATAAGCTCATAACCATAAGCTCCATAACCATAAGCTCATAACCATAAGATCCATAACCATAAGCTCATAACCATAAGCTCCATAACCATAAGCTCATAACCATAAGCTCCATAACCATAAGCTCATAACCATAAGCTCCATAAACATAAGCTCCATAACCATAAGCTCCATAAACATAAGCTCATAACCATAAGCTCATAACCATAAGCTCCATAACCATAAGCTCATAACCATAAGCTCCATAACCATAAGCTCATAACCATAAGCTCCATAAACATAAGCTCCATAACCATAAGCTCCATAACCATAAGCTCCATAACCATAAGCTCATAACCATAAGATCCATAACCATAAGCTCATAACCATAAGCTCCATAACCATAAGCTCATAACCATAAGCTCCATAACCATAAGCTCATAACCATAAGCTCCATAAACATAAGCTCCATAACCATAAGCTCCATAAACATAAGCTCATAACCATAAGCTCATAACCATAAGCTCCATAACCATAAGCTCATAACCATAAGCTCCATAACCATAAGCTCATAACCATAAGCTCCATAAACATAAGCTCCATAACCATAAGCTCCATAAACATAAGCTCATAACCATAAGCTCATAACCATAAGCTCCATAACCATAAGCTCATAACCATAAGCTCCATAAACATAAGCTCCATAACCATAAGCTCCATAAACATAAGCTCATAACCATAAGCTCATAACCATAAGCTCCATAACCATAAGCTCATAACCATAAGCTCCATAACCATAAGCTCATAACCATAAGCTCCATAACCATAAGCTCATAACCATAAGCTCATAACCATAAGCTCCATAACCATAAGATCCATAACCATACGCTCCATAACCATAAGCTCATAACCATAAGCTCATAACCATAAGCTCATAACCATAAGCTCCATAACCATAAGCTCCATAACCATAAGCTCCATAACCATAAGCTCATAACCATAAGCTCATAACCATAAGCTCTAGTCTTAGTGTTTTTTTTCCAATGAAACCAATATTTTTGTTTAAATCTTACTTATTTTTTTGTGCTATTCTACTCATTGTGAATGGATAATTTGTAAGCATATCATTTGATTAATTCTAATTATTTTATATATATTGAATTTAATTAATAATATTGCTTGTAATCTGTTGACACAATTTTATTGAGTAAATATAGCGTATCACTTTTTACACAGAAACTCTTTCAAATATCAAACATAACTGAACATTAAACATTAATAGAGTCTCCCTTCACTCAAAAACACATTAAATTGCATCTATTTCATATTTTACTCTCCATATCCAGCCATAACAATCACCTGTAAAATAAAACTGCAAAATTGAGTTAATTCTATTAAAATAAATAGCCTTCTTTCCTTCATTGTTTAGTTTACTGTCACCGTCCCGTATACGGGACGCCTAAGTTTACTTCACTATATTACACTTAAATCCTAATGTAATCATGACAAACTATACATCATTGGAAAGGTCTAAGTCTCCTAAATAGATATTTTACCATTTTGTGTTGTTACAAATTATGCAGGAACAGTAATAGATTAATTTATGACAAGAGTGCACCAAGCGTCTATGATAAATCAAGATCATAACAGGAGTCTGAGCTTAGGCACAAAAAGTCTTTATATCCTTGCCTTTTCCCCATCACATGTTTTAACAATCATTGTTAGTTATATACCATTTGAAAGCTTAAAATCTCAAAATTCATCCTGCGAAAACCATTTTGAAATCAAACATTGCGTTACCATAGAAATGGTACTTCAAAATGTTTTAGGCTCCTCCCCCTTAGCGGCGGTGTCATATTACAAAATGTATTACGGTCTTTTAGAATCAAAACTTTTATAATCTTAACAAAACACATATCGTTGGAAAGGTCTGAGTCTCGAGATTCCATATTTGGTGGTTATTCTGTTATAGATGTAATATTGAGAGAGAAATTGATAGATTTGTGACAGAAGTGCATTGGAGTTTGGCTGTTTCTGGTATAACGCCTAAACAAAATTGCATATGAACCTCAATTTTTTTTTCATATCAACTTCAAATTTGGAACACAACTTATGTAGACATATGGCTTTAATTGTATAGCAATTTTGGATTTTTAACTATTTTTTAAAATATTTATTTTATATAAAATAAAATAAAAATAGTATAATACATTTTCTTTACAGTAAATTTAGTAAAAAATACTTTAATTTTATTAAATGATTTCACTTCTGTAATAATCTGCTAATTGTCTTCTTTAAAAAGAGACCAACCTTCGGTCTGTATTCAAAAGCGTTCATGAATTATAATAATTTAAGTTTGGATAGTACACTTTCTCGTGAATATTCAAAAATGGGGGGGGGGGGAAGTTAAGGGGTTAATCAGTTCCTCAAAACTGCAGAAGTGTCTCTAAAACATGAAACACATCTCCTGGTTTTATTAGTAAAAAGTCCTCAAGATTTTCTATACAACACTGAATCACAATTTCTTTAATGAAATCTATTTTTAAGTATCACCTAATGAAAATGACTAAACCCATGATTCATGTTTTACAGTCTACATCAAATCACAAGAGCAATTTACATCAGTGTTACATTACAGTTTTTCTCAGTCGCTTTGGTGCATTTCTCAAATCGTCCTTAATATTTGCAAAGAAGTATGAGCATTTCTCAAAACAATTCATACAAACAGCACCACTATGGAATCAATTTAATGCCACATATATATATGCAAAATAATAAAATTTTGCAAAAGAAAATAAAGTTTTGCAAACGAAAATGAAAGTATTGAGAAAAGTAAATGTGCTTTTTATAAAAAAGCATTGCTTTTGCTCTGCTTCATTTATATTTTGCAATACTTTATTTTTGTTTGCAAAACTTCTTTTTTCTTGCAATACTTAATTTTCTTTTGCAATTCTTTATTTTTGTTTACAAAAAGCACATTTACTTTTCTCAATACTTTCATTTTCGTTTGCAAAACTTTATTTTCTTTTGCAAAACTTTATTCTTTTGCATATATATATGTGGCATTAAATTGATTCCATACACCACACAATGGATAACGTGCAAAAGCCTGTAACTTACTCAAAATAGTTCATCTCTCAAAAGTAAGTATTTGTCAATGAACATATCAGTGCCATCAGAATGAAAAGTCCTTATGTCATTGTTCACAAACAAGATGACAATCATGTTGTCAATATAACAGTGCTCTCTGTTAGTATTACCTGATGTAAACTATGGCAACAGTTTGGATGACAGTCACTGTACTGAAATGCAGAAGGCTGTGCTTCTTATGTATGCCATATATCCATTTCAAAAGCATAATTTACACATTACTGTATGTGTGATATTGAAAGAGACTGTTTTGAATTACAGTATTGAGGATATGGTCGATCTCTCAATATTTAGCTGCACCCTTCAACCATTGTAAGGTCATGATTGAAAACATGATCCACAATAGTGGCCCTTATTTCATCTGATATGCACCTCTGTCCTTGACCTCCTCTTCCTCTGTTTTGTCTCTGTACCCTTCCACCATGCATCCTTCCTCCTCTTCTTCCTCTCGTCTGTTGACCTGATAGTTTCCTGGATGTTCATCCATCGTCAGAATTGTAACTCTTGTGTCTATATATGCTTTCCAATTGAAGGTTGATGAGATGCGCCTTTGAGCTATTTCAGAGAACTGGTTTATACGGGTTGATCTACATTCTCTTCATTAGTGAAAGTCAAGCACATGACAAATTTAAGTCTAATAGAAATGTGTAGAAACTATGCTTGACAGTTTATGACAACTAGATCAACCATTCTGCTTTTAATGACTTATATGAGCTAATGACGATGTTTTGAGGGGTAAGACTATAGCACAGATAACTATATAACACATTTTGAGCAACATGACATTAGCAGCTGATAATGTAGGAAACCACAGACAAATGCACATAATCAGGTGCATGAATGCACCAAAGCAATCACAACTTATTCAAAAGAACGAGAAACTGCTTTTATGATGTGCACAAGTGACTATGATATGGAGGTTGAACAAGTAGTTTTGAAAATGTAATTTCTGATCTGAGAAACACCGTAATATTACACACTAGTTGAGCAATCCTAAATTACATATCTAAATAGTTTCTAATGCTTTGCAAAAAAAAAAAAATCCATCTTCATTTATTGTTATATACTGTAAACCTGCTTCAGTCTGAGTCCACCGAACCAAACCTGGAGAACCTCCTCCCAATGCACTGTTATCATATTTAGCTATTAATAACAATATCCATATTACATATCTTCAGTGTAAACGTCTCAGTAAACACACCACTGCATCTAGAGGTGTTTCTACCTATAGTATCTTGTGTATTTAATTTTTAACATTTTGCAATTATTATTGTGCAATCCCAAATATCTCTCCAACACAATGCTACAGATGGTTCTTATACATATGTAGAAATCACATAAGGTGTATTAAAATATCTTTCCAGTCAAATTCATTATATCATTTAGCATTTACTATTACTGTCCAGCACTAGTTTGAATGAATGCATTAAAGTTACTATGTTAAAGTATTTTCATTTGATTTTAATTTATTCTCAATAGTAGTTTTGTTTTAAAGTGTATATTAATATATCATGTATACTTATACATACGTAATGTGTATATATACATACATAAAAAAAACAATAGCAGGAATTCTAATGCATTCCAGTACAAGCACCATTAAACATTACAAACCATTAAAATAATTATAAAAATATATATAAAAAGTGTGTTTTGGGCGATGTTTCATTAATTAAAAAGCCCAGTACAGTTTCCATCATACTCAGTAAACCATTACAAATTCCGTGAAGGTTTATATCGCTTGTGTGTTTGATTTTCTCTATTATTATATATTTATAAGACAAGTTTCTATATTCATACGTCGAGTTTTATTTTCTGTCGGAGATCGAGGGGAAGTCGTAGCAAAAGAACTTGGGGTGACTGATATGAAAACTAGTTCTACGATAGTACATTCTGTCATGGCTCCATGGAAGATGAAATGTCCAGAGATAGATTGGCATGTATTAGAGATTAAAAGGAAAGAAGAGAGTGTTGATTTGGTCGGGGTGTTTAATGATCATATTACAGAAGTATATAAAAACATACTCAAATCTATACAGATGGCACTAAAAACCCAGAGACAGGAATAACAGGAATTGGTGTGGTGGTTCCAGCAAGAGGAATTGAAGTCAATAGAAGAACATCTAACAGTTTAGCAGTATATACAGTGGAGATGGTGGCGATTTTAGTTGCATTACACCGGGTGGAAAAAACGGAGATAGTCAAAGTCGTAATATGCTCAGACTCAGCGGCAGGCCTAGTAAGTTTAATATCTTTCCATTCAAAAAGTCGACAAGATATACTAAATTAAATTCTTTATTCAGTTACAAGAATAACAAACCAGGGAGGACACGGTACGTTTTTATGGGTCCCAGCGCACATAGGAGTGAAGAAGAGGATAAGGTCGCAAAGAAGGCCTTAAAAAAGGAAAAGGTAGCAATGCAAATAAGAGTCAGTAAAGCGGAGGTGAAGTGCATAATCTGGGAAAAAGTTAACCACGAATGGCAAGAAATGTGGGATAATGAGGGGAAAGGGAGACATCTATACCAAATTCAAAAGAGTGTCAAAGTAAATAAGGTAGGACGTGGAAACAGAAAACATTTATTTAACATTTATGCATTAAGCAGACGCTTTTATCCAAAGCGACTTACAGTGCATTCAGGCTATACATGTTTTATCACTATGTGTGTTCCCTGGGAATCAAACCCACAACCTTTGCGCTGCTAACACAATGCTCTACCACTGAACCATAGAAAAGAGAAAATTGTATTAACAAGATTAAGGCTGGGACATTGCGCTCTAAATAAAGCATTAAAACTGATAGGGAAGCATCAGACGGGTCTGTGTGAGGAGTATCAGGAGGAGGAATCAGTGGAACATGTCATTCTACAGTGTAGGAGATACCAGAGGGAGAGAGAGATCATGGAAGGAGGAAACTCACTTTAAAAACAACCCTAGGTATGAGTGATAGAGCACAGGTGAGAGAATTAATAGCATTTTTAAAGGAAACTGGGCTTTATTATAGGATATGAGGGTAAAGAAGGAAGGGTAATTAGCAATAATTAAGTTTTTTTTTTTTTTAATAAACACTGATCCACACTCCGGAACAGAAGGGGTCGGTAATGCACCAATAAGCTGGATGCCAACCGGCTTTAAAAATAAAAAAGAAGAAAGAAGAGGGGAAGTCGTGTGACGTCACACCCGGGCATCGGCTGTGTTGACAAAGCGCTGGTCCTGCTGAGCTGCTCGCGATCAAACTGGTGAGATATGAGTCCTGCTGTGTGTTATTATATCTCAGCGCGATGGGGATTACTGTACTGCGTCTTATATCAATAAGTGATCGATGCTGATGTGTTCTGCGTGCTTTAATACAGCAGGAGAAGCCGAGAGCACGAGCTCTTCACGCGGAACACAGATCTGATGTTGTTTACTTTCGGATTATATTAATAAACATGTGCTAATGTGCATACAATTCCACAACACGGGTAAAATATTAGACATAAAGGCTTTTACTGACGGGTTTGGATATAAATCAGAATTTCCACCTCTCATTCTGAATATAGATATGAATAAACATTACAGTTTCGTGTATGTGAAGTAAAATAAACTCTTAATTGTGTATTTTATATGTTTTTTGTTTGTTTTTAACTAGCCTGAAAGACGACGTTATCAAAGCAAATTATATTTGATATTTATTAGCTATTAATATTTACTATGTTTATAATTTTACTAGCTGGAGTGAATGATTCATATCAATGAGACTGAAAACACACCGTATATATATATATATGTGTGTGTGTGTGTGGTTTAAAACTAGTCAGATTAATAATAAGAATGCATTTGTAAGTAAAGTCATATTTTACAGTGATATTAACCCTTTAGGCGCCAGGGTTTTTTAAAAAATGCTGGATTTTGACATCAAGATTTCAAAAGCTTGTGGCTTGAAATGGCTTAAAGATAGAGATCTACTGTAAATTATAAAAATGTTGGGCATGACCTAAAGTTTATGTGAGGTGTAAATATACTCATCTAATTTGCATATTATGACGTCAACAGGGGGGCGGTCCTCTTGAATTTCACAATATTCAGGAAATAGTAGATATTAAATTGATGTTTGAACTTATTTGCATGTTTCTTTGTTTTTTTGTCTTTTTATCCTCATTCCAAATGATCAGAAAAGAGGAAATCAACAATAAACAGGAGAAAGTACTAAATTATTACTATATCACTATCCTATATAGTAGTAAAACTCATGTGAACAGTAGCCTACTTTTTGATCAGTTCATCAGTAATATTCAGGAAATAATAGATATTGAATGGATGTTTGAGCTTATTTGCATGTTTGTTTTGTTTTTTGTCTTTTTATCCTCATTCCAAATGATCAGGAAAAGAGGAAATCAACAGTAAAACAGGAGAAAGTAGTACATTATGACTATATTACTCTGCCATAGTAAAATACATGTGTCTATTTTGTAGGGGTGCAACGGATCGTAGATGATCCGTGATCCGTACGGACCAGTCCCCACGGTTCGGCACGCATGTGATTCGCGGATTAACTGATAAGTTTAACATAGAGTGAAAGTTTATCATTTGCACGCGCTCCGTTTCTGCGCGCAGCCGCTGCCGCACACACTGATGCGCGCACACGCAGAGAGAGCGCGCGAGAAAGAGAGGCGTGATTTAGATACCGCGTTTCAGACAACGCCTCAACGGATGGATACATACACACACACACAAAGTTATGTTAAAATACCCGTTTTGGCAAGTATTCTGGTAAACACAGTCAGTTATGTCTTAAGTTAACGTATACAGCCGAGAATAAACCGGATGTGTGTCAGTATTTGGTCCGTGCATTTAGTCTTAAAGAGACAGCAGCCTATAACACCTGCTTCTGTCTGCTAATCATCTGTGATTAACTTATGCAGTACGCATTATTGTGTTTTACACTTAATTTTTACATTTCTGCACCTGAATACTACCGTTACTGTCTTTATTTATAATTTTATGTTGTAGGCTGGAAATCTATCTATTGGTTGAAAATCTAATTAATTTGTGTAATTGTTCTTGGTTTATTACTGACTTTAGTAGTAAAGCAACTTTTTTTTTTGCTGATCCGAAAAATGATCCGATCCGTGACTCAAAATCCGAACCGTGATCCGAACCGTGAGTTTTGTGATCCGTTGCACCACTAGTATTTTGTGATCAGTTCACCAGCTATCTGCCCATTCAGGTATCTAAGTGACACAGTTTATAGTTCTCGAGAGTATGGTAGACCAACCCCACACTGACTGCACCTGTACTGGCGGCCCATAGAGCGCGCGCGATCAGAAAAAAAGACGCAATCAGGCCGATCATCAGCACCGCGGCGCTCCGTGAGCTCAGAGATCAGCTCTCCTATAGACACTACGATCACGTCCACCCCTGCCACCCCCATCCCCGTTGGGCAAAGGGTCAACTGATCACTTGTTTGTGCTTCGTGAACTCTCTCGCCTTGCGCGCGCGGCACCATTGCGCTGCAAAGATGTACCGGGAGAAGCGCGATCATTAGACGGCCGATCGTCATTTCCAAAAGGCAAATATTGCCCTTCAGAGTCAGAATCGACGAATAACATTTGCAACACATCCTCACGGTACAACTTTCTATTAGTCATTTGGTGATTTTCTCTCTCAAATCTCACAATTCACTCGTGACGCTGTGAACTGAACTGCTTCCGCATCAATGACACGATCGCTCACTTTCTCTGCTATTTCCTCGAACACTTTGAATAGAAACATGACGTAATTTTGGTCTAGAATCGAAGTACTACATGTCTGCCATCTAGTGGTAGGGAATACAAATGAGATATTACACCAGATAAGGAACTACGGTCTATTTGATCAAGTATGACGTCTTGTCGCAATTTTGCGACTTTGGCGCTTAGAGGGTTAAGAGGTATACATGGCATTTATTGCTTTCATAAAACTGTTACTACACATACATGGCAAGGTATATATATATATATATATACAGTGGCATGCAAAAGTTTGTGAACCCCTTGTAGAAAATGTGAATAGTTTTAACAAAATAAGAGAGATTATACAAAATGCATGTTATTTTTTATTTAGTACTGTCCTGAGTAAGATATTTTACATAAAATATGTTTACATATAGTCCACAAGACAAAAAATAGCTGAAATTATTCAAATAACCCCCTTCAAAAGTTTGTGAACCCTTGGTTGTTAATACTGTGTGAGGTTACCTGATGATCCACGACTGTTCTTTTGTTTTGTGTTGGTTGTTCATGAGTCCCTTGTTTGTTCTGAACAGTTGAACTGAGCTGTTCTTCAGACAAATCCTCCACGTTCTGTAGATTCTGCAGTTTTCCAGCATTTTTGCATATTTGAACTAGGGATGTCAATTTTCAATAATTTCCGTAATCGATCGTCGTTTAAATTAACGATCAATTAATCGATTAATCGTTAACCTTATACTGCAAAATGCATCTATTGCAGTGGCATAGTCACAGGCATGACATGATGTGCAAATGCCACTCAAAACGCCAGCTTCCTCACCCGAATGAAAAGGGTTTTTAGTCTAAATAAAAGGCTAGTAGCAGGATGGTAAAATTAATGGATGTGATTATGATCATTTGATAAAAGGAAGAGAGCGCGCTGTAGTTACGCACGCCGTTTCATATCCTGTCACGGAGACCGCTGAATGCGCCTTTTTAAATGGTTTCATGGTGCTCGTTTTTTTATTTTTAAAACATAGCAATGTTTGCAATTGACATTATCCGGATTTAAAATAAAATGATCCCAAACGCAAGTTAGGGTGACAGTTCCGAAATTGGGAACTTAGTCCCGCATCCCGCAAGATGTAAGCTCAATCATGTATTCTGTATTATTTTTTTCATCCCAGAAATTGAAATACCAAAATAAGAAATACATTAAAACTGTGACTGGCATTTAAAAATCCATTTACGCAGCCGTCATGTTCTAGCTGTGAAAATAACCAACCGACGCAGTGGTAGAGAGGGGTTTTTCCGCGTGCGTGGACGGCGCAAAGTATGTGCGGAGCTCATCAAGTGCTCGAGCACCACCGACGGAAATGGTCGAGCGCACACGGATTAACACGATATTCTCCTTTCATTAAAAAAAAAAAAAAGCTTGCACCTTTCAGACACGACTTTCTTCTCATTTTAATAGTTAGTTTCAGGCGGTTTCTATGGCGTTGTTTTGATGACAAGTGTCCAGAGCGCATTATTGTAATGCGAGAGCGCAGTAGTGTCTCCGCTCGCAGGATTCTCTTCACTCTCACACAATACAGATGCACTCTCTCTCTCTCTCTCTCTCTCTCTCTCTCTCTCTCGATCAGACATTAGGCCTACGTGTGCACGCTCAAACCTTATACTCTCTCCTGGATCAAATGCTGCCAGAAGCGCAGCCTCGAGTGTGGGCAATGGCCACCGGCATAAACATAAATCGGCGCACAAGGCAAACGGATGTAATTTAAATCAGTATTTAAATTGCATAACAGTAGTAAATGTATCGTGTCCTGCATTGTCCCGCAAAATCATATCTACTGTCCCGCACCAGATCTATTGCCAGGTGGTCACCCTAACGCAAGTACGGTGCGTGGGGCTGTGACGCGCGGTCAGTGATCCGCTTCCAGAACCACCGGCGTTGCTTCGGCAAAACACACCGTTACCCATTTGAAAGATTTTAATGTGAGTATTATGACACAAGTGAGGTACAAAGCTTTGTTAATTAGATAAATAATTGGTTAGCAGGCAAATGTTACATCGCGACCATGCTTTTTGATTCATGCCGAACGCATCCATTTAAATCAAGCCAAATGCGGCTTGTGTTCTGTTTTTCCGGATGGTCACGAATTTGATAATATTTATTGTTTCTTTTCCCCAAATCCTCACTGTCTCACCCTCTAGATTCGCAGGTTTATTTTATTGTTGTTCACTTTTAATCACTGTTTTCGCATCTCTTACTGTGGTAAACGTGTGGAGGGAAATGAAAGATTTCGTGGCCATGAATTAAGAATTCGTTACTATGACTTAAATTGTTCCCGCATTTAAGTTAAATCATGGGTTTTCTAGGGAACAAATTAATTAAACATGGACAGCTGCCACAAATTAATATGTCACAGGAACGAATTAACAAGTTGTATGAATGAACAGACTGTCCTGCTCGCGTGCGCAGTCCTGTCAAAGCGAAGTGCCCGATATGCAATAATTATCTAGGGAAATTATAATTGAACATGACTTATTACTACATTTCAATACAAAATAACTTTGTACTGTATCTGTTTTAATGTACTTTTAAAGTTTGGATCATATTAAAAGCATAGTTTGTACATTAGTAAATTATTTTCTTGTAAGATCCAGCCCCTTCACCGTCACTCACAGCGTTTGCACGTGTTTTGCGCACGAGCCGCACGCACCCCAAAATGAAACTGCTTAATCGACCATCGATAGCTTTTATCGATTACAGCTCTTATCGACAATTAATCGATCGTCGATTAATCGTTGACATCCCTAATTTGAACCCTTTCCAGCAGTGACTGTATGATTTTGAGATCCATCTTTTCACACTGAGGACAATTGATGGACTCAAACACAACTATTAAAAAAGGTTCAAACATTCACTGATGCTCCAGAAGAACACACGATGCATTAAGAGCCGGGGGGTGAAAACTTTTTGAATTTGAAGATCAAGGTAAATTGTACTTAATTTGTCTTCCGGGAAACATGCAAGTATCTTCTGTTGCTTCCGAAGGGCAGTAATAAATGGAAAAAAATATATATATCTCAACAAAAGAAAAAAGTTGGAAATCTTCATCCTGTTCAAAAGTTTTCACCCCCCGGCTCTTAATGCATCGTGTGTTCTTCTGGAGCATCAGTGAATGTTTGAACCTTTTTTAATAGTTGTGTTTGAGTCCATCAATTGTCCTCAGTGTGAAAAGATATAAAGAAATAAATTACATTTTAAAGTATATTAAAATAGAAAACTTGTTATTTTAAATTGCAATAATATTTAAGTTTTTTCTGTATTTTTGATCAAATAAATGCAGCCTTGATGAGCAAAATAAACCATAAGAAACATTAAACATCACCAAACTTTTAACCCTCTGGTTGTGTTCGGGTCAAATTGACCCGAAAAAGATTTTCTTTTTCCCGAAAATACTAGTTAACGTTATCGCATTGGACTCAAACTCACTGACTTTGTGCACATAGGGTATAAGTACTTCTCACTAATTTTTTTAGAATTTTCTTAATTTTTTGTGGGTTTTATTTCACCTAGTCACACTTGTTGTGTTCCCGGTCAAAAATGACCGGACTCCAAACAACTGCTTATAAATCTGTCATTATGCTATATTATCACTAAATTTTGGATTCATTCTTTTTGTCAACTTGTTTTCTTTCATTTAGGACTGGTTTTGTGTTTCTATTTGCATCTGATTAATCGTAGGCCTCATTTATCCGAGAGTAGGCTCCTCATTTTTTGAGTGAAAAAATCTTTTTTTATGAATAATTTTCACAATATTAAACAAAAAAATTAAAAAAATTGCACTGTTTCTCACACTAGTGTACTTTAATGATTAATCAGGAAGTTTGCTTTTAAATGCTTTTATTTTGTACAAAATTGCAAAAAGTCACACTTGTGGTGTTCCCGGTCAAAAATGACCGGACTCCGATCAATTGCTTATAAATCTGTCATTATGCTATATTATCACCAAATATTGGATTCAATCTTTTTGTCAACTTGTTTTCTTTCATTTAGGACTGGTTTTGTGTTTCTATTTGCATCTGATTAATCGTAGGCCTTATTTATCCGAAAGTAGGCACCTCCTTTTTTGAGTGAAAAAATCATTTTTTATGAATAATTTTCACAATATGAGATAAAAAATTATGAAAATTGGCACTGTTTATCACACTAGTGTGCTTTAATGTTTAATCAAGAAGTTTGCTTTTAAATGCTTTTATTTTGTACAAAATTGCACAAAGTCACACTTGTCAAAAATGGCCGGCCATTGAAAGTGAATGGGGAAGAATGAAAGTAAGAGAAACAACTAGTGTTCAGGAGAATGTTGTGCTTGCAAACATAAAGGCCTTGGACCTGTGCGTGTGTGGATGCATGTATACTCACGCTATCACACTCACACACACACACACACACACACACACACACACACACACACACACATCTATGCATACAAACTATTGTGAGTATTACACCTATTTCATCCTACCCTGAACTGTATGCAATATGCTTTTATGAATCTGATATTATAACTCTCTTTCTCTCTCTCTCTCTCTCTCTCTCTCTCTCTCTCTCTCTCACACACACACACACACACACACACACACACACACACACGTTCAAACTGCCTTGTCTTTGGCCTGCATTGACTTCAAAATAATATTTTTTTTCCATCCTTCGACCAGAACGTTACATCAACTTCAGCTGGGTCCTCGAAATCAGAAGATTGCTCCACTTCAGTTGTTGCAAGGTTTTCAGCTTGTTCAGTGATGTTTTCCTCTTCCAATATATCTTGCAATGCATCTTCATTGTAAGATTCATCCTTAGTTGTCCCTTCCTCATGTGAATGACAAGCAAGGCACTGTGAGGCATTTGTATACTCTAGCATTTATTTGTAGACTTTCGTCTACTCTGTGAGAACACGAAAGCCTCAAAACCTATTGTCATAATGTTTTGTCTAGAATATGTGGTGAAAGAAAAGATTATTTTGAAGTCAATGCAGGATAAAGACAAGGCAGTTTGAGCATGTGGTGTGTGTTTGTGAGAGAGAGAGAGAGAGTTATAATATCAGAATCATAAAAGCATATTGCATGCAGTTCAGGGTAGGATGAAATCGGTGTCATTCCAACCCTATCTCATGGCAATTCGTACATATTTTACGAGGTGGCTAATTCGTACGAATTCGTACGACCTCGCTCGTACAAATTCATACGATTTTTGCTAAATCGTACGTATTTTACGAGTTGCCAATTCGTATGAATTTGTACGAAGGACCTACACCTAACTCCGCCGCTAAACCTACCCGTCACTGGGGTTTAGACAAATTGTACTAAATCATACTAAATCGTACGAGTGAGGTCATACGAATTAGCCACCTCGTAAAATATGTACGAATTGCCGTGAGATAGCGTTGGTAATTCCAGCCCGATCTCACGGCAATTCGTACATATTTTACGAGGTGGCTAATTCGTAGGAATTCATTCGATTTTTGCTAAATCATACGTATTTTACGAGTTGCCAATTCGTATGAATTTGTACGAATGACCTACACCTAACTCCGCCGCTAAACCTACCCGTCACTGGGGTTTAGACAAATTGTACTAAATCGTATGAGTGAGGTCATACGAATTCGTACGAATTAGCCACCTCGTAAAATACGTACGAATTGCCGCGAGATAGCGTTTGGTAATTCTCACAATAGTTTGTATGCATAGATGTGTGTGTGTGTGAGTGTGATAGCGTGAGTATACATGCATCCACACACGCACAGGTCCAAGGCCTTTATGTTTGCAAGCACAACATTCTCCTGAACACTAGTTGTTTCTCTGAAGCCCCTTTCACACAGAGATTCCGGAAAATACACGGGTAATGTGTTCCGGCATTTGTTCCCGGATCATCAGATTTGCTGCATTCACACTGCCAGTGATTTTCTGGAATATGTGCGTGCATTCACACACAACCCGTAAAGACCCCGTAAAGACACGTGACCTTTCATGTGACGTGTATAATGCGCGCTCACCATTTCACTAAACTGGAGAATGATTTCAGCTTCAGCGCTGATAGTGAGGAGCTCCCTGATCGCTGCTTCATTCTAGTTTACACATTTTTCATCGTGTGAACGTTGATCTGCCTTCAAAACACCCGGTAAAACAGTTGAACGACAAAGTGCGTCATCACTACCACACACTCGTTACGGCATTGATCTGGCTTTTGTTCACACAGCGCTCGTTCCGGGACTGAACCCGGCAATGTTACTAGGTCCCAACCCGGGATCAATCCCGGGACGTGTTTGCGTTCACACAGAAGGCACTCCGGCAATTTTCTGGCAATTTTCCGGGACCAACGTGCAGTGTGAAAAGGGCTTTACTTTCATACTTCCCCATTCACTTTCAATGGCCGGCCATTTTTGACAAGTGTGACTTTGTGCAATTTTGTACAAAATAAAAGCATTTAAAAGCAAACTTCTTGATTAAACATTAAAGCACACTAGTGTGATAAACAGTGCCAATTTTCATAATTTTTTATCTCATATTGTGAAAATTATTCATAAAAAATGATTTTTTCACTCAAAAAAGGAGGTGCCTACTTTCGGATAAATAAGGCCTACGATTAAACAGATGCAAATAGAAACACAAAACCAGTCCTAAATGAAAGAAAACAAGTTGACAAAAAGAATGAATCCAATATTTGGTGATAATATAGCATAATGACAGATTTATAAGCAATTGATCGGCGTCCGGTCATTTTTGACCGGGAACACCACAAGTGTGACTTTTTGCAATTTTGTACAAAATAAAAGCATTTAAAAGCAAACTTCCTGATTAATCATTCAAGCACACTAGTGTGAGAAACAGTGCCAATTTTCATAATTTTTTATCTCATATTGTGAAAATTATTCATAAAAAATTATTTTTTCACTCAAAAAAGGAGGTGCCTACTTTCGGATAAATGAGGCCTACGATTAATCAGATGCAAATAGAAACACAAAACCAGTCATAAATGAAAGAAAACAAGTTGACAAAAAGATTGAATCCAATATTTGGTGATAATATAGCATAATGACAGATTTATAAGCAGTTGTTTGGAGTCCGGTCATTTTTGACCGGGAACACCACAAGTGTGACTTTTTGCAATTTTGTACAAAATAAAAGCATTTAAAAGCAAACTTCCTGATGAATCATTAAAGTACACTAGTGTGAGAAACAGTGCAATGTTTTATAATTTTTTGTTTAATATTGTGAAAATTATTCATAAAAAATGATTTTTTCACTCAAAAAAGGAGGTGCCTACTTTCGGATAAATGAGGCTTACGATTAATCAGATGCAAATAGAAACACAAAACCAGTCCTAAATGAAAGAAAACAAGTTGACAAAAAGATTGAATCCAATATTTAGTGATAATATAGCATAATGACAGATTTATAAGCAGTTGTTTGGAGTCCGGTCATTTTTGACCGGGAACACGACAAGAGTGACAGGAGTCCGAACACAACCAGAGGGTTAAACAGCAGTGTATTTATCATTTAAACATGTTTAAATGTAAGTAAATCTCCCGTTCTCTCTCTCGTGTAGGATATGGAGAGTTCAGCATGGCATCTCTCCCTGAAACTCAGTGACAAACCCAAGGAAGTGTTTCAGTTTCCAGACACTGAACCTGGAGACGTCCATCCAGGAGGATACCAGGTCTCGACGCTCAAGCAGCTGATCTCAGCGCAGCTATCAGACTCGCTGCCCGACCCTGAGCTCATCGGTCGGTCTGGATCAGTAACATCACTCATGTCCTCTCAGTTGCTGTGAATCGGTGTGTTTGTTTGACACTGCTGTGTTTTCAGACTTTGTGCACTGCGGCTGTGTGCTGAAGGATGGTCTGACGTTAGACTCCTACGGGATCAAGTCTGGATCAACGCTTCATATCATTAAGAAGATGTGGCCGGAGCCGGAGGTCAAGCCTGGTATGTTTGGAGCTGAACTCTGATGAGATACACTATATTGCCAAAAGTATTGGCACCCCTTCTAATGAACAGGTTTGACTACTTTAGTCATTTCCATGAGTACAAATCTTAATATTAAAGCATATGATGATATTCTAGGAAATTGCGTGCTTCTAATATTATAGCAACAGTTTGGACTCTTTTCTATTCTAACATGACAATGCCTCAAAAAGAAATGATTGAAGAACTTGACTGGTCTGCAGAAACCTCTGCTATGACTTTATAAGCCAAAAACTCATCACCAAACACCAATGACTTGTACATATGGGTTCAGTCATTTTAGACACTTACAAAACTGTTGCAACAGAGATGGAAATACAATTTTTAAATACATAAATTATGTTTCAATCTATGTTGAGACAGTTTTGGAAGTGCCTTTTTCTGTTCTAAAAAAGGAGGTGTCCCAATAATTTTGTCCATATAGTGTATGTACAACTCATTAGTGTTTGGTGATGAGTTTTTGGCTCTTAAAGTCACACCAGAGGTGTTTTTATGCAGTCAAGTTCTTCCACACTGACTCAATCAATCATTTCTTTTGAACCTTGTCTTATACACAGAGACATTGTCATGTTAGAATAGAAAAGAGTCCAAACTGTTGCTATAATATTAGAAGCACACAATTTCCTAGAATATCATCATATGCTTTAATATTAAGATTTGTACTCATGGAAATGACTAAAGTAGTCAAACCTGTTCATTAGAAAGGGGTGCCAATACTTTTGTCAATATAGTGTATGAGTCTGTGAAGCTGTGTGTGTGTGATGATTGTTCTGCGTGTGTGACGATTGTTCTGCGTGTGTGACGATTGTTCTGCGTGTGTGACGATTGTTCTGCGTGTGTGACGATTGTTCTGCGTGTGTGATGATTGTTCTGTGTTTGATGATTGTTCTGTGTGTGTGATGATTGTTCTGTGTTTGATGATTGTTCTGTGTGTGTGATGATTGTTCTGTGTTTGATGATTGTTCTGCGTGTGTGATGATTGTTCTGCGTGTGTGATGATTGTTCTGCGTGTGTGATGATTGCTCTGCGTGTGTGATGATTGTTCTGTGTTTGATGATTGTTCTGTGTGTGTGATGATTGTTCTGCGTGTGTGATGATTGTTCTGTGTGTGTGATGATTGTTCTGCGTGTGTGATGATTGTTCTGCGTGTGTGATGATTGTTCTGCGTGTGTGATGATTGTTCTGTGTGTGTGATGATTGCTCTGCGTGTGTGATGATTGTTCTGTGTTTGATGATTGTTCTGCGTGTGTGATGATTGTTCTGCGTGTGTGATGATTGTTCTGCGTGTGTGATGATTGTTCTGCGTGTGTGATGATTGTTCTGCGTGTGTGATGATTGTTCTGCGTGTGTGATGATTGCTCTGCGTGTGCGATGATTGCTCTGCGTGTGTGATGATTGTTCTGCGTGTGTGATGATTGTTCTGCGTGTGTGATGATTGTTCTGCGTGTGCGACGGTTGTTCTGCGTGTGTGATGATTGTTCTGTGTGTGTGATGATTGTTCTGCGTGTGTGATGATTGTTCTGCGTGTGTGATGATTGTTCTGTGTGTGCGACGGTTGTTCTGCGTGTGTGATGATTGTTCTGTGTGTGTGATGATTGTTCTGCGTGTGTGATGATTGTTCTGCGTGTGTGATGATTGCTCTGTGTGTGTGATGATTGTTCTGCGTGTGTGATGATTGTTCTGCGTGTGCGACGGTTGTTCTGCGTGTGTGTGACGGTTGTTCTGCGTGTGTGATGATTGTTCTGCGTGTGTGATGATTGTTCTGCGTGTGTGATGATTGTTCTGCGTGTGTGATGATTGCTCTACGTGTGTGATGATTGTTCTGCGTGTGTGATGATTGTTCTGCGTGTGTGATGATTGTTCTGCGTGTGTGATGATTGTTCTGCGTGTGTGACGGTTGTTCTGCGTGTGTGATGATTGTTCTGCGTGTGTGATGATTGTTCTGCGTGTGTGATGATTGTTCTGCGTGTGTGATGATTGTTCTGCGTGTGTGATGATTGCTCTACGTGTGTGATGATTGCTCTGCGTGTGTGATGATTGCTCTGCGTGTGTGATGATTGTTCTGCGTGTGTGATGATTGTTCTGCGTGTGTGATGATTGTTCTGCGTGTGTGATGATTGTTCTGCGTGTGTGATGATTGTTCTGCGTGTGTGATGATTGCTCTGCGTGTGTGATGGTTGCTCTGCGTGTGCGACGGTTGTTCTGCGTGTGTGCGACGGTTGTTCTGCGTGTGTGATGATTGTTCTGCGTGTGTGATGATTGTTCTGCGTGTGTGATGATTGCTCTGCGTGTGTGATGGTTGCTCTGCGTGTGCGACGGTTGTTCTGCGTGTGTGCGACGGTTGTTCTGCGTGTGTGATGATTGTTCTGCGTGTGTGATGATTGTTCTGCGTGTGTGACGATTGTTCTGCGTGTGTGATGATTGTTCTGCGTGTGTGATGATTGTTCTGCGTGTGTGATGATTGTTCTGCGTGTGTGATGATTGTTCTGTGTTTGATGAGTGATCTGTGTTTGTCCTCACACAGAGCCGGTGAACAGATCTGCTGCTGTCAGAGAGTTCAGGACGCTTCAGGCCGCGCTGCTCTCCAGAGGAGCCTACAGAGACGCGGTACTCGCTTTCCACCACAATCACACTTAAAGCCACAATTCTGCAGAACAATGTCAGAATGAAAAAGCAAATTTTTTTAGTTTTCATGTGAACTGTTTCATATACATAATTCATTACCAAGTCCAAAATAAACTGCAGAATAAATGTTTTTTTTTACAGTCATTTATTTAATATTTTGTATTTTGAGGGGATTTAATTGTACTAGAAAATATTTTTAATCTTAAGTATGCACCATTTATTTCTATTTAAAATAGTACAAATTTAAAACATATTTAATTCATCTTATACATTTTTTAAGTTAAAACATATAGCAAAGGTATTTAAAATAAATAATTAATTAAAAATACATGGCAGGCAAATTAATACCTTCTGGAAAAAAATGATGGACAGACAGACAGACAGACAGACAGACAGACAGACAGACAGACAGACAGATAGGTAGACAGACAGACAGATAGGTAGACAGACAGACAGATAGGTAGACAGACAGACAGATAGATAGACAGATAGGTAGATAGATAGACAGATAGATAGATAGATAGATAGATAGATAGATAGATAGATAGGTAGACAGATAGATAGACAGACAGACAGACAGACAGACAGATAGGTAGACAGACAGACAGATAGGTAGACAGACAGACAGATAGGTAGACAGACAGACAGATAGATAGACAGATAGGTAGACAGACAGACAGATAGGTAGACAGACAGACAGATAGATAGACAGATAGATAGATAGATAGATAGATAGATAGATAGATAGATAGATAGATAGATAGGTAGACAGATAGATAGACAGACAGACAGACAGATAGATAGACAGACAGACAGACAGACAGACAGACAGACAGATAGGTAGACAGACAGACAGATAGGTAGACAGACAGACAGATAGACAGATAGATAGACAGACAGACAGATAGGTAGACAGACAGACAGATAGATAGACAGATAGATAGATAGATAGATAGATAGATAGATAGATAGGTAGACAGATAGATAGACAGACAGACAGACAGACAGACAGATAGGTAGACAGACAGACAGATAGGTAGACAGACAGACAGATAGGTAGACAGACAGACAGATAGATAGACAGATAGGTAGACAGACAGACAGATAGGTAGACAGACAGACAGATAGATAGACAGATAGATAGATAGATAGATAGATAGATAGATAGATAGATAGATAGATAGGTAGACAGATAGATAGACAGACAGACAGACAGATAGATAGACAGACAGACAGACAGACAGACAGACAGATAGGTAGACAGACAGACAGATAGGTAGACAGACAGACAGATAGGTAGACAGACAGACAGATAGATAGACAGATAGGTAGACAGACAGACAGATAGATAGACAGACAGACAGATAGGTAGACAGATAGGTAGACAGACAGATAGATAGGTAGACAGACAGACAGATAGGTAGACAGATAGGTAGACAGACAGACAGACAGATAGACAGATAGACAGATAGATAGACAGATAGATAGATAGATAGATAGATAGATAGATAGATAGATAGATTAATTTGAGGCTATTCTCATCACAATTGGAGGAAAGGTTAAGGAATTACAGCTCTTTAATATGTACCTAAAATATGTGTATAAAAATGGTTGTAATTCCTAAGCATTTCATATTATATTTTTGTTCAACACCTTGAATTAAAGCTTAAAGTCTGCATTTCAATTTCATCTTGATTGTTTCATTTTAATTCTATTCTGGTGGCATACAGAGCCAAAATTATGAGAATGGTGTCAGTGTCCATATATGGACGTGACTGTATATGGGATGTGCTGTCCCTAGTTGCCCATAAGAGTATTTTTAGACATAATTATGAATTTTTCATTTGGATATATATTTAGAAATGATCAAAGATTTCTTAATTATGGCTGATTTGTAGATTGTAGGCCAGAAACTGTACGTAATAGTATTTTTGTATTTCCTATTAATTTCCTATGATGGTCATTTTAGACTCTGTGACAATTTTTATGAGCATTTGGCTTTGTGTAATCATGCCAGGGATTGTTTTGTGTTCATATAGCACGTACCACAAAAGTCACTAAGTTTCAAACTTCGGTCTGAAATGACTGAAGGCATCAGAATCCTAATAAATGTGTGGTTGCAGGTGTTTAAGATGCTGGCTAATAAGGAGTCTCTGGAGCAGATCATCGTGGCCTCGCCGGGACTCAGCTCAGACCCGCTCGCTTTAGGTACGTTGACTGAAGCACATTGCAGCTCGTGGGTTTGATTCGGTCCGTCTCTCATCAGCTCATCGTGTTTTTGCAGGTGTGCTCCAGGATAAAGATCTGTTCGTTCAGTTCACAGACCCAAAGCTGCTGGACAGGTGAGTCTCCCTAAAACCAGGCTTCCTACGCGGTCTGGAAAAGTGTGGATAAAAGAAATAAGAGTATGGAAAAGTATTTGTGTTTCCAGATTTTGCCCCTATTTTTTTTTTGTTATTATAGAAAATTAAGACTTTAATGAAAATAAATTTATTGTACAAGACGTCAAAGTCAAAATATGACTGAATGAATATGCAAAATGCAGGTTATAAGCATTTTGGGTTAATTTCTCACAATATTCTCAGCACCATATTACATAGCCTCAAGGACTTTTGCAAAAAAAAATATATATACAGACTTTCATGTGTGCATGAGAAACCATTTAACTTGTGTAAGACGATGCACACTGTCGCGATAACCGCAATATCACAATACCGTGCTATTGACGAGCATAACCGCAGAGGAATGCAGCAACCGCGATATTTCCTTTTTTTTAATTTTTCGTAAGGTTACTCCCTTCTCGTTTTATACTTAGTGCATATGTACTTAATATTAGTAATGATAACAATGTGTACCATGCTGATTTGTACAGAGGCTCAATAAATTTACACATAACAAGCCTAAACAGACAGTGAATGAGAGAGATCGACTGAGCGCGTGCGATTACCTGCGTCTGTCCTTCAGGCGGAGTCATGTATATTTGTGAAAACAGGTCGTCATGTCCAAGGAAAGCCAAATCTGTCTTAACATCGACGCTCTGCTGGTCAGCTGAGCCTTTAAAAGTGGCGCTCAAAGTTAAAATGATTTCAGCAGCTTGTTCATTACATATCTCGAATGAATCAGCGTTTTTGAACGTGTGGTTGAATGAACACAACAATGAAACTGCACTGACTGACTGAGACCCGTCTAGAACACGCAGGTGAAATATCAACAGAAAATGCATCTTGTCAGTCAGATTCGAGGATCAGAACTAACTGTTATATATATATATATAGGGTAACAATAGACTAACGATCTTATTGTCAGGTTTATGTTTTGTTATGTGGACCGTTATTTTGACCGTTTACTCCAGTTCCTGTTTCAACATGATTTAGTTTCGGTTTCATTGGTTTCTGAATATGACCTCGTTACATCGTAACACATACACACAGATTATATATATATATATGTATGTCTATGCGGTCATACGGCGCTATTGAGCCACTCAAAATTACCGCAAGGGAAATTCCTTCACCGCGACAACCCTACACTGTTGTGCCATCAGCCCTTTTCACGGAGTGGTTTCTTGACCTCTACAAAGTGTGCGCTAAAGAGACATAAGACCTTGAAATATGGCATACTGCCCTAACGAAAGCCACATTTTAAACACTTTTTATACATTTTTTACAGTACAAGTCTTTTTTATAAACCCTTGCACTTGGCACATTTTATGCCATCAGCTCATTTCGTGTCATGGTCTCTGTGCCGCCACGGAGGATGTGTTAAATTGGATATTAGGCCTTGATATTAGAGGTGCTACCGTAAGAAAAGCCAAATTTTGAGCAGGTAGATTTCTATTAATTGATGTGCATCCACACTCTTGTTTTATTCATGGTAAGATGGCAGTGATGCACGAAGGAAATACATTATATAATAAAACTAGAAACTGGACTGTGCAAGCATGCAAAAAATTCCCATGCAAAAAAATAAGTTTATTGTGTGCATGTCAAATACTTTATTATTATGGTAACACTTTACAATAAGGTTCACTAGTTAAACATTAGTTAATGTATTAACTAACATGAGCAATACATGTGTTACTGTATTTACTAATCTTCGCTAATGTTAGTTAATAAAAATACAGATGTTCATTAACTAATGTTAACAAGATTTTAATAATGTATTAGTAAATGTTGAAATTAACATTAACGGAGATTAATATACACTGTATAAGTGCAGTTCATTATTAGCTAAT
>CM041798.1:27216465-27221465 GCA_023376895.1 Aspiorhynchus laticeps
AAGTCTTTTCTTATATTCTCTATTGACATGACATCCAGCATTGAAAGCTTTGTTAAAATATTCCACCTAATTCAACTTAAAAACATATATATATATATATATAACTTGATATTGGTTGTATTAAAATGGGGGGTTGGTATTTGAGAGTACATGTAATATTAAGCATGGAATTAATATCAGGTAACTCACGTATTAGATGAAAACAGCCGGTGGTTTGTATATTTCCTCTCCGCTAATGAAAGAAGATCCAAAGGAAGCCACATAATTAAGATGTGCTTGTCACAGAGCAACACACAGACACTCAAATCAAATCTGAGGACCGGAACTGCTGTACACTCTAAAAACAATGGTGCTATATAGCACTAAAAGTGGTTCTTTGGCTCGTAAAGAACCTTTAAATGGGCTTAACAGGTTCTTTGTACGGCAATGGTGCTATATAGAACCTTAATCACCCTCAGTCATGCCAAAGAACCGCTGAAGAACCACTGAAGAACCATACAGGAGCTTAACAGGTTCTGTAGCGGTGCTATATAGACCCTCAGTCATGCAAAGAACCACTGAAGAACCATACAGGAGCTTAACAGGTTCTGTATATGGTAGCGGTGCTATATAGCCCCTCAGTCATGCCAAAGAACCACTGAAGAACCGCTGAAGAACCACTGAAGAACCAAGATAGGCTATACAGCACCAAAAGTGGTTCCCCGATTACGAGCCAAAGAACCACTTTTAGTGCTATATAGCACCTTTTTTTTTTTAGAGTGTATTTTTCTGAAAGTTCTGCTACACGAAAGGTTTGGTAAAATTAAACTGCAAAACAAGGAGAAAAAATGTGTGTAGAAACAGTAAAATAAATGAAAAAGAAAAACTCAGCAACTGCTGCACCACAAAGAAGTACTTCTTTTATACACAAATTCACATATTATGCTAAAATCCTGAGGCTGAAAATAAAGTATGGCAAGTATTTGTATAAAAAAAGAAAAAATGCAGAAAGAAAAATAAAAAAGAATAAATAAACAAACATGCAGAGGAGAATATAGGATGCCACAACAAAAGACATCAAGTCATCAGGGGGAAACTTTGTTTGCTGTTTATCTCCCCAGATATAAGCATAAATTGACAGAACTGCACAGCTGGTTAAGTTAGACCCATAAACTTTATTTATCAGAATCTCAAAGCCTCTACGTCCCCAAACAATACATTCAGTATATACATTTGGTGAGAGGAACTGTACAGATATGTTAGTGCATACATGGAAGAAAATGTACACAAACCCATTTCAGACATATGAAATCTGCACGCACACACACACACACACGCACACACACGCACACACACGCACACGCACGCACGCACACACACACACACACACACACACCTCCTCTTGTCAGCATGGGACACACACACACACACACACACACACACCTCCTCTTGTCAGCATGGGACACACACACACACACACACACACCTCCTCTTGTCAGCATGACACACACACACACACACACACACACACACACACACACACACCTCCTCTTGTCAGCATGGGACACACACACACACACACACACACACACACACACACCTCCTCTTGTCAGCATGGGACACACACACACACACACACACACACACACACCTCCTCTTGTCAGCATGGGACACACACACACACACACACACACACACACACACACACACACACACTCCTCTTGTCAGCATGGGACACACACACACACACACACACACACACACCTCCTCTTGTCAGCATGGGACACACACAGACGAGTGGAAATGAAGCTACTGATGATATTAAAGCCAACAGAGATTCGCTCTCCTCCGTTCCTCATCCTTCAGTCTTCATTTCTGTCCTCTTTTCTCTGGTTCCCCTGGTGTTTTACTCTTTTATTTTACTCTTCTGTCGCTCACAAACACGTCCAGAATCTCACAAGGTTTCATTCTCTTCCAAACAACGTTCCTGATCTCGTCTGTTTGCATATAATGAACAGAAATGTTCCTTTAAATCTGAATGAGCTGTCTTTTCAATCCCTTAAAGAAAGTCCTGAAACAAACTTTATATTTCAACGCCTAAGTCGTGGTTAAAAATGTCTGGATTTCACTGCACAGATTAATTCTCAAATCGAACGAGTTTTTAATGCATCAGTTAGTTTTTTGGTGATTTTAGTGAATGTCATACAGCTGCAGAAATACAGGATCAACAGGTAAAATAAAGGTTTCCAGACGTTTAGACTGAAGAACATTTTAATCATCTTAAGAACCGTTTGTGTGATGGAAAGCTTCATGGATGTTAAAGCTTCTTCATGAAACGACAGATACCAATAAAGAAGCTTTATTATTTTTTTAAGACGCTTTATTTTTCAGAGTAATGTTTACTAATGTTTTGATGACCAGAAGGCGTCTTCTTTTTGAGATTATCTACTGTTTTACCTCATTTCAAATCTAGCAGCCATCTTTTTTTGTAACTGTTTTGCTTGTGACATATTTGAAATGAACGCCACTTGGTAGATTTTGTTGTGTAATGCAATGATATTCATACATTTGTAAGACTTAGACTTCTAAAGACTTACTGCACTGATTCCTGTAGGACGCCTTTACAATCAGCACTGAGATAACATGATAAAAACATATCTATCCTATCTATCCTAGTCCTGTAGACGTCTCAGACGTGTTTCTGGTTCTTCTGCTCTTCATCTTCCCTTTGATTCTCTCTTTTCTCCTCTATAGTGTGTGACCTGTGCTCTCTGCTCTCTTATTAAAGCATGTTTCTACTGAACGACATCTAGAACAGTCTCTGTGTCTCTACTCTCTCTCTCCTGAGCCCGTCTGACAGAAACACAAACACATTTCCAGCAAACACACGTATGTGACGCTCCTGGGATCCACAGAGGTTTGCTTCGATAGCTACAGAATGACTGAAAATACATACACCAATTCATAATGAGATGCTGTGGAGAGCATTCACAGTTTGACAGTGTGACGGGATGAAGGACACACAACATGGTTCATGTCATGGAGAATTTAGTCTAAGAATAAATGCATGACCGCTGGGATGTTCCTGCAGATTTACATCAATCCTTATTAACTTTTCTAATCTTTTAAAGGGACAGTTCAGCCAAAAAATAAAAATGATGTTGTCATTTACTCACAATCGTGCCATTTTAAACATTTTGCATCTTGATATGGCATATTTAAATGTGCATGAATGAGATTTGGGCTTAGTCTATGTCTATTAGCTTTGAGGTCATATACACTATTGTTTGGGATCAGTGCTTTTTTGAAGGAAATTAATTTATAATGTTACAGTAGATTTCTATTTCAAATAAATGCTGTTCTTTTGAACTTTCTATCCATCTGTGAATCCTGAAAAATAAAATGTATCAAAGTTTTGACAAAAATATTGTGCAGCATAACTGTTTTCAACATTGATAATAATCAGAAATGTTTGTTGAGCAGCAAATCAGCATATTATTATGATTTCTGAAGGATCATGTGACACTGAAGACTGGAGTAATGATGCTGAAAATACAGCTTTGATCACAGAAATAAATTACAGTTTAACAGATATTCACATAGAAAACAGCTGTTTTAAATTATAATAATATTTCACAATTTTACAGATTTTTTTCCGTATTTTTAATCATATAAACGCAGCCTTGGTGAGCAGAAGAGACTTTAACATTAACAATTTTTTTTTACCAACCCAAAACTATTGAACAGTAGTGTATGTTAGTGTACTCTTTTAGCATATTCAAGATTAGTCATATATATATATATCATATGGATAGATCATAGGACTAATCTTTGTTTTGTTTTTTTTCCCCAAAGTCAACAAGCCTCTTTCCCAATTAACTCTCACTGTATGGAAAAGAACAGCTGAAGACATTCAGCTAAATAATGACATTAAGGTGAGTAAATGATGACAATTTTTACTTTTAGAGGTGGAACTGTCCCTTTAAGGGTTGAAAGTGTGTCAAAGAGGAAACAATAAAGAAAAAAGAAAAACAACATAAAAGTCTAAGCTGTAGCGCTGAAAACAACACGACACAATACATGAAGGTTAACCAATCACACAGGCTTTATATCTGTACCACAACTGTGTCGGGCATCATGCTTTAAACAAACACACTGAGAGAGAAAAAACAATGACACAAAAGAAACTGGATGACGGCAAACAAGGAAAACCGGAGGTCAGAGGAAGGGTCAGGACAAATCTGCGCTCTGATTGGCTGAACTGCTCTAAATGGTTTCCATGGCAAACAGCATCCAATCAGAGTTTTCAGATGGGGACAATCGCAAAGGAACATAAGGTCAGATATATGACACACACACACACACACACACAGGCTGAGTACATTGTCTTAGCTGGACTAAAACATCAGCAATAGCATTATTTTTTTCCTCCATAATAAATTACAGCCACTAAACATTCATCGAGAGCAGAACGACAGCGTTCTCCATGTTTTCTTTTTTAAATCATGCATTTACAGTATAAGGCATTAACCAAACAGAGTCACAACAGCATAGAAATGAAGGTCTGATTGCGTTCGGGTGAAGAAGAAGCTATTCTTGAACCAAAAGGCAAAATTTGGTGGGAATTTGAGACGGAAGGAGTTAAACCGATCAATATCTGCAACGTCACTGTACCTTATCGACCGGCGGATGGATGAATGAAATTGAATTTCTGAGGTAGACAATACAGGAATATTTCAGTCTCCTTGGTCAAGATCACCCTAAACTCTGGTGTATGAAGTGACTCTCTCTAAACGTTAAATTAAAAGGTCCTTTTTCACGCTGTTCTGCATAGCCGCCTGTCCAAGTGCACTTAAATGGCACCATCCATCACTTCTCCTCTCGCTCTGCACTATTACTGCTATTTTAAGGGACTTAATGAATCTGTCTGCATAGCGATTGCTCTTCACATCTGTGGGTCTAACTGGAAAATGCCGAACGCTTGATTTCAGTCTTCTGGGGTTTATTTTTCTGTATGATCT
>CM041798.1:27226465-27238965 GCA_023376895.1 Aspiorhynchus laticeps
TATAATATATTGCCATTTATTTATTAAAGTGGGATGTATTAACGCACTGTTTTATGCAATGTATGTATTCAGCTCAGAGATGTAATGAATGTAGTTATAATTGCGTATATAATGTTATGAGATTAATGTTTAAAACAGAAAATATAGAACTATGAAACATACTTTAAATATGAAACTAAAACCAGTGTTTTACTGAGTGAGTTTCAACCGATTCGTTCAGTCAGCTGAATGAAGCAAGTGACTTGTTGATTTCAGAATCAGCTGCTAGAATATTACTCTTACTATTTATGCCATAAAAAGATATTAGTAATGACAGTAGTATACTAGTCTGCAGTTTTGAATTTAGCAAATGTCTTGCTTAGTGCTTAGTCTTACTGAATCATTGACTTACTCAGATCATTTATTTATTTATATATGTAATTATTTGTTTGTTCATTCATTAAATTATTCATTTTATTCAATGCATTAATTTAATTTATTTGTTTTAATCATTGTATTTACATATGCAATGCATTCATTTAATTTATTTTAAATTGTTGCATTTATTTATTCAAAGTATTCATTTCATTTATTCATTATTTAATGTATTAATTTATTTATTCATTGTATTCAATGCATTAATTTAATTTATTTTTAATCATTGCATTTATTTATTCAAAGTATTCACTTAATTTATTCATTATTTAATGAGTTCATTTATTTAATCATGTATTCAATGCATTAATTTCATTTTTTTAATCATTGTATTTATTGATTCAAAGTATTCACTTAGTTTATTCATAATTTAATGAGTTAATTTATTTATTCATTGTATTTAATGCATTAATTTAATTTATTTGTTTTAATCATTGTATTTATTTATTCAAAGTATTCTTTCTTTCTTTCTCATGTTTGAAAACACTTAATTATTCAGGAATGAATCACCAGCGTGTTGAACGATGACACAACGATTGACAAAATAGAGCAAAACCGGCCATATTGACAATATTGTGTATAAAAAGTATGCCATTTAATATTAACTGAAACATAACATTGACATTTTTATTTATTTGTTATAAACTATTGTCAGGTGTAAAATATAGATGTTAAAAGGAGGACAAATGAGTGTCAGGCTCATGCCCACGCCGATACACAGACAAAACTGGTCTGTCTGAACTAAAACCGGACTCTCTGACCTAAAACCAGACTGTCTGTCTGACCTAAAACCAGACTGTCTGTCTGACCTAAAACCGGACTCTCTTACCTAAAACCGGACTGTCTGTCTGACCTAAAACCGGACTCTCTGACCTAAAACCGGACTGTCTGTCTGACCTAAAACCGGACTCTCTGACCTAAAACCAGACTGTCTGTCTGACCTAAAATCGGACTGTCTGTCTGACCTAAAACCGGACTCTCTGACCTAAAACCGGACTGTCTGTCTGAACTAAAACCAGACTGTCTGTCTCACCTAAAACCAGACTGTCTGTCTGATCTAAAACCGGACTCTCTGATCTAAAACCGGACTGTCTGTCTGATCTAAAACCGGACTCTCTGACCTAAAACCAGACTGTCTGTCTGATCTAAAACCGGACTGTCTGTCTGACCTAAAACCGGACTGTCTGTCTGAACTAAAACCAGACTGTCTGTCTCACCTAAAACCAGACTGTCTGTCTGATCTAAAACCGGACTCTCTGATCTAAAACCGGACTCTCTGATCTAAAACAGGACTGTCTGTCTGACCTAAAACCGGACTGTCTGTCTGACCTAAAACCGGACTGTCTGTCTGACCTAAAACCGGACTGTCTGTCTGACCTAAAACCAGACTGTCTGTCTGACCTAAAACCGGACTGTCTGTCTGACCTAAAACCGGACTGTCTGTCTGATCTAAAACCGGACTGTCTGACCTAAAACCGGACTGTCTGTCTGATCTAAAACCGGACTGTCTGACCTAAAACCGGACTGTCTGATCTAAAACCGGACTCTCTGATCTAAAACCGGACTCTCTGATCTAAAACCGGACTGTCTGTCTGACCTAAAACCGGACTGTCTGTCTGAACTAAAACCAGACTGTCTGTCTCACCTAAAACCAGACTGTCTGTCTGATCTAAAACCGGACTCTCTGATCTAAAACAGGACTGTCTGTCTGACCTAAAACCAGACTGTCTGTCTGATCTAAAACCGGACTGTCTGTCTGATCTAAAACCGGACTGTCTGTCTGATCTAAAACCGGACTGTCTGACCTAAAACCGGACTGTCTGACCTAAAACCGGACTGTCTGATCTAAAACCGGACTGTCTGATCTAAAACCGGACTCTCTGATCTAAAACCGGACTTATGGCTGCCCTACATTCAACACAAAAAGCACTAATAAAGGCACCTCAGCTTAATTAAAATGCACTATTTGTGAGCTTTTGTTAATTAGAGCATCACCTCATTATCTTAACTACATGTTAAGGATTCATAGATGAATCAACAATGAAAGAGCGGTGTTATGGTCAGGTGTCCCATCAGTGATGCTGCGCACAGACAGGAGTGTTTCATAGCTGCATTAATATTTCAGACGCGGATCGTTTGCATGTAAGAGTCTCTGAGGACGCACTGTGTGTGAAGTCTCAAAGCTTTCTACATGCTGCCAGCTCTGCTTTAGACACAAACCCTCACAGACTCCTCGACTCTCACTGCTCCTGTGTTCAGACCGGCTCTCGTGACACCGAACACATTCAGCACACAACATGATTTAACGTCTATTAAAGACATGCTACAGGTGACAGCTGTTGATCATCACAGAAAATCATTTGAACTGTTGTGGTTATGTTTAGGACCCACCACTGAAATGATCATATAGACAACATTAGAGCTCAAATAACACATTATGCATGAAAAAAGGTGCTTTCTAATCTAAGAGCATTAAGGAGGAACAGGGTTGTGCACCATTTACACTCAACTAATTCACTAAATTACATTTATTTTAATTTATTTATTTATTCCAATGTATTGATTTCATTTATTTATTGTATTTTTTATACATATTTCTTTGTTTTTATTTTATTTATTCATTGCATTCATTTAATCAGAGCATTTATTCATTCATTGTACTTATTATAACTTTTATTTTCTTTCTTTCTCTTTCCAGTTGAATTTCTTTGAATTTGGTAAACTCATCTTCCTGTAATTTCACTTCAGATTCACATTCATGAGTTGAAATTAAGCTAATTCGTCAACTCTGAATTTTGCAGGACCCTGACAAAAATAAAACAACTAAGGTACTGTAAGTTTACAGCTCAGATCACACACACACTACACTACACTACACACACTCACACACACACACACACACACACACACACACACACACACTCACACACACACACACACACACACACGCACACACGCTCACACGCTCACACATGCACGCATGCACACACACACACACACTCACGCACACAAACACACAGTCACACACACACACACACACACACACACACACTCACACACACACACACACACACACACACACACACACACACACACACACACACACACTCACACACACACACACACACACACACACACTCACACACACACACACACGCACACACGCTCACACGCTCACACGCACACATGCACGCATGCACACACACACACACACTCACGCACACAAACACACAGTCACACACACACACACACACACACACACACACACACACTCACACACACACACACACACACACACACACACACACACACACACACTCACACACACACACACACACACACACACACTCACTCACACGCTCACACACTAAACACACACACACACGCTCACACGCAAACATGCACGCACGCACGCACACACACACACACACACACACACACACACACACACACACTCACTCACACACACACTCACACACTAAACACACACACACACACACACACATACGCTCGCACGCACACTCACACACACTCTCTCACTCTCTCACACACACACACACACACACACTCACACACATACACACATACACACACTCTCACATGCACACTCTCACACACACACACACACATGGACACACACTCTCACACACACACACACACACACACACACGCACACACACTCTCTCTCACACACACACACACACACACACACACACACACACACAATCTCACACGCACATGCACACTCACACACACACACACACACACACACACACTGAATTTTTTTAATTTCAGCTAATTCACAAAGAACACATTTCTCATTTTAAATTATTTTAACTTGATGTACTAACAAAAACTAAAACTGAAATACAAATGAATAAAAACTCCATAAACTAGACTCCATAAACTATATATACTATAGAGAATATGATAGCAGTGATTCTAAAATAACACTGATATTTGACGTGGTATATGAACAACTATACACATTAATAATAACTAGATAGTAAAGCTCATAGACACACTTTGAAGTTGGCTTAATAAAGAAAGTGTTAAACGTTTAAAAAGGCTTTCAGTTTAAAATAGTTTGAAAGATTAAAGTCTGAATGTTTTGAAGGTAATACAGTCTATTAGAAAAACAGATGATAGATAGATAGATAGATTCTAGGGTTGCTACGCAGTTGCTAGGGTACTCAGGGTTGTTCCTGAGGTGTTGCTGGTTGGTTGCTAGGGTGTTGCCATGTGGTTGCTAGGGCACTCAGGATTGTTGCTAAGGTGTTATTATAAGGTTGCTAGGGTAAACTAAGTGGTTGATAGGGTGTTGCTATGTGGTTGCTAGGGTGCTGCTATCTGGTTGCTAGGGCACTCAGGGTGGTTGCTAGGGTGTTGCTATGTGGTTGCTAGGGTAATCCGGGATAGTTGCTAGAGTGTTGCTATGCGCTTGCTAGTGTGCCTGGAGTGGTTTCTAGGGTGTTGCTAAGTGGTTGCTGGCGTACTCAGAGTGGTTGCTAAGGTGTTGCTATGCGGTTTTTAGCGTATGTAAATTTAGAAAAGTAATTAGTACAGCGACATGAGGTTTCTGAGTAAAATATTACTTTTAAATAGTGCTGTCAAATGATTAATCGCGATTAATCGCATCCAAAATATAAGTTTTTGTTCACATAATATATGTTTTTATATTTATTATGTATATATATAAATACAATGACATACATGTATATATTTAAGGAAATAAAATATGATACATAATAATATATAATATAAGAATATAAATATATAAATGTATATACACATACATATATTTTTAAATATATACTGTATGTGTGTGTATTTATATATACATAATAAATATACACAGTACACATGCATATATTATGTAAACAAAAACCTTTATTTTGGATGCGATTAATCGCGATTAATCATTAGACAGCACTACTTTTAAATATATATATAACTGGCCAAAATGAATGTGTGTGTGTGTTGTTAGTGGCTGTAGAGCAATCTGTGTGTGTGACGACGAGCTTCTTACTTGAGCGAGAGTGAGAAGTCGTTCTTACAGGTCTCGCTGTTCCTCACCAGGTAACTGGCCTCTTTACACAAGCGCAGAAGAGCCTCGGCGTCCGTCCGGCTGATGGCTCCGTGATACCAGCTGTGGAGCACAGAACGACAGACGTGAGCGAGGAAGAGCGGCAGAGCCTTCATCGAGCGTCTGCTGTGTGTTCCACTCACAACTGGCTCTCCAGAGGCACGGCCGGGTCGATGCGTTCGCCCATGCTCGGCTCGGTGGAGCTCATCTTCCCGCTCGAGCACCGCTGCAGACGACACTTCAGATCCTTCTCCATGCCGTCAAACTGCACTGTAACAGCAGAAACACAGTACACTACTGATGATGTGTCTGAAGTCACATATTCATATAATGACAGCTCAACAGCATAACTGACATCTGATCTCTAACTGCGTCCCAAATGAAACACTTTACACATTGCACTTATACACTATGCACTTACACACCATGTACTTTATACACTATGCACTTATACACTATGCACTTATACACTATGCACTTATACACTATGCACTTATACACCATGTACTTTATACACTATGCACTTATACACTATGCACTTATACACTAATACACTATGCACTTATACACTATGCACTTATACACTATGCACTTCTACACTAATACACTATGCACTTATACACTCTGCACTTATACACTATGCACTTATACACTCTGCACTTATACACTCTGCACTTATAACTTATACACTATGCACTTATACACTATGCACTTATAACTTATACACTATGTACTTATACACTATGCACTTATAACTTATACACTATGCACTTATACACTCTGCACTTATACACTATGCACTTATACACTATGCACTTATACACTCTGCACTTATAACTTATACACTATGCACTTATACACTATGTACTTATACACTCTGCACTTATAACTTATACACTATGCACTTATACACTATGCACTTATAACTTATACACTATGTACTTATACACTATGCACTTATAACTTATACACTATGCACTTATACACTATGCACTTATACACTATGCACTTATACACTCTGCACTTATACACTATGCACTTATACACTATGCACTTATACACTATGCACTTATACACTATGCACTTATAACTTATACACTATGTACTTATACACTCTGCACTTATAACTTATACACTATGTACTTATACACTATGCACTTATACACTATGCACTTATACACTCTGCACTTATAACTTATACACTATGTACTTATACACTATGCACTTATACACTCTGCACTTATAACTTATACACTATGCACTTATAACTTATACACTATGTACTTATACACTATGCACTTATACACTATGCACTTATACACTATGCACTTATACACTATGCACTTATACACTATGCACTTATACACTCTGCACTTATAACTTATACACTATGTACTTATACACTATGCACTTATAACTTATACACTATGCACTTATACACTATGCACTTATACACTATGCACTTATACACTATGCACTTATACACTATGCACTTATACACTATGCACTTATACACTCTGCACTTATACACTATGCACTTATACACTATGCACTTATACACTATGCACTTATACACTCTGCACTTATAACTTATACACTATGTACTTATACACTCTGCACTTATAACTTATACACTATGTACTTATACACTATGCACTTATACACTATGCACTTATACACTCTGCACTTATAACTTATACACTATGTACTTATACACTATGCACTTATACACTCTGCACTTATAACTTATACACTATGCACTTATACACTATGCACTTATACACTATGCACTTATACACTCTGCACTTATAACTTATACACTATGCACTTATACACTCTGCACTTATAACTTATACACTATGTACTTATACACTCTGCACTTATAACTTATACACTATGTACTTATACACTATGCACTTATACACTATGCACTTATACACTCTGCACTTATAACTTATACACTATGTACTTATACACTCTGCACTTATACACTCTGCACTTATAACTTATACACTATGCACTTATACACTATGCACTTATACACTCTGCACTTATAACTTATACACTATGCACTTATACACTATGCACTTATACACTATGCACTTATACACTATGCACTTATACACTCTGCACTTATAACTTATACACTATGTACTTATACACTATGCACTTATACACTCTGCACTTATAACTTATACACTATGCACTTATACACTCTGCACTTATAACTTATACACTATGCACTTATAACTTATACACTATGCACTTATAACTTATACACTATGCACTTATAACTTATACACTATGCACTTATAACTTATACACTATGCACTTATAACTTATACACTATGCACTTATAACTTATACACTATGCACTTATAACTTATACACTATGCACTTATAACTTATACACTATGCACTTATAACTTATACACTATGCACTTATAACTTATACACTATGCACTTATAACTTATACACTATGCACTTATAACTTATACACTATGCACTTATAACTTATACACTATGCACTTATAACTTATACACTATGCACTTATAACTTATACACTATGCACTTATAACTTATACACTATGCACTTATAACTTATACACTATGCACTTATAACTTATACACTATGCACTTATAACTTATACACTATGCACTTATAACTTATACACTATGTATTTATACACTATGTACTTATACACTATGTACTTATACACTATGCACTTATACACTATGCACTTATACACAATGCACTTTTGTACTCGTGCAATGTAATTAAAGCTGCGACAGTTGAGTTTTTTCAGTTATTTAAGTGCATTATCCAGTTATTTAAAGTGCACTTTTTCTTTTTGGACTTTTCAGTGTGAACACACTACACGCACTATTTATACTAGAAAACCTCATAGAATAGTGCATAAGTATGCGATTTGGGACGCACCTTCTGTCTCTCGTATCATTCATATAGCAAGTTTTCTCTCTCTCTCTCACATAATGAAATGATTTAAGCTTTATGTCCATTATTTTGACAAGTAGCCATTTATTAGGCTGAGCAATGTCTAGTTATTACAAATTATTATTATTATTATTATTATATTATGTTACTCTACACTGTTTTTAAACATTTTAAGCTTTTTAATAAGTGAAATCATTTTAAATAAATAAATATATTAATTAATATTTACTAAAACTATTTCATAAAAATAAAATGTAAAAGAATAAGGTAACATTGTTACACGTTAAATGTACTTACTAAAATAATAATAATAATAATAAATAATGCATAATTACAAGCAAACCCTTAACCAAATGCTAATCTTAACCCACAGTGCACGTTGTTAATTAATATTATGTGCTTAATTGTATAATTATACTTATAATTATACCCCCCCCCCCCCAAAAAAAAGTTTTTGTTTTTGCTTTCCATCAGTTGAAAATGATGATGCATTCTCATATAATAAAATGATTTATTAATGTCCATTTATTTGGCAAACAGGCATTTATTAGGCTAAATATTGTCTAATTATTACAAAATATTCTTAAAAAGTTTAATCTAAACCATTTTGAAAAATATTTCAAATAATTATATTTATTATTTAATACAAATATTTTATTTAAATATTTGTATTATTTTTTATTTTTGTATTTAAATATTACAACATTTATTCATAAAATAAAAACAAAAAGCTAACATTATTTTAGTCTTTTACACATTATATAGTAATAACACTAAATTATGCATTATTACAAGCAGCTAACCCTAAACCAGGTCTAAACCAAGTCTAATCCTAACCCCATAATGAGTACGTTGTTAATTAATATTATGCAGTACTTAATTGTATAATTATACTGTAACATGATGCCTTAAAATAAAGTGTAACCCCCCCCCCAAAAAAAAATATAAAAATAAAAATAAAATATATATATATATGTGTGTGTGTATAAATAAAAATGTTGTTTATTTTTAATTTTTTATATTATCCTGTTATTTTAGTGATAATGACTGTGTGACTGTACATTATCCCTTAATTATACTACCAAAACTGTTCATTTAGCATTTCTAACCATAACTGTAATTGTAATAATCAGGTTGAAGGTTGTCTTTGTGTTGAAAATGATAATAAAAAGAAAATGTTGGACTGAAATCCAAAAGTGACCTGTAATTCCTCGAGCATGTCACTGCTATCCAGAAATAGTTCTTGAAGGAAACTCCCAGCATGCCCTTGTAAGACCAGCAGTCCATACATTGTGCTTTGTGTTTTATTGAGCCGTAACTCAATCCAGTGAAGTCTCTGTGAGCGCCTGAGGGACTGAAGCTCATCCAGCGTGTAACGAGACGAGCCAGACGCTTCATAAACACACTGAGAGGGAACACGGGACGTCCCGTATGAGACCGGCTCACGAGAATCAAAGGAAGACACACATAAACCCACACAGAGACATGAATGAGCGCAGAAGCATGTTTGATTTCTGTCGTAATCTGACCCTGAGCTTTATCTGAACCGCTTTATGTAGCAGAAACATGGGAAGAGATGCAGACACAGACTGAACAAACACAGCTGAACACCGTCTTATGAACACTGCAGCTTCAGCTGGACCGCAAACTCATTTAATTATTTATTACATTTTATTACACAATATTTGTTCATTATGACATGTCAGTCAATAAATACACCTGCCTTATCAATAGATAAATCTACATGAGATTTAAATACGGAATAATATATATATATATTTATATGTGTCCCTGGAGCACAAAACCAGTCTTAAGTCGCTGGGGTATATTTGTAGCAATAGCCAATAATACATTGTATGGGTCAAAATTATCAATTTTCTTTTATGCCAAAAATCATTAGGATATTAAGTAAAGATCATGTTCTAATATATCAAAACTTAATTTTTGATTAGTAATATGCATTGCTAAGAACTTCATTTGAACAACTTTAAAGGTGATTTTCTCAATATTTAGATTTTTTTGCACCCTCAGATTCCAGATTTTCATATAGTTGTATCTCAGACAAATATTGTCCTATCATAACAAACCATACATCAATGAAAATATTATTTATTCAGCTTTCAGATGATGTATAAATCTAAATTTTGAAAAATTGACACTTAAGACTGGTTTTGTGGTCACATATATATATATATATATATATATATATATATATATTAGGGCTGTCAGTCGATTCATTTTTTTTTATCTAATTAATTACATGACGTGTTGATTAATAAATCTAATTAATCGCAAATTACATTTAGCTGTGAAAATACCCCAAAACATTATTTAATGCTATTTGTGTGTTAAATGGGAAAGTATCAAGTAGACATTGCAAATAGTAGCTTTAGAAAGAAATATGTTATTTGATTCAACATAAAATTTAATACACATAAATATTTAGACTACAACGACCCAACATCAACTATGGAACATAAAAGAAGATAATTTGAGAAACATCTCAGTTTTTTTTTTTCATTCATGCAATCGAAGTCATTGATAACGAAGTCATTGATATATATATATATATATATATATATATATATATATATATTTTTTTTTTTTTTTTTTTTTTTTTTTTTGGGGGGGGGTGAACTATCCCTTAAAAGCAGAAAAAGACAGTATTGTGTTTAAAATATAACATAATATTAACTTCTTATTTACTGAACTGTTTGTTGTATAAAACAATTTTATTTTGTATGTATAAAATCAATTTTAACATTTATTAGACTACTTAAACATACATAAATTGAATAAAGTTATCAAACACAAAATGTTTAATTAAATATACTGTAGATGAATCCTTAAAGCTACAAAAAATACTTTTTTCTTTTGTTCTTGATGAACAGAATCACAGCAGCTGGTTATTAGCGTGTTTTGGCTGCTATTACTTTAAGAGCTGCCGCTGCTGAACATGATGCGGATCTGACACGTATTGTATTTTCTCACATCTCTTTACATTCTGACCCACTTCAGGTCTTAAAGTGCTGTATGTAGGATTTTGACTCTACTAAAGCATAAAAATACCATAATATGTTTGCAGATATTTAAGAAACATGCTAAGTTAACATACTTGTTTATCTGAAAAACAATGCTGCAGTCAGTTATTCTCCTTTGAAAATGTGCGTCCGGCCAGGAATGTCTGTGTTTGTTATGGTTTGTGAAACCCGTCCACTGCCAGTTTACCCAATTGTATTTCAGCACCCCGGGTTGCCAGTTGGCGGAAAACGCTGCGTATTTCATTTCATTCATTGTCATGTGCGCTCGTTCCTGTTGGTGTCGTTAAACTGGCAACCTGTGTGTGCGTCAAGTCTGAGGAGGAGGGGCTGGGTGAAATAAAACATGTCAGTCCTACATACAGCACCTTTAAAGTCTCTACTAATGAGCTGACGAGTTGAATCGGGTGTGTTAGATGAGGGAGAGGGGAGGCAAGCTCCAGGACGGTTTGGACAACCAGAGACATTTTCTTAAAGGAACACTCCACTTTTTTTGGAAATAGGCTCATTTTACACCTCCCCAAGAGTTAAAAAGTTGAGTTTTACCGTTTTTGAATCCATTCAGCCGATGTCTGGCGGTAGCACTTTTAGCTTAGCTTAGCATAGATCATTGATTCGGATTAGACCGTTAGCATCGCACTCAAAAATGACCAAAGAGTTTCGATATTTTTCCTATTTAAAACTTGACTCTTCTGTAGTTACATCGTATACTAAGACCGACGGAAAATGAAAAGTTGTGATTTTCTAGGCTGATATGGCTAGGAACTATACTCTCATTCCAGCGTAATAATCAAGGAGCTTTGCTGCCGTACCATGAGTGCAGCAGGTGCAATGATATGACGCAGCGCCTGAAAGTAGTCCCCAGGATCCTCATATCATTGCACCTGCTGCACTCATGGTAAGCTAAAAGTGCTACCGCCAGACCCGGAGATCGGCTGAATGGATTCAAAAACGGTAAAACTCAACTTTTTAACTCTTGGGGAGGTGTAAAATGAGCCTATTTC
>CM041798.1:27246465-27271465 GCA_023376895.1 Aspiorhynchus laticeps
TAGAAAAAACATTACTATTATAATTATTATTATTTGTGTGGGATAATCATTATTTTTTATTAATAATTATTATTATTGTTTTTAGAATATAAGAACAACAACAACATCAACAACAACAACTACAGTATTAATATTAATATTTTTTTATATTAATAAAGCGTGTGGGCTAATTATTATAATCATTGCCATTATTAATATTATTATTATGAACATCACATGTTTTCCTGATCCAGTTAATAACATAATTCTCTGTCAATTCTCAACTGTATCTTTAAAGGAAAAGAAGCATAATAATCTTCAGATGAATAAAAACACTGCAGCGTTAAACATGTTGATCTGTCTTGAAACGCTCTGAAACACTCAACGAGGGCTACTTCTCAACACACTCACTAATTAAAGCTGCTAATTAATTCTCATTTCCTAATTGACTAATGGACGTTCCATCAGGAGAGAGAGAGTCGCTGGATTACAGACGTCTGTCGTGATTAACTACAGAAAAACACACAAATTCATTCCTCTTTTGTTTCACCCCAGGAATACAGTCCATGTGTTTCACAAAGACCAGGCTAAACCCTACAGTCACTCTCGCATAATCAAATCTACATCGCTTTTAATTCTATTATTCCATATTCTACAGAGACACGAGGCAGATATGAGCCCAGAAGAAAGGAGCAACAATTAATCCAGACGCCAAAACAAAAGAAGCTCCGGCTTTTCTCGGTGCAAACAAAAGAGCTTGATTATATTTATATGCAAATTTAATTTCTGGCCCATCAAGTAGCTGCAAAAAATTAAAATCTGGTCAGATTGATGCGACAGGTTGTCAGGTGCTATATAGCTCTGAACAAAGGGATAAATGAGGAGATGGTTGACTAGTAATGCAGTAACCAGCTGGTTGATTAGTGAGGTTAACTGCTGCTTTTAGCAACCCAGGCTCATTGGAAATACGTGTCTCTACATACATTTCTGCAACAGCGTAATTATGTACCTCGCAGCAGTTTCAAAGTGAAATGTCCAGAGAGTGGCGCTAAAACACACGTTTAATACGTGACCGTGACACGTTTTTATTACGTTGGTACAGGCACGTATTGCAGTGTTTTTATTGTGCTGTTTGAGGTACGTTTTGCAGCCATTCATAATTCAAATATCCGGTGAGTGTCGCTAAAGATTAAGCTCTATGAAGTTGGAAGTATCCCCTACACCAAACCCTAACCCAAACCTACCCGAAAGTGTTAACAAATGCAAAAGTAATATAAAAACGTATTCGCTGATGCAGCATGCTATTTTAACTTCCTTATGCAGATTTGAGCTGTTTTGTTGAACTCCAGGATTCGTACCGGAGCTCTTCGTCACCTAACTGTGCGTTCACACCGCAGGCGGCGAGAGCGTCGAGGAGAGTTGAAATCAAGTCAACTTTATGGTAATGAGCTATGACGCGGTTCGGCGGCAACCAATCGTAATGTAGAAGTCCTCCGCTTGAGAGAAGTCCAGAGAACGCAGCTCTGTAAACGTTGGTTCCGAACACATTAGTTCCCAAGCATTTTAGCGCTAGAACACTTAGTTTTTTTCAGCAGGAATGCTATTAATTTTCTCAAAACAACATAGTTGACCAATTACATTAAGCCTACACTTCAACCAGGACAGTTTGGAATGTAGGCTGCGCACTAATTAATGTTAATGTTAATTAAAGACCAAGGCTAGTAAACGTCTCCTATAAACTACATGTTGAAATTAGACTAGCACTTAACCAACAAAAAACACACCACACAAATTGCATTTATTGGTTTATTTCATTAGCAAACATGTAACTATGATTGTTGTAACTATAAAGCTATTATCATCGATCAATTTCTTACTTTCACAATTAAAATATTTAACGAGGTTAACTTACTTGTGGTCAGTCTGCACAAGATCAATATGCTTGTTTCATTTAAGGCTCCTTTAAATACAAGCGTTCGATCGTCAGAGCGTCAACGAATCTTTCTACAGCGTCGTTGGCAGGCGACCAGAGCGGATTATGACGCTCTCGCCGGCGGCGGTGTGAACGCACAGTAAGTGCAACGCTGTATCGCGTGAGCTACCGAGTAAACTTACTGAGTTGGTACACAAGCTGTATATGTGACGACAACGTTCAAAAGTATCAGTTTTCAAATCGTGCAGGATGTTAAAATTGTTTCGAAGTCATAACATACCATTCTGCAAGTAACTGAGAAAATAATCAAAACTGTTCCTGTAAGTCATACTTCCAACCTAGTCTCATGGCATTTATGTACCTGGGTGCACTTTTTAGCGAGACACGAAATACGTACCAATAACTACATATTACTGCAGTTTCAGTTTCCAAAAGAAACAAACACTAGAGGCAGTAAAGCTCCGACACCTTTTACTCCTTTTCACACAAATTTACAGAGTTTTGATTAATAAAGCGTATTTTTCGCACAATTACTTTAAGAATATCATGTTACGACTTCAAAACAACATTAATATGCTGGGAGATTTGAAAACTGATGCTTTCGAATGTTAGCATCGCACATATCCAGCGTCGTATCTATGGGTTTTCATAGACGGTAGGTATGTTTGGTAGCTCACCGAGTACGGAGACGTACTTACGAGGCGAGGAGCTCCGGATCGAATCCCGTGTAACCACGGTTCGACAAAACAGTTCAAATCTGCAGATAAGGAAGTTGAAATGGCACGGTTGCATCAACAAATACGTTTTTATACCAGTTATGCATTTGTTAACACTATCGGGTAGGTTTAGGTTTGGGTTTGGTGTAGGGCGTATTTCCAACACGATAGAGCATTAACTTTTAGGGACAGACCCCGGATATTTGAGTTCTGAACCGCCGCAGTACGTACCTGAAGCAACATAATAAAAACACAGCAATACGTACCTATATCAACATAATAAAAACGTGCCAGGGTTCACCTATTTAACCTGTGTTTTAGCGCCACTCAGTGGACATTTCTCTTTGAAACTGCGGCGAAACGTGCAGTAAACTACGTAAAACGGTGTCGCACAGAAAGTGCACAGAGGTACGAATTTTTATGAGACCAGGTTGCATACTTCGTGTGAAAAGGACTAAAAGTGGTCAGAGTTTTACTGCCTCTAGTGTTCATTTCAACTGGAAACTGCAGGGAATCGTACACGTTTTTTTCAGTTTTGCAGAAATGTATGTAGAGACACGTATTTCCAATGAGCCTAGTTTGGTTTTTAGACGTAATCCTCAGATCATTCAGAGAATGTGCTGATAGCATGTTTAGATGAGACCTGCATCAACACACACTGAAAACAATTGGAGTAGGATTTACTTGAAAAAAGTTAGGAAAGATTTTCACTTAGAAAATGTGAGTAATTTCAATAGAATTCCAGTAAACACTAAACACAAGGAACTGTAGCTTTAATCAGAAAATCAATTTCCCAGTAAATTGTATTGACTGTTTGTTTATATATTTTACTACACAATAATCCTAGTTATCTTATTTAAAATTACCAAAGAAAATAAGTCAATTTAACATTGCCAGTTAGAGTTTGATGAGTAATTTCTACGTAATTATTTTAAGTTAAATCGGCAATTTTTAAGTACATTTCACTTAGTCACGGTTTATAAACTTTACTCTAACAACATAGCACTAAATATAACATGCTATTAAAACATGTGCTTCACTTACACACATATAAATAAACAAGTAGACAGCTTGTTATCCTTTCTAAGATAATATGTCCACTCAATAGAATTATTACCCGAATTAACTCAGAGACTTCAATACTTGATACACAATGACTGTAACAATCAGTGGTTATTGTTTGAGTATGAATGGGTCATTTTGAGTAGAAAATCAATATGTCACAAAATAGTAAGTTACAAAACCTAACCTCAAAAGCATCCATAAAACAGTGTAAATATAACTCAAAAAAAGTGTAAAGTGTAACCTTTTTAATTATTCATGCCCCAGTGCATGATGGGAAAAACGGTATCATAACTTTGGTATTTACTTATCAAACATAACAAACAATTTCATGTAAAATATACTTATAAATTCAAATTTTAATTTCTACAAGCATAAATTGAGTACTAATATAGATTTTACTCCTTTTTTAAAATTCTTGCCTGAACTAAATATTTTCATGTAGAAATTACATTTGTTTTTATGTAGTATTTACTTCACCAATAAATCATTTTTATCAGTTCAAGAAAACCAGCTTTAAAACAGCGCTTGTGTACAAATCCACCGCCTACATCTGACGGAAATTAACACATTAATGACTACAAATTCTAATATGAATAAATATGACAACTAAATCTAAATGTTTATATATATTTTAGCCAATTTTAGAGAAAACATCCCACCCCCAAAATAAATAAATAATGAAATTATGACAGTCCTACAGTCCTGGAAATCACTATTTCAAAATGTTCTGCTATTTTCAGGAAATAACATACACAGCAAATATTATTTCATAAGAAGAAGAAGAAAATCTGTTCATTTCTGCCTCAGAATAGAAGAAGAAGAAGAAATTAATGACTAAAAATTATAATATGAATAAATATGACAACTAATTGTAAATGTTTATATATATATATATATATATATATATTCAGTTTTCATTTTAATTTTAGTTCAATTTTTACTAATTTTATGTGCTTTTGTAATTTTCATTAGTTTTTGTTGTTTAAATATGACTATTTTTAGTTTTTTAAGTGCTTCTACTTAAACTTATTTCAGTTTAAAGATCTTCAAGATTAATCTAATATTTAAATGTTTATTTCATCTTTATTTCAATTAACAATTTTTTTTAATATTGTTTTTAGATATTAATATTTAGGTTTAATTATATTTTATTTCAACTGTAGTTTTATTTCAGTTGAGGTTATGTAAATATTTCATTCAATATTTATATTTTAATTCATTTCAGCTTTATTTAAATGAACTAAATGCTTTGAATAGTGTCAGTGTTTTCAGATACAGTAACACTTAGGGACCAATTCTTACTATTAACTAGTTGCTTATTAGCATGCCTGTTATTAACATGTTTATTGTTTATTAGTGCTTATAAAGCACATATTCTGCATGATCATATTCTACATCCCTAATCCTAGCCAATATACCAACTACCTTACTAACTATTAATAAGCAGCAAATTAGGAGTTTATTGAGGCAAAAGTCATAGTTAATGGTTTGTTAATAGCGAGAACTGGATCTTAAAATAAAGCATGACTGATATTACTATTAGATTTAATTTTTACTTCAAATGTCGTTTTAGTTCTGTTTTTATTTTTACACTTAGTTTAGTTTTATTTTAAAGTTTTTCATGCAACAAATAATATGATCAGTAAGTCAAGATATGTTTTAAAATAAGATAAACTCTTAACTTTTTCACATAAATTATATGAAATTCAACTGGATTTATTTTATTTTTATTAATTGGTTTAATGTATTTGTAAGATTGTAAGTTTAAATGACTTGTCCAATCAAGCTGATTATACTTAAAAATTAGGACAGCAACTTTAAAGTTGAAATAGGTGGATTATTATTATTTTCTTATTTGTTATTTTTTATTTTTTATTCTATCACAGGTTTTTCCATTGCCTTCCCAAGTGCATTTTTAAAGCATTTTATATCGACAAAAATTACTTTCTAGTCAATTTTAGAGAAAACATACCCCTCAAAAAAATTAAAATAAAATAAAATAAATAAATAAACAAATAAACATAACCCGCAAAAAAAACTTGTGTCTAAAGAAAGTACCAAGACTTTTATAGTAAAACAAAATTCCCTGGTATTTCCAAATTTTTCATGACAATGACAATAATAAACATCAATTATTATTATTATTTAAATAATATTTAATGTTTTATTATTCTCACACACAACATTATTATTAGTAGTAGTACTAGTAGTAATATAAACATTATTAGTATTTTATAAATGTATGTTATTTAAATAATATTTAATGTTTTATTATTCTCATACACAACAACATTATTATTATTAATAGAAAAAAACATTATTATTATTAATAGTTAATAATTCAGCTTTATTTAAATGATAAAAAAAATGTTTTCAATAGTTGTAGTTTTTAGATATTACTGTTTCGATATATTTCTGTTTCAGTTTTAGTTCAGTTTAAATGTACCTTTAATATTTATTTATTTTTAGCTTTATTTAAATGAACAACAATGTTAATATTTGAAGTGTTGTCATTTGAATTTGATCTTGTGCTCATCCAGAGCGAGGGCAGACAGTGTATTTCCCTGATCTCTGTGAAACGACCCTTTAACCCGACGGGATCGTCTTACACTTAATCTCTGGAGGAAAGGATCAATCCGGGTTAATTTACAGCCGCCCGACGTGCTAAAATCCACACAAACCTGCACTTCACCGCTCCACACGTGAATCTGACCTCACGGAGGGCTGCGCGATATGAGCAAAAATCTGGGTATTTTTTGGCTGATTTGCGGTATTTACATTTATGCATTTAGCAGACGCTTTTATCCAAAGCGACTTACATTGCATTCAAGTTACAATTTACATTTGATCAGCTCTTGCTTTCCCTGGGACTCGAACCCATGAATTTGGCGTTGCTAGCGCCATGCTCTACCACTTGAGCTACAGGAAAGCGATACACACACACACACACACACACACACACTCTCACACATGCACATGCACACACACACGCACACACACAACACACACGCACATGCACACGCACACGCACACGCACACACACAACACACAACACACACGCACACGCACACGCACACGCACACGCACACGCACACGCACACGCACACGCACACGCACACGCACACGCACAACACACACGCACGCGCACGCGCACGCACACACACACACACACACACACACACACACACACACACACACACACACACACACACACACACACACACACACACAGACACAGACACAGACACAGACACACACACACACACACAGACACACACACACACACACACACACACAAAAGTATATATAGTAGCGGTATACGGTATATATCTCTGTATTTTCTGTTTTTGTATTTGGATTAAACAAATAAACAAATAAAGTGAATGTAACCATATATTATGTTAAAAAGGGTTAAAATTACATTCTAACATTGTAACATCTAAAAACAAAAACAATGTTTTTAAAGCAGAAGTTAAATTTACTAAACTAAAAATAATAAAAAAAGCACAGAATAATTGAGTAAAAAGGCTGTTTTGAATACCTCATTACAGTCACTTTACAGGTATTGCTATCATACACATGTAGGTTTAAAAATCTACATGTCACATTTATTGTCCAACTACAAATATTTCAGCAAAATGTATATTTTAGTCAGAATTATTGCGCTTCTATTACATTGTGCTTCGTCTGTTCTGAATGAAGTCTGTGAAGTTTAGCGTAGAATCACAAAGCAAAAGCTCATGCTCTTCTGACAGCAAAATGGAAATATTTCCATGGCTTTCTAACTTTTACAAATGGAGAATATACCTGTGTAAGTTATGCATTTAGGAAAACATCACATCTCAAACACATTAAACAGCGCGAGTCTCTATCAGCAGCACATGAAATTAATCTGAAACTAAACTATAGGCTTCTATATCTAACAAGTTTTTAAAGCCCTTCATATAAAGCTCGTCACATGTTTAGAACTAATTGTATTATGCACTTTCAGTCTGTGTCCTCCGCTGTATTTTCAGATGCGCTCGTTTTCAAACTACTGTACTGTATATTGATATAAACGTTATTGCCTCATATCGTATCGCTTATAAAGAATATATGGATATATCGTACGAACTCAATATACCGCCCAGCCCTAATCTCACGGCCGACACACAACACCACTTTCAAGCATTCTTTGCTTTTATAGCGACACGTAAGCTTTCCAAAACACCCCTCGAATGGAAATCATCTGATAGCGTAAAACCATATTCCTGAGGATCTGAACATCTGTAATCTGTCAGAGGACTGAAACGCAGTCGGTGATCACGTTACATGGAGGTGGCAAACTGTGAAGGAAACACTAAACGTCTGAGAAGAAGCTGTTTCTGAGACGCTGAGCTCCATAAAAGCTCAGAATCACACATTTTCTGCTTCACTGGAAGCACATGCTAATTTTGGACGGTAACACAAGAAAGAAGCTCAAATCTCACAGCAGCCCATTAACTTTCTCTGAGCGTATGTGCTTCATGAGTCCGAAAGCTCTTCACCTGAACCGCACAATACAATCATCCTCAACAGAGATACAAGTTTACATCATTCATCAAGATAGAATAAAACGCTGAGTTTATAGAGCAATCGAGGGACTATTCAAAAAAGACAATAATTACTACTACTACTACTAATAATAATGGGAATAAAAATAAACACATAAATAAATAAACAAAACAGAATTAATAACACTTAATATACTTAAACAGGATAACGAACAGTTCATTTCTGGCTCAGAATAAAACTGAAATTTAAATGTTTACATTTTAGGTATTTTTTATATATACAGTATAAACAGGGTTCCCACATCTAATAAATTCAATAAAATGTCTAATAAATTTGCATTGACAAAAATTACTTTATAGCCAATTTTAGAGAAAACATCCCACCCCCAAAATAAATGAATAAATAAATAAACAAACAAACAAATAAATAAAAAAATAATGAAATTATGACAGTCCTGTAAATCGCTATTTCGAAATGTTCTGCTATTTGCAGGAAAAAACACACACAGTAAATATTATTTCATAAGAATAAGAAGAAAATCTGTTCATTTCTGCCTCAAAATAGAAGAAGAACAAGAAGAAGAAGAAGAAATGTGAAATGCTCAGATGTAAAGTCAAAGTTAGGAGAAATAAAGCAGCGATTCTGATAAATAAAGTCACACTGTGATATATGAAGTCAAGATACAAAGCTTGAGACAGTGTTCAGATCTCAACAAAAGCATCTTCATTTAATCTCATTATAGATTAAGAGAAACGACTGAGATGTTAAAGATGTTTGATTAGTGATGTCTCTTCACAGACGCTGAGGTGTTTGTAATAATTAACCAAAACATGGTTGTTACTTGGAAATTTTTTTTTTTCACTATTTCTATTTCTACATAGCTAATTTAACTCAGTCTGTACACAAATAAAATCAAGAAATAGCAAAAAGATATTTAAGAATTACATTTTAACGAATGACCCCCTGTTGTGGGGTCAGTTGCAACATTTGACTTTGTCTATTCAAGTATAAATTGTATGTATATTATCATATGTACATATGTTACAGCAATGTGTGTGAGTAGTTGACAGATGTGGCTTTATTGTATTAACACGTTGGCTTTCTAATACAAACAGTCTCTGAGAAACTAAAGGAGATGCAGTGTTGCAAACGTCTCTCCTCTCCTCTAATGTTAGTCTGTTTGCCTGTCATTCAGTTCTTTGTTCTCTGTGGCTTATTGTCTCGTCTAGGTTTTCCATTAAATCCCTGCACATAGATTCTGCACATAGATTCTGCACATAGACCCTGCACATAGATTCTGCACATAGATCCTGCACATAGAACCTGCACATAGATGTGCACATAGAACCTGCACATAGCTCTGCACATAGAACCTGCACATAGATTCTACATAGATTCTGCACATAGATCCTGCACATAGAATCTGCACATAGCTCCTGCACATAGAACCTGCACATAGCTCTGCACATAGAACCTGCACATAGATTCTGCACATAGATTCTGCACATAGAACCTGCACATAGATCCTGCACATAGAACCTGCACATAGATCCTGCACATAGAACCTGCACATAGCTCTGCACATAGATTCTGCACATAGAACCTGCACATAGATCCTGCACATAGAACCTGCACATAGCTCTGCACATAGACCCTACACATAGATTCTGCACATAGATTCTGCACATAGAACCTGCACATAGACCCTACACATAAATTCTGCACATAGATTCTGCACATAGCTCTGCACATAGACCCTACACATAGATTCTGCACATAGATTCTGCACATAGAACCTGCACATAGAACCTGCACATAGCTCTGCACATAGAATCTGCACATAGATCTGCAAATAGATCCTGCACATAGAACCTGCACATAGATCTGCACATAGATCTGCACATAGATCCTGCACATAGAACCTGCACATAGAGCTGCACATAGCTCTGCACATAGATCCTGCACATAGAACCTGCACATAGCTCTGCACATAGAACCTGCACATAGATCCTGCACATAGATCCTCCACATAGAACCTGCACATAGCTCTGCACATAGAATCTGCACATAGAACCTGCACATAGATCTGCACATAGATCCTACACATAGAACCTGCACATAGATCTGCACATAGATTCTGCACATAGATGCTGCACATAGATTCTGCACATAGATTCTGCACATAGAACCTGCACATAGATTATGCACATAGAACCTGCACATTGAATCTGCACATAGATCCTGCACATAGATCTGCACATAGATTCTGCACATAGATACTGCACATAGATTCTGCACATAGATTCTGCACATAGATCCTTGCCTCTGCCTGTTTTCTCCAGCTTCTTCACAGCGTTACCGTTATTGACTGCCATGTCTCTTTGACTAGTGCATCTTTGAGCCTACGTTTATTATAAGTAAGATACTTAAAGGGATAGTTCACCCAAAAATAATAATGCTGTCATCATTTACTCACCCTCAAGTAGTTACAAACCTGTATGAATGTGTTTGTTCTGAACACAAAGGAAGATATTCTGAAGAAAGTTTGTAATCAGGCTGTTTTGGGACACCATTGACTTCCATAGTAGGAGAAAAATACTGCTCTGTTTCCCTCAGAATATCTTCCTTTGTGTTCAGAACAAACACATTCATACAGGTTTGTAACTACTTGAGGATGAGTAAATGATGACAGGATTTTTATTTTTGGGTGTACTGTCCCTTTAAGTACTGTTAAAATCAGATACCCTAAGGCCCCGTTTACACTAGTGCGTTTTCGTTTTAAAACGGTGTTTCAGAATCAACGTTTACACTACACAACCGATAACGCATGTCACGTGACCATTCATGCAGGTACAACCATAGATATGTATAGGTAGATTTAGGTAGATAGCAACAAGTCTGCGTGCTTGCAGCGGTCGAATGGGGAATCTACTAGGGGTGGCACGGTTCAACTTTTTCACGGTTCGGTTTGTATCACGGTTTTAGAGTCACATTTCGGTATGTTTAGGGAAAAATTATACTGTCAAATAAAAATAGAAAATAAGAATAATCTGTCTAACTACAAGCAACAGCACACAAAAAATACAATAGAGTAAAGATTCAAATAAATTAAACAGTGATTTTCAGTTTTTTTTAGGTAGGTCTATAGCATTAGTTTTTAGATACATAAATTGAATAAAGTAATCAAATGTAAAACAGCATTGCATATTTGACTGTATAAATTAAAGATTAATCTTTATTAAAGTTACAAAAGCGATTCAATCAAGAGCAGTGAGTGATTTCTTTGTTGTTGCTGTTTGATTAATATTAAGAAAGTGCTGTCACTTTAAGAGAATGCACTGATACTGTACGTTCAGCCAGCTATGTCTGGTATAGGATACTAACCAAGACGGGCATTTTGACAGAATTGTTGTGTGAATTTGTCCATTCAAACACAATACTTCAGAGAGAGCTTAATATTTGCACGCGTTCTGAGGCGTTACGCACAAATCTTCTCACTGCGCGCGAGCTCGCGTCCTCTGCTCTTAAATGTTTAAACTGGCAAAGCTTACATGAGTTTAGTTTAAACACGATATCAACGTGTGCTGTTCAGGTCTCACCTGTGCGCTATCAGCACCTGATGACGGAATAAATGACATCTAATCCAGCATACGGCACTCGCATTGAACAAGAGTGAATGGTTTGTCCACCTTTTTTTTTTTTCATCGCTGTTATTGTAATGTACTGGAAGCCAGAATGCGCATCCATTAAAAGAAACATACATTAGCCGAACCCTGTTTGTTTTACATGTTATTTATAACAAACCATATTACACATGCGTTGTCAGATTTAAGTTGAACCGCGGTCCTAGTGCGTGCCGAACCCTGTGTGGAGAACCGTTCGGTTCGGTTTTTTTCCGTGAACTGTGCCACCCCTAGAATCTACCCATGCATATCTATGGGGACAATAACGAGCATGATGTTATTGTTTACACGGTCGTCAAGGATACGCAGAGAGAATGTGGGCAGCCACGCCATCGTTTTCAAAAGTCTCCGTTTTCGACCTTGAAAACACCAGAGTAGTGTAAACGATTATGCAAAAGTTATGTGTTTTAAACAAAAACGCACTAGTGTAAGCCTTCTCCTGGAGTGTTTGCTGGGGGTCTGGAGGAGGTGAACCCACCGTGCTGGAGCTGGTCACAGGCGGACGCTCCCGGAGAAGACGGAGCCTCCATCAGAGGAGGACTGGAGGTGAGCTGCCCGACCGGAGGAGGCCACGGCAGATCCTTAATGACTTTAATCTCTACTGCAGACAGAAGCAGAGAACCAGAGAGAGAGAGAGAGAGACAGGAGCGTCAGTGAAGCAGGAGCAGGTCAGCAGGGCAAACAGTCACAGACAGGAAACAAGAAACAGGAAACAGGAAGGAAACAGTGATGGAGATCATTCAGGATTCTGCCTGTCAAACACAAACACCTACAGACCTCAGGATTGACCCTAGAAAACCACTGATATCCGTAACACTTTATATTGATCGTCCACTTTAGACATTCTACTAACATTAAGTAACTTTGCAACTACGTCAACTAGCAGTCATTAGAGTATTAATAGACTATCTGCTTAATATCTTCTAACACTTTATTTTGATGGATACACAACATACTGACTATGAGAAACTTTGCAAGTATATGTCAACTTATTCTACTAAACCTAAACCTACCCTAAAGCCCCGTTCACACCAAGCACGATAACGATAAAGATAACTATAACGATAACTATATTCGCGTCCACACCAGCGAACGATATCATCTGTTTATTCTAAGCACACGTGCGTCTGTCGCTTTAAATTCTCCAGCACATTATAGCAGGATGGATTCTGATTGGCTGTCAGTGTTTTTATCGTTCATCAGCTGGAAAAAAATCGTTCTGGAAGTGATTCCAACGATATCGTTTCTCTGTGCCTTTATCGTTATAGTTGAGGTGTGGACGCTGCTATTCTTTAATACTGAGAACGATTTTTAGAACTATATCTTTATCGTTATCGTGCTTGGTGTGAACGGGGCTTTACAGTCTACTCTGAGAGTTAGTAGATATGTAGTTACAAATTAATGAGAATTAGTTGACATGTAGTTACAAAGTTACTTATAGCTAGTAGAATGTCTAAAGTGGACGATCAAAATAAAGTGTAACCCTGATTTCTTTAACTTTCACACAATCTCCTCCATGTCTTCTGATAGTTTAGAGTGTTTTATCCAGTAAAAGCTCTTTTAGTGTAATTGTACTTCAGCTGCTGCTTCAGAGTCAAATCTTGACTGATTTTGATCAAGTAAACGTCAGAATAACTGCAGTCATATCTCCAGATGAACACTTACTGGACTGAAGCAGCTCAGCTTTACTTGATTCTCCATCAATCATGTTTTAGTCTCAAATCTGATCATCAGGATCTTTTGAGGAGCTTTACTTTCACTGTTCCTCAGCGGAGGAATGATCTTCATCTCACATCTTCTGAGGAGACTTTATTATTCATCTCTCAATCAGCATTGCATTATATGTTTGGATCATTTACATCTCATCTTACTAAGATATTATTAGAGATATAGAGTGATGACTGATATTTACATCATTTTATGTCAGCATCTGCTGCACTGTTATAAAGATCTCATTGATTTACATTACAAGCATCAGAATTGCATCATAGAAATATCTGCATCTGCACTAAACTGTGGTTTTATTTTCTCCATATTCTCACTATATCAGACTATATGAGCCATAAAAGCCTGATGATCAAATATGAAACACAAAAGAGTACATATGCAAACTATTCCTTAGATTTGTTTAAGAATGCAACAAGTCGACTGCTAGGAAAGACAGTCAGATATCTGTGGGATTCAGATGAGTTTTTTCCACATTATACGGTTCATTAGAAACACACACACTGTAGCACCTCCATATGCTGCTTTCATTACAAACGTGTCAGATCTTGTCTGGTGTGTTATTCAAAGACAATAAATGGTGTCTCCTACAGCATGAAGCCATGCACTTTTCTCTTTCTCTCTCTATTAATGCAGCTTTACTGGATGTAATCGTGCCCAGGCGCACCCATCCGGTGACAGCAAATCTATTCTCAGGAACATCCCACTCATTTACCAGAGACACGGATCCATATCATAACAGCGCTGAGAGTGTACGAGGCTCTGCGGATGCTGGTTTAGACCCTTTGGGCTGCATTTCTGGGTAAACTGTGTTATAATAGCTAGAAATTAAATTGCACATTTAACAAAGTGAAAGACAGGCAGAACAAAGTCAGAAAGCCCTCATCTAGAGATGTGAAAACCCTTCATCCAGCTGCTCATACGTTCACAAACCAAATACCTGCTTACTAAAATATGTGACCCTGGAGCACAAAACCAGTCATAAGGGTCCATTTTTCAAAATTGAGATTTATGCATAACATGAAAGCTGAATAAATAGCTTTCAATTGATGTATGGTTTGTTATGATAGGACAATATTTGGCTGAGATACAACTATTTGTAAATCTGGAATCTGAGGGTGCAAAAAAATCTAAATATTGAGAAAATCACCTTTAAAGTTGTTCAAATGAAGTTCTTAGCAATGCATATTACTAATCAATAATTAAGTTTTGATATATTTACGGTAGGAAATTTACAAAATATCTTCATGTAACATGATCTTAATATCCTAATGATTTTTGGCATAAAAGAAAAATCAATAATTTTGACCCATACAATGTATTTTTGGCTATTGCTACAAATATACCCCAGCGACTTCAGACTGGTTTTGTGGTCCAGGGTCACATATAAGGCTGCACAGTATTGAAAATCTGGCTGATACCAATAATTATTTTCATGCTATGATCACTAACCCCAACATGAACAGAACTGAGTCAACATTAAACTGACTTATTGAGACACTACTGTCTTTTTAGAGCTGCTTTGCAGCAGAATTTGAATACCGTCTCATATTTTATTAAGTTTGCATCATTGATACTGTTATTTTCCTATTACAAAAAAAGAATCCAAGGCACTTCTTCTGGTCCAAAAAAGTTAAAAAGCCTTTATTCACATTCTGGCCATCTCAATAAACATTAAAAATGCCTAAAACTGCACACTGATGCATTTCAGCCTTCAGGTGACACACTCTTTTTAACTTTTTTGGACCAGAAGAAATGACTTGGATTCTTTTTTGTAATATTTGCTTCAAACCCAACCAAAGAGCACCTTCTGGGATTACTTCACAAGGTCCTTAATCAGCAAGTAGCGCTTCAAGATGTGTCCTACGAACTGTTATTTTCCTGTTTATCTCTGTGAAGCTGCTTCGAAACAAACTGTATTGTATAAAATGCTTTAGAAATAAATGGGATATGATAACAAAAAAATGGCTGAAAATAAAATTACAGTGTCCTCCACTAATATTGGCACCCTTGGTAAATATGAGCAAAGGCGGCTGTGAAAATAAATCCGCATCGTTGATCTTTTTGATCTTTCATTCAAAAGATTAACAAAAATTCTTCATTGACGTAAAACAGTTGAAAGTGGGGAGAAAATCTCATGATGAAATAATTTTTTTCTCCAATGCATGTTGGCCACAATTATTGGCACCCCTAGAAATTCTAATGAGTATAATATCTCTGAAGTATATTCCCATTCATATTTACATTTTTTTATAAATATAAATTATAAATATGAGGAACACAAAGCCAAATTCCCTTAATCATCCATCACAAGGAGTAAAAACCTAAGAAAATAGTTCTAATTATTGCGCTTCACAAAATAGAAAGTGGCTGTAAGAAAAGAGCTAAAGCATTGAATATCCCCATTTCCACCATCAGGGCAATAATTAAGAAGTTACAATCAACTAAAGATGTTACAAATCTGCCTGGAAGAGGACGTGTCTATATCGCATATACCTATACCTAATGCACGCTGAGGAGGAGAGTTTGAGTGGCTAAAGACTCTCCAAGCATCACAGCTGGAGAACTGCAGAGATTAGTTGAGTCTTGGGGTCAGAAAACCTAAAAATATATCAAACATCCCCTACATCAGGGGTTCTCAAACTTTTTTACTCCGGGGCCCACCTTCTTCTCCGGTCAATTTTGCAAGGCCCCCCTATGCCTGACATTTCCTCTTGTACTTCCGCAGCAAAGAAAAAAGTGTTTATTTGTAAACTTTTTTTTTATTAACCAAAACATTCGTTTAGCCTTATTATTCTTCTACTGCATGTTATAAAAAAAACAACCTCAAAATTCAAACAAACTTTAAATTAAAGCTATACTTTATAACTTGAAAGAAAACCCTCTACTCAATTCTAACTTTTTAAAGTAATATAATGTATATTACATATATACATATACAGATTTAAAGCTCCTGAATTCTTTACTGCAGACATTCTTTACAACTTCAGAAGACTTTTTCTTAAATAAGTGAACCTGCCATACCAACAGGACAACAGATGCCAAAACTAAACCTGTCCCTTTGAACTGGACTGACTGAATATCTACTGTTTGTATCATTAATAAAATAAACATACAAATGAAATATACAGCAAATACATCTAAATCTGTTGAAACGCATCGATCTGAAGGCAGTTCGATGAAGATGGGATCAGTGAACAGTTACTCCGTCAGAACGCGTCTGATGTTCTCATGTGCATAAACACCACTGAGCCTCTATGGGTGAGCATCCATTATAAAACACTCACAGGACATTAATTTGGACAACTATGCAAATATATTGAAATTTAATGCAAAAATACGATAACATACGCACATAGTTTGTGAATCAATAATGCGTGCCTAATGTACGACTCTGATATACAGGAGTGTCATACATTAGGCACGCGCAAGTTCGTTATTATTACTCTAATCGTCTTTACCATTATATTAGCGCAACGGTTTGCTTCATGCAGCCCAGAGATGTAGTTTGCGTGCAGCGGTTGGAAGTTTTGAGCCGCCGTTCAGTCTGTATTTAACAGTGCGATGAGGCTTGCTGCGCCGAGTCCGAAGCAATCAATCACAGAGCACGAGAGAGGCCGTGCTTTGATCTTTTTTAACTTAACACCTTAATAATGAAATTAAACAATTATAGAATAATATTTAAATACATTTTAAGCTGTCTCGCGGCCCCCCTGGAGCATCACTGAGGCCCCCTAGTGGGCCGCGACCCCCCGGTTGGGAACCCCTGCCCTACATCACCACATGTTGTTCGGGAGTGTTTCAAGAAAAATTCTCCTCGCTCATCCAAAAACAAACTCCAGCATATTCAGTTGTCAGACACGACTGGAACTTCAAATGGCACTGGCTTCTATGCTCAGATGAAACTGAAAAAAGAGCTTTTTGGCAGCAAACCCACCCGATGAGTTTAGTACAAACAGGGATAAAAAGTAGCCCATGTCCACGGTTAAATATACTGCTGGATCTTTAATGTTGTGAGCCTGTTTTTCTGCCAGAGGTCCTGAACATCTTGTTCAGATACATGGCATCATGGATTCTATCAAATACCAACAGATAAAAAATCAAAACCTGACTGACTCTGTTAGAAATATTATAATGGGCCGTGTTTGGATCTCCATCAGGACAACAATCCAAAACAAACATCAAAATAAACATAAAAATGTGTCACTGAGCACAAAATGAAGCTTCTGCCATGGCCGTCCAAGTACTCTGACCTGAACTCTATAGAAAATGAGTGAAGAGAAGAAGCTGTGAATCTGAAGGATCTGGAGAGATTCTGGATGAAGGAATGGTGTCTGATCTCTTATCAGGTGTTCTCCAAACTCTTCAGGCATTATAGGAGTAAACTCAGAGCTGTTATCTTGGGAAAAGGACGTTGCAATAATTGTGGCCAACATGAACTAGAGAAAGCATTTATTTTACAATGAGATTTCCCCCCAATTTCAATTGTTTTACTTCAATGATATGTTACAATTTTGTGAATTGATCAAAAGGATAAACAATGCAGATTTATTATCACAGCTGCTTTTGCTCATATTTACCAAGGGTGCCAATATTAGTGGAGGACACTGCATATAACATTTTGACCCCCAAAAATAAAAATCACTGAAAACATAACTCAATCCTTTTAAATGCTACAAGTGAATTTAGGCATCACAACACGATAATATACAATATGAAAAATGGATATTCATTCTGAGATTTGCTAAAGGTTGAAAGTTAATTTAACAGTGTTATTAAACTATTGGTGTTTTTAAAGGTTAATTTGGTGATGACAAACGTGATCTAAGTGTTGGGGAAAAAAAAGCGGGAAAATGAGCATGAGCCATTAAATATCCCATATTGACTGATACTGATAAACTTAAAATATATTTGGTAACACTTAAGGCCTTTATGTATAATGCATTATAAAGCTATTGATAATGTATGTTGTAATGCATTATATATGTTCATAAACAATTGTAGGCAAAGTTAACATGCATTATAATATTTGAAGGGTTGTTTGTCATGTGGTTTAATGCATTATACTATCTAAATGTGTAACGATGAATTAATAAGTGTCATAATGCATTATAACTGTAGTTACATTTATTCATGAGATCATGCAATGCATTATAGGTGCAATATAAAGTATAATTAATGCATTAAAAAGTATTTTATAATGCATTATATATAAAGATGTAAGTGTTACCAAATATTTTACCAATATATTGTGCATTTCCATAAAGCACACACAAATAACACTGAAGGACAGACAGGAAATGGAACTGTTTCATGTTATTACTATGTTATTACCATGTTATGACCATGTTAGTTCAAGGTACTAAGAACCGAGGTACAGTTTGGTTCTTCGTTTTTCAGCATAGCTTGACATGTATTTGACTATATTTTAACTTCAGTAGACAGAAATGTGTCTGTGGTGTTTATGCGTGAACATATTTGTGATTATTAATACAACATTATAAATTAAATATCTCATACTGACTGATACTGATACATTAAATATCTATTTTACCAATATATTGTGCATCCCCATAAAGCAAACAAAAACAACACAGGAAACTGAACTATTACCATGTTATTAACATGTTATTACCATATTATTAACATGTTATTACCATGTTATTAACATTGTAGTTCAATGTACTTTAGAGAAAAGTTGTAAAACTATACTACTAATGGCCATGGTTTTTCCAAGGTACAGTTTGGTACTTTTATGTCCGTATTTGACTATAATTTATCTTCAGTAGACAGAAACATGACTGCAGCGTCGAGTGTATTTGTGTTTATTAATTATCTCTCAACATTAGCCACAGTGCATGCTTCTCTCATCTCGACGCTTCCCAGTGACCGCTTCTGTCCATGAATTAACTCTGCAGTGCCAGTTAATTAAAAACAGCACAGAGCGAGTCGATGTACACTGGGAGTTAAAAATGAGACGTCGCCGTCACTTAAGCCCCGAACCGCGTCTATTTATTAATGAAACAAGCAACAAATCCCTTCATTCTGCTTTCCGTGCATCTTCTCCCTGTCGGCGTGCTGACAGAAACAGCTCGATCCAAAACAAACAGCACACACAAACAAAAGCTCCTCCGGAGGCCGGATGGAAACAAGCCACGGCTCTGAAACTCAAAGCAAACGCACTTGTGATTCATTTGGCATCGGATGCTTTCAGCGCTTGACAGCGAACGACCTGAACTGTCTGCGCATCCGGAATAAAGCCGGCGGTTTGTTGACTGCGCTGTAAGGCGTTTACGAGCTGATAAACGCACTCGGTTATGAACTCGCCCTTGTTTTTGACTCCTGAGTGCTCCACGTGAGCAACTCCTAGATAAAACATTAACCCTTGAATGCATACCTCGGGTCTTTAGCGACCTGGGATATAATTCACTACCCTCTCCCTCCTTCGTTTTTTTTAAAGTTAGGCATCAACTTTCACTCGATGCAACAGCGATGCCATAGAAGAACCATTTTTGGTTCCACAAAGAACCATCTCTTTCTGACCTTTTTATAATCTGAAGAACCTTATTTCGCAACAAAGAAGCTTTTGTGAAACAGAAAGGTTCTTCAGATGTTAAAAGCTCTTTATGGAACCATTTAGACAGAAAGGTTATTCTATGACATCGTGATGCAGCTTTATTTTTAAGAGTGTTCTTAGTATTCTTCAATCTATTAATTATCATTTAGTCATTTAGCAGACACTTTTATCCAAATGAGGACAATAGAAGCAATCAAAATCAACAAAAGAGCAATGATATGCAGGTGCTATAACAAGTCTCAATTAGCTATTATTAAGTTTTTTTTTTATTATATAATAAATAAATAAAAAGAAAACAGACAGAATAGAAAAAGAGCAGAGCAAGCTAGTGTTGGAGGCCTTTTTTGCTTTTGTTAATTGTATAATAAATAAAAAGAAAACAAATGGATAGAATACAAAAAGATTAGAGAAGCTAGTGTTAGTTTTTTTGGTATTTTTTAAAGAAAACAAGCAGTTTGTAAATGAATAGAGTGCAAGTCTAAAAGGGGCATTTTGTTAAAGAATAGAATTAGAATAGAGTGCTAGAGATAGAGGGTCAAATAAAGATGGAAGAGATGTGTTTTAGCCGATTCTTGAAGATGGTTAAGGACTCAGCTGCTCATTATAAACAATATAACAAGAAAAAATAATAAAATATAAAAGAATGGCTGTTTTCTGATTAATTTTTCGTAAAAAGTGTATAGGGTCACTATAGACCCGAGGTACAGTATGTAAATGTGTAAGTATATTTTCCCTGCATAACTATATTTACATATCTGATGACTCAATACGTGCAATGCATCTTTATTCCTCGAGGTGGCACTGTTTGATACACAACGATGGCGTGATTTTCACTCATAAAACAAAAGAATGTCATCAGCTGCCAGGGATCAAAATATTGATTTTGAAGCCACTGAAAACGATAGTTTTGAGAATATGGTTGAGATCGTGAATATGAGTCAGATGCTGGATGTAATCTGGACGATGACAGTGATGGTAAAATCATCTGCTCAAGTTTCAAAAGGTAACGAAGTATGCTTTATTTTATTCTTCTGTAATTGTTCTTAAAATATCAAGAGAGTTTTTTGCTATTGCAGGAGATCCAGAGATCCATCCGTGCTGGATATATAGGTCCAGGTCGCTAAAGACCCGAATACGTAATAATGATTGGCGAAACATTCATGCATTTAAGGGTTAAGCGGGAATCTCGAATAGCGCTCGTGATGATATGATGTCGGTTGACAGAGCTGCTATAATCCACCGGCGTTTGGCTGAACGGAGCCGATCTAGCGAGGTCAGCCTCTTTGACAGCTCATATAATAAGTTTCTCCGCGGCGGGTGAAGGCCTGCCAGCAGCCTGATTAACGAGCTCATTCTGATTGGGTGCCGCAGATTAGTGTGTAATTGTTTTGGGAGAGCGCAGCTTCGCCTCTTGTGTCTGTAGGAAGGCAGAAGTGAATTCGCAGCCACACAGATAAGATGAATTGTGTATATGTGACCCTGGAGCACAAAACCAGGCATAAGGGTCATTTTTTGGAAATTGAGATGTATACATCATCTGAAAGCTGAATGAATAGCTTTCCATTGATGTATGGTTTGTTATGATAGGACAATATTTGGCTGAGATACAACTATTTGAAAATCTGGAATCTGAGGGTGCAAAAAAATCTAAATATTGAGAAAATCACCTTTAAAGTTGTTCAAATGAAGTTCTTAGCAATGCATATTACTAATCAAAAATTAAGTTTTTGTATATTTACAGTAGGAAATTTACTAAATATATTCATGGAACATGATCTTTACTTAATATCCTAATGATTTTTGGCATAAAAGAAAAATGTATAATTTTGACCCATACAATGTATTGTTGGTTATTGCTACAAATACACCCGTGCTGCTTATGTCCAGCGTCACATATCGGCTCTTCTGCACTGGAGGTGAACTCTGTTAAGAGTCTGTAACGCTCCTCGTGTTAATCCAGAAAGCCGCTTGCGTGTTCATCCGTTCTGTCGGTAATCCACCGTATTGTGAGGATTAGTGTGTTTTACAGCCTTGGCAAATTCCCTCATGCTAAATGAGTGTGTTGGTAAACACCAGCGCTGGAGGAGCAGAAGAAGGAGGAGGAGGTGATGTTTTGTCTTCATCTCAGGGTGTTTTCACACTTTGTTTGTTTCAGGGCTCTGGCAAGAATTTTGGCTTATGCTATAATGTGAAAACTCGAAATTAATTTAACCGAAGGGAGCTCAACAGAAGATTGCATTCATTTTTACATATTAAAACACATAAGAAATGAACTTTAAAAAAAACTGAAACTGTGAAAAGTGAAATGAACTGAGACTGTGTTAAAAGGTGGTCTGAGTGGTTTTGTTTTATGTCCACGGTGTGCTTTTGATACATATCATGCATTATTTTATGCTTGTAGGTGTATTAAGTCAAATTTGATCATTACAGCTTGCTACATGCCTCTTACACAGTCAGGTCCATATATATATATATATATATATATATATATATATATATATATATATATATATATATATATATATACTGTATAACATATGCTTTAATTTGAGGGTATTCTCATCACAATTGGAAGAAATGTTAAGGAATTACAGCTCTTTAATATGCACCTCCACCTTTTTCAAGGGACCAAAAGTAATTGGACAGTTTCTGCAAAGTCTGCACTTTAAGCCCATATTCATTATATAACTGTAACTTGAATATGTTTTGGTCAGCAGCTAAAATAATAAAAATTGTGCCTGTGTCCAAATATATATGGACCTAACTGTATATACACGTGTGTGTATACACATACAATGCTAAAAATAAATGCATAATACATCTATCTATCTATCTATACACACAAATATATCTGCTATATGATTAACTCTCATTAACATTAAAATACTTATACTCAAGCATCCAATTAAATATGAAACAAAAAATAAATAAATAAAATAAATAAATCAACATCAGTGAATGGAAAAGAGCCAGAGACTCTGAAGAGCTGAAGTGAATCAAAAAACAGAGATCTTGAGTTTTTGTTCTTTTATAGACGACGTGTGAGAAACAAATGAAGCAGGAACGGCGGGATCACGAGGACTCGAGAGTATCGTTTGCGTTCGCCGTTACTCTCAAAAAGAAATGATTTTATGATTGCAAAGGCGCAACAACACCAATTACAACAGCACTTACACACTGCTCCTTTGACAGGCTCTCTTCTGCTCTCTCTCACAGCTCATTTTACCAAATTACAACGCTGTGTCACCAAATAATAGCCAATTTAATAAAAGTGGCAGAATATTACAAGCACCAGCCTCAGATGAATATTGACGCACAGATGCATATATACAGTCAGAGACAGCTTTGAACTTTGGCTGAGCTCCTCAATCTGCCACGGCTGGAGCTGATGAGCTAGTCTTACACACAGTGTCTGTTCGCTGTCCTTTCCTTGAACCGCCAGCAAAATTGGGGGAACAGAGTGTGCAAAAAAAGCTGCCTCAATTTCCCACAATTCCCCTGGGCAGGACTCAGGCAGGCAGGCCGGTTTATCTCATGCTCCAGATTTGAAAGCAGAGACGCTGAAGGCTCGGTTCATCCGGATCCGGCCGCTGTAAACAGCACAACGGATGGATTTCATTTCACACTTCCATCGCAGACCTAATTAAGACATCAGGATAGAAAAAAGGGCGACGATCAAGCTTTAGGGCAGATGAAGAAGTGTGAACCGATAAGACAAATCCAACATGAAATATTAATCTGATGTACTGTAGCGACACGACTGATGAGGTTAGCTGTAATAGTATCCGACAGTGTCTCATCAAACAGCATCAAACATTCATACAGACTCAATAACAGCCACAATCCACTCCTCTGCTTTCTAATGAACCGTCAGCTCGACTGAATTCAGCAGAAACTCGACTTCGAGGAGCGCTCGCTCTCCTAAAGAGCCTCTCGAGCGGCTGCTGGCAGATTGTATGTGTATTTAAAACACGGGGGTGTGAGGTAATTATACGGTGGAAACGCGGTAAAGTGTGTTGCCTACGCCTCGAGCGCAATTACAAAAGTCAAGCGCCTTTTCTGTGGCATTTCAGCACAGCCATCTGTGATAAAACAGCCAATAAACTCTCTGTTAGTCTGAGCAGATTTCTGATAGAAGCCAAACCTCAGAAAGAGGTTAAGATTTCTTAAGATTCATTCTAAGGTGCTAGAAAAAATGCTCCTAAATGCATTCCTTGCATGCACTTAGGATCTCAAATATTTTCTTAACCCTCATGATGCATTAACTTAAAACTGTCTAAAAACTGTCTAAAAAATGCATAATTTTAGTAAGGGAACAAAACATTACAAATGCTTTAAGACCATCAACATACATGTATTTAGTTAGTTAGTTATTTGTTTGTTCCAGACTTTTGACCTGTTTTTTATAATTTTTTTTATAGAGATATAATCAATTAAAAACACAATGCTACACATTTCAAGTACGGTCATTATGACCCATGTGTCAAAAATACTTTCTGTAAAATGATCTATGAAGTTAGTGTCAAAAACTTGTAAAATATATTTTGTTGATGAAACATTGCAGCATCATTTTGAAAGTAAAAGTTTATGCAAGTAAAATGAATTTGTTTGAACATGTTCAAGGTAATATTTAGGTTGTTTTGATGGTGTTTTGTTAGAAATAAATGGACTGTTTTTTGTAGTAATAACATGGTAATGTCAAAACGTTGGAATTTTTCACATTTTTCACAAGTTGCTAATAAGATACAATATAGTTTTGAATGAAAAATATGAAGTTATGTCTGTTTCA